>OX451386.1:11149631-11271270 GCA_949629135.1 Eremobia ochroleuca | reverse complement strand
ATAAATGATAAATGATTTATTTTCTGTAAGTAGGTTTGTACAAACACTTTTACATGTCAATCATATTTTTTAAACTAGATGAGGTCGGCGTTTCCTATCTGACTACTCTGAGAAGAAAGGCCGAAACAAACTCAGAGGTCACAGTCTCTTTTAAAGTCCAGACATAATCTTGGTCAGATCATGTGAAGACCATGCAGATTGGTGTCTGAAATGGTCTTTTGAGTAAAGAACCACACAGATTGAGCGTACCTGTCCAGTCAGTGCACGCATTTGTCAAAAATTGTGTAGCTCAACTCAGAACTTGAGGAGCCTTACGATTCGACGAACAATACCAATGAAAGGACATTTGGGTAGGCCGCATAAATTACTCAAACTGCCAGACCATGATTAAAACTAACTAAGAAGGAAAAAAGAAAAAAGAAATGACCCACATAGTCTTCACACTCACAATAATAATAATAAAAAATAAGATACTATACAAAGTAAATATCCATGTCATTGTTTATATAAAAATCATCAATGTCAATGTGTATATAAAAATCCGGACATCATCTTTGATCTTTGAGGACCATGTAGATTGGTGTCTGAAGTGGTATTTTGAGGGAAGAACCACACAGATTGAGTGGACCTGTGCAGTCAGTGCACGCATTCGTCAGTAACCGTGCAGCTCAACTCAGAACTTAAGGAGCTCAACGATTCGACGAGCAATACCAAGGACAGAACATTTGTGTAGACCGCATAAACCACTCAAACTGCCAGACCATGATTAAAACGGAAACAATGACCCACATAGTCCTCACATTCACAATAATTAAAATAATATAAGACTTTAAACAGTAAATGTTCATGTCATGTCATAAATATATATTTAGAAAGAAAAAAAATAACAAAAGTGTAAATCAGCAAAATAAAAAATAAACAACATTCACTGTCTAGACCTATTGGAGCAGCTCAATCCCATGCGTTTTTGTCCTCAATATAGTCTTTTACAGTATAATAGGCTTTCTGGCATAGTTTTAGCTTTATAAAAGATTTGAATTTATTAATGCTTAGTTCTTGAATGTGGCTAGGAAGTTTATTATAAAAACGTATACATTGGCATCTAAACGAGCCACCTATTTTCTTGAGCCTTGTTGTAGGAACAACAAATTTATGTTTGTTCCTAGTATTTATATTATGGATATCACTGTATTTCTTAAACAGATTAATATTTTTATGTGCATACAAAAGATTATCATAAATGTACTGAGAAGGCACAGTCATTATATTAATCTCTTTAAATTTGTCTCTGAGGGAGTGTCTGGGACTTAATTTATAAATGGAACGAATTGCCCTTTTTTGTAAAATAAAAATTATCTGAATTTCGGCGGCATTTCCCCACAACAGAATACCGTATGACATCACACTATGAAAATAACTAAAGTAAACTAAACGGGCTGTCTCTAAATCAGTTAAGTCACGAATTTTCCTAACGGCGTATGCTGCAGAGCTAAGCTTTTTTGACAATTTATCTATATGGGGGCCCCATTGAAGCTTGGCATCCAAAGTTATGCCTAAGAATACTGTGGTATTTTCGGGTTTTAACTCTTCACCCTTTATGAGAACACTAGTTTCTACTTGTCTAACATTTGGTATCGTAAACTTAATACATTTGGTTTTTTTTTCGTTAAGAAGTAAATTATTAACATTAAACCAGTTAACTACTTTTGCGAGGGCACTATTTATACTGTCAGTAACCAGCTGTTGACGTTTGGGTTTAAATAAAAGTGAAGTGTCATCTGCAAACAAAACTATATCATGTTCATCCTTTATGAGGTAAGGCAAGTCATTGATATAAACAATAAATAAAAATGGTCCAAGTATTGAGCCCTGTGGGACCCCCATTCTTACTACAGATCCGGGTGACCTTTTCCCGTTAACATCAACTCTCTGAATCCTATCACTTAAGTAGGAAGTGAGAAGATCCAAAGAGGCGTTCCGGATTCCGTAGTGGTGAAGTTTCCTGATTAAGGTTTCATGAAGAACACAATCGAATGCCTTGGACAAATCACAAAAGATGCCCAAAGCATCGCATTTGTCCTCCCATGCATTATAAATATGTCCTAAAAGTTCAACTCCGGCATCGGTAGTTGAACGACCCCTTGTAAAACCGAACTGTTTATTATTCAGTAATTTATTGTTATTGAAAAATCTTTGCAATTGATTTAAAATAAGTTTTTCATAAATTTTACTAAAGGTGGGTAGTACGGAAATAGGTCTATAATTAGTAGGGTCTGATGTACTACCTGATTTAAACAACGGTATTATTTTACTGTGTTTCATAAGATCAGGAAACTCACCACATTGAATACAATTATTAAATATAACAGCTAAAGTAGGTGCTACAATGTTTATAATTGTCTTAGCAACATCCACAGAATTACCCCATAGATCTGCAGTCTTTTTAACATGTGAAAAGTTTTAATTATATCTGTACAAGTGACAAATTCGAAGTGAAATTCCGAATCACAAACTGGAACGTTTTCCTTAAGTAAAGACTCTGCAGCAGTGGGTGATGAGCTTAGAGATTTAGTGGTTGACACAGGAATCTCTGCAAAGAAATTTTCAAAGGCCGCGGCAACCTGGGAATCTGATCTAATTACATTGTCATCAATAGCAAGGCTGTAGTCACTACTTCGGTTGCATGACCTTCCTGTTTCGCTATTAATGACATTCCAAGTCATTTTAATAATGTTATTACTATTTTTAATTTTTGAACTCAAATAACGTGACTTGGCCATACTACAGACTGTTTTAAAAGTTTCGACCTATGTTCTTTGGGGAAAGTTGTTGAGTTTCATGAGCACATTCACCTCCTTCAGGGTTGATACCCCCCTTCCGTTACACGCTGTATAGTAGACAAACACTGATAATTTTAGAGGTTTCTAATGTAATGTCGTAAATAAACACATTTTTTTGCGCTTACATTGTAAACGCTGGCTGAACCCGTCGAGATAGATCAAAATAATGTACTACAGTATTGTACACCTTAAAAAGGTCTACAAAAAAGTCAGCGATGGTATATGTCTATCTCTTAGGGATAACCCACAATAACCATTTTTTATCCTATACTTTTTACGAGAAATAGTGGCTCTAAAATTATCAGTTTCTCCATTGCACCCGTGCGAAGCCGGGGCGGGTCGCTAGTGAAATATAAAGAAAAAGTTGCACTGAAATTAAATTTAGTTTAGTTACAGAATCTGCACCATAATTAGACTGGAGCAGACGAACTAATAATTAACATTTTGAAAGCTCCTTTCGAAAAACTTTTGCAAGATATTGCCTTTATCTATAAGTTTGTTTGTTCCTACAGCATAACAGTGGACGCCCCTGTGGAGGAGGCAGCGAGCGCGTCCCCGCCGCCCGCGCCCGGCGCGGCGCGCGCGCAGCCGGCCTTCGACATGCCGCGCAGCAACGAACAGAAGGACGCCATCAAGAGGAAGTGGCAGGCTATACTCGGTGAACAAATACTTTTGCTCTTCAGCAGATTATATCAGCCTATTCTTGTCCTACTGCAGGGCAAGCAAGTAGGACAACACAACTTTCACAAGCCTCTTCTCATACAGAGAAGGCATGAGCATTGATCACCATGCTTGCTCAAGATGGTTTGGCGATTACATTAACTACAACGTGTAACGTTAAATGCGCAAAACTTCAGACACCCTAACTGATTTTTAATATAATTGACCTATTTCAGAGAGAAAATAAGTCATTTAAAAAATTGCAAAGGTTTTATGTGCTGTTTTAGTTTTACTGGCCATTCTGATCGTTTCTTGCGGCTGCGACGACGCTTTATCGAGGGAGGAGTCGTCACCGGGCCGCTGCGCCGCGCTGACATTGACTTGCTTGAGCTATTAATAAATAGACACGGCAACGTTTTTAATGAAGATTTTTTGAAAAATGTGACCTATATTAAAAAGTGGTTCAATTAATTCGGCTCGTTATTCTGATCAAACTATTTTCAGGTTTTGCGCATTTAACGTTACACGTTGTATAAGTTCAGGTTTTCTACAAGGTTTTTCTTCTCTGATGTCAGTGGATATGAAAGATTAGAAAACTTGAAGTATTACTTTTAATGTAATATTTATTTATACTAGTTTTTGGGCCTAAATTCTGTAAATTTTTCATAGAACCGATATTATTATAAGAGCCTTTTTTGGAAGTTGGAAAGTAAGAAGGGAATCATATCTCTATATGAGCTCAGTGTAAAAATTACCTACTGCAAACAAATTAGATGTAAATCTGAAGAAATGATTCAATGTCCTGTAAACTTGAAAAAATACAGACCCAATTACACGTGTGTACTTACTACGGGCATGTTTAACACATTGAACTCCGTGGTGGTCACCAGTGAGCAACAGCAATTATTTTGTTAATTCTTTGGATAGTAATAATAAATAATTATTTAGACTATTTTGAACCGTATCTGTAGCCAGTAAAATATAATGTAAAATATGTCGAAATCGCGAATCGGCGTCAGCCCAGATGGAAAGTCACCGGTGACCACCACGGCGTTCAATGTGTTGATTACTACACTTATGTAATTTACTCGCTTTCTGTCAGGACAAAAATTTTGATACAGCTAAAAAAGCAAAAAAAAAAAAAGGGAAAGCAAGTGAGGAGGAGCGTACATACCCTCCTCATTCCGTGGTAGTATATCTGACATCTTATCTGTTTCCCTCTACAGGTGACGAAGTAGAAATCGTAGTGGGTGTGGTAGTCCGCGGCGGCGGAGGCCTGGGCATTTCTCTGGAAGGCACCGTCGACGTAGAGGGAGGAAGGGAAGTGCGGCCACACCACTACGTGCGCTCCGTACTGCCCGAGGGACCTGTGGGCCGCGCGGGAGTGCACCGACCTGGAGATGAATTGCTAGGTAAGAACATCCCCGGGAAAGCTTGGGGTTATTCTAGAAAACTGCACGTAAAAGACACCTTTAAGGGTGCGTTTCCACAGAAGCGGAGCTGGGCGGAGCGGAGCGGAGACGTGTAGGAATCGTCCAATCACAGACGAGACGAGTGACGCGATGAGGATTTCAACCATTGTGATTAGTCGATTCCTGCACGTCTCTGCTCCGCTTCGCCCAGCGGCGCTTCTGTGGAAACGCATCCTAAGTGACGGACAGGAGTGCACTCGAAGGGTTGCTATGCGGAAAGTGTTGCCGCTAGTTGGTAAAACATAACTGATGTGGGACTAGTCTAGTGACACTCAAATGCCAAACTGGATGTACGTCGTTCAGCAGGATGGAAATTTGTATCGTCTTAGTAAGCCGAAGATTACCGCTTACCTAAGGAGCCCGTGGCTAAATAATAACAGCCACATAGGTCGATCGATCAGGTTAAGCTATGCTTGCCGCGGTTGGTCTGTGGGTCGGTGACCATCTTTACATATCGGGACTCCTCCGTGCCTCGGAAAGCACGTTAAGCCGTTGATCCCGACTGTCATTCGTGGATCTTTGACAGTCGTTAAACAAACCGTTTAACTATCCTAAAACTAAAGCAGTACTTTGCCGCCCACAGAGGTGAACGGTCACCGCCTGCTGGGCATGAACCACCTGGAGGTGGTGTCGATACTGAAGGAGCTGTCGAGCCAGGTGTGCATGGTGTGCGCGCGCCCGCGGCCCGCGCCGCCCATGGACCTCGCGCCGCCTGCTGCCACGCTCGTCAAGGTAATATAATCTCCAAATACTATAAAACAAAAACATAAACTCGCGCCTTCTTCTCATGGGGGTAGGCAGAAACTATAGAACGCCACCGGCCACGATCCCAACATCGTCGTTTACGTTATTGCACCTGCTCATACACGCAACGCCGCACGGTGGTTGCGAGTACTACTCACCTAACCTTTCTGAAGAACATTACCAATAACGTCACTATGTTATGTCTTTATAGGGTGTCTCCTCCCGGCGTTTCCACTAAAATATGCCTTGTATGTAAATACCTGCAGTGCTATTCTGTAAAAATCTCACCGTGAGAACTTATGTGAAGTGAGCGGGAAGTGAGCTCTGTCATTTCCTAATGGTAGGGATTGACAATATTAAGCGCTGTTCTTAGTTGCCTTTCATTTTTATTTATTTTTTCTTTATGTCATTCCTCAGCCTATCATTCATTGTTACAGCACATAATTATGCTTCGCAAGGAGTATAAAACAATAGTGGTTTATGAAACTGTTACATAAAGGGTTATTAAAATACGAGTATGAGTCTACACAAGTGTTGTGATAGGTATCTAGTTATGTGCAGTTTCAGACACTACTCATGGAATCTGAACTCATGGAATTTCATCAAAAACAGCAAATAACATATGTAAATATGGCGCCCAAATAAAAAATTACACCTCGGGGGTATGCTCCTCAGCTGCCTCCACCACAGATAACACTAAAATCATTGGAAACAGTGCTTTAATAGAAAAAAAAAAGTTATTTTAACATATAACACAGTTTCTTAAGGAAAGTGTGACAGCTTATAGGTCGACCGCTTAACTGAGACGATTCAGGTAGCTGCGCGGTGCGGGAGGGGTGATAGTTGTCACGAGTTGACGAATCACTGAGCTCTCGCATCACGTCACCACACCCCTCCCGCACCGCGTTGCACGTCTCACTTAAGCGGTCGGCCTATAGACCGTTCAGACTTCATAATAAACTTTGTTTCATCGTTCCGAGGACAGTAGTGCGTAGACAAGCGCATCCATACCGCTTACTATATATTTATATCAGACACGCCTGTAGCCCCAATGCTGGCTTTCGCGCTTCTCTGCGCCAACTTCTGGATTTCTACAAAACTAGATTCGAAAACATTGATATTTTTAATCTTAAGAGCACATCAATTTAGGAAATCTGTAGTCGATTCTATTTCAGCTTTATACATTATTAAGTGGTGTTTTTTTTACCTTTTTCTCTAGCATAAATTTCGTTATTCAATCAATCAATCATTTAATCATTCACTCCATTCACTCATGTTTTCTGTTTTTATTTAATCTCACGTAGCATTAACAATCAACAAATTAGGAATAAGTGGATAATGTTGCTAGTAGTACAATAAGTATTTCGTTTAATTAGTAATATAGTATGTATAACATTTAATTGTACTCCTGTTTTTTTATCCCGAAATAAAAATAAAGTAAAATTGTGCCAGCATTGTAGTACATGGACTTTAATTAGTTGGGGAATTACTTACCTCACACACATGACAGGTATTGATTGATATCAAATCGTGATAACACAGAAATGATGTCTAAACCAAGGTCGGTGCGACTTACCAAGCCGATCGATGCACTTTTGATACGGCCGAGCTGCGATTATAATAAAAAAATATCATTAATCAATGCTAAGTTCTTTTACGGTAGATAATAATATTTACGTAAAGTAAAAACTATCTAATCATGATGAATAGTGGAAAATCACCTGTTTAATTCTGGTACATTGATATTGCATGAAAGATACCACGCGAAAAATTTGATTGATGTCCTGATATTATTTTATAAGTTTCAAAGTTAAGTATGTAGATCATTATTTATCCGGTGAATTCTTTAGTTAATGATGCGTACAAATAGACCACATATCAATCATATTGTAATCACACATAAGTCTAAAAATAGATTTTACAAATGTAATGTATATGTAATAATGTAATAAAAATGTCAGTCCAGCGTACCTATGACTGAGCTCTGCTACCAACTTTGTAGACCGGCTTAACCAACACGACATGACAATTTCCTAACCACCTCAATTTTTATTTTACTTTCCTAAAAATATTAATAAACACTCACACGCTTCTTTTTGTGAATCTCAAATAATTCCTATTTTGTTGTCCTAAAAACACTCAACTGCGACGAACTAGGATGTATTGGCGCGATTGGTCACAGTTCTAAGATAACCCGTTTGGTCAGGGTATCTAGTTTAGTTACTGCAAGCAATTGTGAGAAAAGGCCAGAAAGTTTTTAGAGGTTCATTATTTTAAGAAAGCGCACATTATTAGGAGAGCAATAATTTTTTAGAGAACCAATTAAATATTTCCCATTTTGTAATAGTTCCCGCCGACATGGCAAAATGCAATTACTGTTGTTTACGAAGGCGCGACAAACATTCTAATTTATATCCTTAAACCAATGATATAAGAGTCAAATGACGCGCGCTCGTGAACTGCATCTTTAACCACACACCGTTGTTTTACTTATGATGATAACTTTATTTACAAACAAACGTGTCGCAGGCAAAGTCGGATGGAAGTCTGGCCGGCGCAGGCGCAGAGGAGGGTGGATCTCTATCTGCGGGCGGCAAAGTACGTTCACGCAGTCTAGAGCCGCTAACAGGCCTTGCTATGTGGTCATCTGAACCACAAATTATTGGTAAGTTGTATGAATCTTAACTTCTATTTAGCATACTGGAGATTCTGCTAATGATCTAGGGAACAGCTAAATGTTTCTTAGAAGCAAAAAAAAAGTTTTTGTTCGCTTTTTTTACTGCAGTTGGCAGACCATGATACCGCCATGAAACGCGTTACTTTTTGATACACTTTTGATTTGCTCCAAATATTTTACAGCGAAACGTAGTCGTAGTGTGACCGTACCTTACCGTTTAAAGAGTGAAAGGAGTTTTACCAAAAACAAGGCACAGTTACTTCACACAATAAACGTTTGATTTGTATTCTACAGAATTAGTAAAAGGCGAACGAGGTCTCGGCTTCTCGATCCTGGACTACCAAGACCCGCTGCGTCCGTCTCACACGCTGGTGGTGATCCGCTCGCTGGTGCCGGGCGGCGTGGCGCAGCAAGACGGCCGTCTCATACCCGGCGACCGACTGCTGTTTGTCAATGATCAGGTTAGTGAGACAAGTTTATTAAACAGTTTCCATCAGAAAGTTCAGGAAAGACATGTACCGTGGAATAATCCTTAAACTAGTATTTTACAGATGTGAAATTAACTTTCTATCAATGGCTTAACGTATTTGGATGAAATTTGGCACACAGATAGACCACGAACTGGGTTAGAATATAGGATTCTTCTTTTTATTAACGTACTTAATGTACTACCGGGGTATGTTCCTGTGACATAATTTCCGACGTACATTTCAATGAAGCCACGGAAAAAAGCTAGTGAATAAAATTCAGCACTTAGGCAACCTTAACATTGGGTATTTGAGCCACTCGCAGAAAGATTTCTCATAGGAACTGGTGTAGATTTAAACTCTGGTTACAAAATCCATTTTGTAACCAGAGTTTAAATTGTATTATTAAAGTTGTATTCCATATTCATACTGGGCCTTTGGTGTGTGCATTTTATGGTTGTTATAATGTGCGTCTTATTTGTATAGAGTAATGCATTATTGTCTGTTTCTTTCTAGAACCTGGAAGACGCGAGCCTAGAACAAGCGGTAGCA
Source organism: Eremobia ochroleuca (assembly GCA_949629135.1). Classification (NCBI taxonomy): domain Eukaryota; kingdom Metazoa; phylum Arthropoda; class Insecta; order Lepidoptera; family Noctuidae; genus Eremobia; species Eremobia ochroleuca. The sequence continues at coordinate 11,261,858 of OX451386.1, read as the reverse complement.
GCTCTAAAAGGCGCACCTCGCGGTGTCGTCCGAATCGGTGTGGCCAAGCCACTGCCGCTCGCAGACGCGCCGCCGCCACTACCGCACACCGCGCCTCCTAGCCAGTCTTAGACATAGACACACCATATGAGGAAGCGCAGAAGTCATCCCGAAAGAGGCGGTAAGGAACTTTCATATAAATGAGAGTGCTACAAGGATCTTTTGGCGCTCGAATGACGTTGACAGGGGGGCGCTGTTTGTAAACATTTGTGCAATTGTTTTGTGAAATGTCACTTGAAATTTATCTAAAAAACAGGATGGCGGCGTTAGTTCAGATTTTGGCCACGCACCAAAATATCATTGTAGCGTTGTAAGTAGTTACATTTGTAGGATCCTGAACCACCGCAGAGTTGTACATTTGCTAGTGTATTAAACTGCGTGTTTTCTCTCAACGCCTATGATATGTGTATGGTCTTACCGGCCTTTATGAGGTGGAACTTCTGCACATAGGTATTTGTTTTTTTTTGTACCCAAGGTATTCCTCATTAAAAACCTAGATTCATCCAGACTTCGGTAGGGAGAGATATAACTGCCAAGTTGCAGTAACCCTATAACTATTTTATTTTGTAAGTGAATGTTACTTTTATACTGGGGCCAACAACTCGGTGCTGTAATGCACCACGTAATCATAAAACAAATGAAAGAAGCGTGCATGGCAGTATCAACGATTAGTACTAAGACTTGATTTGACGTTACTGTCGGTTTTCACAAGTCCCCTCCTGTTAGTGTTATATTCTACTGCGATATATTATTAAGTTATACTTTTGACGTGCTAAAATGTATCTTTTTGACTAGTATTCTCTTAAAAATATAAAAAGAAATATTGATGATAAACAAAGTTTTAAAAAGTAGGTAACGATTTTATTAGTTAAGAAAAAAATAAAAATGGAGTCATCTATTAATGTATTAGTATTATTATTATTTTTTGTATTAGTATAATCATTATTCACGTTTCTTTCTTCGAAACCTTTTGACCGTGATCATCACCTACCGATTTTCATACACCTCTGTTAATGTATAGGTAGGCATACAGAAAAATTAAATAAAGAGAGGTTTTGTGTTTTCCGTTGATGTTTTTGTAAGCTATTTCCGTCCTATTGTAAGGGCTTTGAAGGGCCGTGGCATACCTACCTTTCCGTGAAATAATCACTCTGTTTAAAATAATGAAACATCTATGCAACAAGGTGTACGCAAGTTCAAACAATATGGACGTCACGTTATAAACTTTGAACGTCAATATCTCGGAAACATGACGCTTTACGGGGCTTGGTCCTGTTATGTTTTCTGTTTGCATTGTTGTCAGCTATCGATTCATATAGGACTCGTGGATGCGTGGCCGCCATAATGAAAAAAAAAAAAAAAGTATGGTGGACAGGTACGTATGCTAGGCTCCATATAAAATCTCCAATCCCCTTTCTTATATATTTGTAACTAGCTTTTGCCCGCGACTTCGTTCGCGTGGAATAGTGACTTCCGGCAGATTTTTTGTTTTACCCACATAGTTAAAGAATGAATTAAAAATGGAAATGAATTAAAATGAATGAATGAATTAAAAATTTAAAAATTAAAAATTCCCACATGAATTAAAACAATAACATGAACCGAACTCGTGTAACGATATCGATCGTTACACGAGTTCGGTTATTGTTACCATTGCGCGATCACCAACTCGACATATAGTACTAATAGAATTATCTATACTCCGTTAGAGCATTTTCTATGTACTAAAAGTTGTATTATATTATATTTTTCATACCTTTTTACTATTTATTTACATTTTTCCGATGAATTTTCAGTACTGAATTGATGCCGACTCTTGACCAATAGATGGCGCTGTATGTCCGGAATAAATTTTATTTTTTATTTTATTTTTTGTAATAAAAACTATCCTATGTCCTTTCTCAAGTTCCAAACTATGTCTGTACCAAATTTCACACAAATCGGTTCAGTAGTTTAGGCGTGAAGCAAAGACAGACAGACAGACAGACAGAGCTACTTTCGCATTTATAATATTAGTTTGGATAGCGGTCAAAAGGTCGTACTTTGTTCGTTTCATTTGTATGCATTCCATTACGGTAAAAATCATGACTATAATGTAATTGTGACAATATTCTATGATAATGAACTTGTACTTAACGTTACGGCGTTTCCTTTATTGAGTGAGCAGAAAAAATATTTTATAAGCTAAGAGTACCTAACATTGGCAACTCGATGCGACGACACAATAGTAGAGTTTTATACAAGGGGCTAAAATTACCCATTATATACGAGGTAGTAGAAATCGAGTTATAATGGGTTTTTAGCGCCGTGTGTTATACTCCTACGATTGCGAGAAAATAAAATAATCCAATACAATTTAAAAATTAAGTGTACAATTCTGGATATTTAACGAGATGTGTATTCCCGGCAACTTAATTTCAGTCCTCTGTGAAGATGAATGTTGAGTTGTCTGTGGGGTAAACATAGGAGATATACGTCTTGTTTCGTTGCGTCGCGCTGCTAATGTTTTGTACTGCTAAATACTGCGTAGCTCGCTTTTATCTCAAAACAGCTTGCAAATATTTTTTTTTTTGTACTTAATTATTACTATTAAGTAACCTGAATTATCTTGTATTCCTTACAAGAAATACTCGTAAAATGTGATTCCAATTGTTAATTTATAAGACACATATCAAAACAATTAGATAAAATGAATCTAAATATTCTGTGATGCATTCCGAAATATTTTATGGCCGTATTACGAGGTATTAATGCCATCATGATTCCAATGCGAAAAAGGGATGGTGCTATCGGTCGTGTATAGCGCCGTCTCTCTCTCTTACACTAGAATTATGATGACATTAAACCGTCATAATACAGCACCTGTGTACTTAACCTTCCAAACAAAAGGCTTTTATCAATTTGTTAAGACAGAAATATAGGAAAATGTTGTCAAATCGACAATTATTATAAATTATAAATGTATTGAATTTAAGAAACTTTATTGATAGTATTATAACGTAACTTTATCGTTTCAAAGTATTACAAAATATTTACCTGAATTATTTGTATTTAATCGTTCTTGTTAACTTGTTATTTCCTTTACACATTTATTGTCCATTACAATTTTATTGAAATATATGTACTTAATTTAGGAATAAAATAAAACCTAATTACAGATTTTGTGTTTTATTAAAACCACCTTTAGATTTTATAAAATATATTTTTTTGTAACAAAAATATAACCTATTTACACACCTTTGCGTAAAGTACTATCAATCACATTGATTCCGATGCACTAGCCCCTAGTTGAGCAATAACAAATTAAGTTAACAATAATTATTACGTTGTCCCTCGCCCTAAACACTAAACTTATGTTTTACTCCTTATAAAAATCTTCTATGATGTCTTTGTACTTTTCGTAGACTACATTCCTTTTGATTTTCAACGTTGGTCCTGTAAGCAAATAATGAAATTATGAAAATATAATAGTAACACAATACTGGGCTCCAAAGCTAGACATACATAAATGATAAATGATTAATTTTCTGTAAGTAGATAAATGATTAATTTTCTGTAAGTTTGTACAAACACTTTTACATGTCCATCATAGCTGACGTGGCTCAAAACGCTGACCAACTTAAATGATATTGGGCAGGACATGTCTGCCGCATGCCGGACAAACTGGGCCCAGATAGCGCAGAACTATTGCCCTGAGACAGTGAGGCGGGGCCGCGGCAGGCCACGTAGGAAATGGTGGGACAAGCTGGATAGGTTCCGTCAAAACGAAGGAAAACGCGCGGGCTAGCGAATGATGGAAAGAGTGGAGGGAGGCATTTGCCCGGGACAGCGTAGGCTAATAAAGCAATAAAATAAAATAGTTGCCCAAGGTCGTGTCATCCAGCTCGGTAGACACAACTTTGAGAAAGAGGCCGACAGAAGGATCCAGTTGGGTTGGGCGGCATTTGGAAAGCTTCATCAAGTCTTCTCGTCGCCTATCCCTCAGTGCTTGAAGACTAAGGTCTTCAACCAGTACGTCCTGCCCGTCATGACATACGGTGCTGAAACGTGGACACTGACGGTCGGGCTGGTCCACAAATTCAAGGTGGCTCAGCGCGCTATGGAGCGAGCTATGCTCGGAGTTTCTTTGAAGGATAAAATCAGGAATGAAATTATCCGGAAAAGAACCGGAGTAACCGACATAGCTTGCAGAGTAAGCAAACTGAAGTGGCAGTGGGCTGGCCATGTCTGTCGAAGGGCCGATGGCCGGTGGAGCAGACGAGTCCTGGAGTGGAGACCGCGTATCGGCAAGCGTAGTGTGGGACGCCCCCCAGCTAGATGGACGGACGACCTAAAGAAGGTGGCTGGGGTGGACTGGATGCGGAAGGCGGAGGACAGGGTGTTGTGGCGCAGTCTGGGAGAGGCCTATGTCCACCAGTGGACTGCGATAGGCTGAGTTGATTGATTGAAGGTCGTTTCAACACAATAGATGCTTGTGAGTGGGTCTTATTTTACTTGCTAACTTTGGCCTGGCTTAGTTTCAGCAAAGAAGTCTGAAGGTTTTTGGTTTTAGCTGTTACACATGTGATAGTCGGGCTGTGATAGAGGTTTTAAATAACGAAAATCTGCGTACCTAATTCTCCAGAATGTACTGAGAAGTCTTTGGGAAGGATCGCGAATTTCTGGATTTTCTGCGCATTGGAAATCGCGTGTTTGTTGGCGCGGGTTATACCTGCTTCAATAGCTTTGTAGACCTGAAAATAAACAGTCATTTATTAGAAACTGCTTCTATTTAGATTCGGAGGTTTTCTTTTCTTTTATGGAACTGAATTAATAAGTTTGTCACACTTACTGCAGGATCCTTGGTGTTGACAATTTCGCTGATTTTGGTAGCCGAGCTTCCGAGGCTGGCCACCCATTTCCTCGTCTCGTTGTCCAGATCGTCGAGAGCTTCGGTTGTCTCAGAGTTCACTTTGGCCTGAAAAGGAATGAGAGAAAACTAATTTTACGTGCCAAAAATATATAAGGTCTATCTACTCGTACAGGGAATATCTGAAGGGGTCAATGATACTCATCATTACGAACAACTTTTAATATGGGAACAAACCTGAAATCGCGAAAAAAATTAGCTATTCCCTACATTTGTTCGCATAACTCGTCAAAATGTAGGAAACAACAGATTTTTTTTTTTTAGAGATTTCAGGTTTGTTCCCATAGTAAAAGTTGTTAGTAATGATGAATACAATGACCCCTTTAAGAGATTTCGTGTATGAATAGATAGACCTTATATAAAGCGAAATTATTCGACCGGAGTCCGATGATACGAAACCGTAGTCCCAAACCCCAAACAGAGGGTATTCTTGACAATTTCTAAGATGCACTTAAGCCCCGGATACACTAGGGAACATTTTGTCCCGCAACATGACGCGCAACACAAAATATACGTGACGCTGCAACGTTGCATAGTGTCCCGCAACATGACCCACAACATTTTACGTGACGCGGGACATGTTTCTTGCTCCCGCTCCGAGAGCGAGCGCACGGCGCGACATTCTCTCGGGACATTCACGTAGTTGCCGAGCGCCATGTTCCGCAACATGTCGCTCCATTTGTCCCCTAGTGTATCCGTGGCTTTAGAATTTAGGTTTTTCGGTCCCAAGTATATTCGTTTTAGTCTGAATTCTTTCTGTATCATTATTCAAACCAACAGCGTGGCAGTAAATCCAGGATTTACGTAATACCTAATATCCTTGGTTCCGTAGAAGAGCGACCAAGTCTCTTTTATGGAATAGTTTGGTAAGTTTAATCACCTTAAGCGTAAGAAGTACAGCGAGGAACTTGCGTCGGTCGCCGATGAGCACAGCATAGCCGATGTGCAGTAACTCTGCCTGCACCGCCTGCTCGATCAATACTGGAGGCACGTTCTCACCGCCTGCAGTGATTATCAGCTCCTGAGGAATAAAACAATTAGGTACGTTTATTAAAATAATCGGAACCTGTCGCATTTATAATATAAAAAAAAAATCACAGCCCTGAGGGTTGTCAGACCATATCCCAGGGGAAAATAATAGAGACTAACTAATTTGTCAAATTCAAGCCTCTGTCTTACTTTGCTCATGTCTTCGTAAACCTACCACCTAAGTTCACATTGTGGAATGAAATAAATAAATTCAGTATTGAGATACTTGAGCCAAACGCACCCAAACAATATTAGCAACAACGGTTCTAAATATAATTCAAAATTTTGTACATAATCAGGGGCAATCGCACTATTGTCGACTTCATGAATCATCATTCTCAACACAAAAAAAAACTCACTTCAGAATTCAAAAAGTACAAGAGGTTTTCCTATAAAATTATATGCCCTCAGTATATGCTCATTTTAAACCTGTTTCATAACAAGGGTAGGTAGGCATCGAAAAATTACCTTTATTCTTCCAGTAATATACAGAAGGCCGTTGCTATCGACTCTGCCGATATCTCCCGAGTGTAACCAGCCCTCGTCGTCAATAGCTTCCTTTGACTTAGCGTCGTCATTGAGATAGCCCATGAACACGTGGCGCCCGCGCATCATAATCTCTCCTGGCCCGTTGGGACTGATTGAACCTCCGAACATAGTTTCTGTGCCATCTAGAAGTGCACCGGCTGAGTCCAAGGAAAATCTGTAGAAGTGAAGGAAGAATGTCATATTTTATGTTGGTTTAATTAAAAAAATATATAAATTGAGATAGGACACACACATAGGAGTTACCTACTTAATAATATCATTCGAAAGTTATTTTATTTGCATTTGGTTCAGGAAATCGTTTAATAATTTTGGTTAATCTTCATGATTAACTGAAAGGATTATTTGCCGTTTGGCGTATTACATGACTCATGTGTTTAGGGAAAATATTTATCGCACGGCGCAGTTACAGTTATTCATACTTATTACAAAAAACAGGGTCACGCCGCTATGATGGTTATCAAAAGATACCAAGACATGACAATAATTGATCAAATTTCTGTGGAAACAATCACATAATAAATCATCGCAATGACGTCAATATTTTTTTCCTGTTCCAATTATTGTTGGCTCTGTGTTATCGTTTTTTAATCTTATATAATCATTATCTCAATGGTGACAAACAAAACAACTTTACCTAGCGCGGTGCGTAATGCAAAACAGCAGTAATATAAGTACTTACAGGTTGTATAAAAAGACCCATCACCAACATTGGCGTAGCTAGGGATTTCGTCTAGGGGGGGCAGACGTCTACCTAAACTAACCACGTTAAAATGACGTCTCGTAATAAATAATCCCAACAATAACATTAAATAACGCTTTCACTGTTAAAAAGTTATCAGATCTAATGTAGAGCCAAGCCCCTAACTACAAACGTGACATCTGGGTCAAAATGTACGTCTCTAATAATAAAAACCCTATTAAAAGCGATTAAACATTAAGTAACTCTTCCATACTGTCGATTTTTCTAGGGTGAGCAAAGACGTTTCTACGGTAGGCTTTGCCCACCCTTGCCTGACAGCTACGCCCATGATCACCAAGCAAAAATCTAATGATGGCGAAAAGCATATTATTTGTAGCTCGGCATCGTTAAGGGTATTTTTATACCCGTTATATGATCGCATTCTTCACAGTTCCATGTTTAAGCAGAAATATGGGCTACGCCTAAAATGGTTCCTCCGTTATAGTTACTACTCACTTGGGGTATATGCTGAGCGTGTGAGCTCCGGAAGCTTCACTCATTCCGAAAGCGTCAACGATGGGCACATCGAGGGACAAGAAGAACTTCTTGATGTCAGGTGACAGTGGCGCCGCTGCCGTCACGAACGTCTTGCAGTGGTCCAGCCCTAGGGAACTGTGCACCTTGTCGAACACCATCGACTTCGCACACCTGTAGCCGAACGATGAGCCGTCAACCCTGCAGATATGAGGAAAATTAGAAATAGATTTAATTCTTAAGAGGCTGATTACACAAAGTAAAGTAATTGCATGTGAATGCAATAAGTCGAAGCAATCATAAAAGTTGTAGCGTGTGGTGTGAACACTAGATGGTGCAACTTTTAATGTTACTTCTAATTATTGCATTTATCGCGCAAATAAATTGGTTCGTGGTCAGTATCTGTGTGAATGAAAAAGTGCATGTCAATAAGTACGTTGAAATGAACAACTAAGTCAAACGCTTTTCTACATTTCATCATGTTACTATGGATGGGAATTATGGAAGATAGAAAAAAAAATCACGTGTGTAGGTGTGAAATGTATGCTGTTAAATAAGTTCCGGTACTACAAGAAGACAAGCTGTGTGCTCGCGTAGAGGTCGTAGGAATTATTGTTCATAGTACCATTATCTAGTACTAAGGTACGAATAATAAACCATCAACCAATGATAAATGACGGTTTAGGAGCTCGAGTCACCTTTGCCGCAGAATATTATTAAGTTAGCAGCTAATTAACTATTTGCGTGTATATTTACTTTAATGAGTCGGTAGATACCTGGGTGTAATACGAACCATATGTTTATCATTGATTGAACATTTACTTTGTTTTGTTCGCAAACAATCCCAAGTACATTAGCTACGTATAAGAGTGTTATTCACGGTCGGTTTACCAACCAACAGACGTTGGCAAGCAATGATTAAACTGAAATTACTTATTTTGTTCTTGAATATGCAATACACATGCATTGTGTAACAAAGTTAATAACATTGTCGGAGTTTATTTTTCTGAAACCGCAAGTTTATAGGGAAAATTCTCTTAATTTTGTTTATGGGCGGGCTATAAAACAAAACCAACTGCGAAATGGTCATACCTAATTATAAAACATTTATAACTACTTACAAACGACTATTTAAAAAAAAATCTAATGAAATTTGTACACATGCTAATAAAATACTCAAGCTCATTTCATTCTAGTAATTAGGTGCTAAATACATTAGGATGCATGCTCCAAACGCTACGGGGTTCATTGACCTTACATACCAAAACTTGATCAGTTCAGGAATGGTGAAGTCTATTGGTAGACTGTACATGCTGCTCGATAGCGCACTGATTGAAAAACATTGCCATTAATGTGACTATTTTGCCCAGCATCAATTATTTAAAGGACGTCTTCTGTCCCCTGGATACTAAACGTATTCTCCACACCAATTTTTATTTTTACCATTTTAGTCAAAACGTTTTCACAGTCCAAAGGTTACGTCCGGATACCTTTTTCATGTATTTTTCCTCATTACCTACTCGTTAATCATGGCGTAACATATCTACCTAATCGTAGTAGGTAATACTTATTGTTATCAGTGCAAGATTGCTACGCTGAGTCACCTGTTACGTTACGGGCGGAAGTCTGTTCACTAAGGTCATCATTGTATGATTTATGCAGAAAATCTGAAGTCTGGGGGACAAATTCTATAAAGCATAAATACTATGGAAACTTCTTCTGGCGACTTTTTGGGTGCAAAAACAGTTGAGCCTGCGCTTTACGCAGTATGCAGTGATACAGTATCTCATCAAAAAGCTTTTTCGCACATCCCTCCACAGTGCCAATGCTGCAATCCACTGTTCCAGGCATAAAAGGTTTTCGAAGTGTTAAAAAGTCACTTATATAATATACAAGGTGTAACTTAAATAATGCACAACCTCATAAGGGGTCATTGTAGTCATCATTATGAACAACTTTTACTGTGGGACCAAACCAGAAAGGCTAAAAAAAAAATCAGCTGTTCCCTACATTTATGTTTGCATAACTCGTCAAAATGTAGGGAACAGCTGACTTATTTTTCGCGATTTCAGGTTAGTCCCATGGTAAAAGTTGTTCATAATGATGAGTACAGTGATCCCTTATGAGGTTCTGCGTTATTTAAGTTGTTACATCTTGTATAATTATTCTAGATCCCCGTAGAAATTTTTCGTCGGAAAACAAATCAGCTATTTCATACAAAAGTGTAAAAATCTCACCGTGAAATCATAAGTGAAGTGAGCACTTAATAGTGTTAATCCCTAGCGAATGACAGTTCACTCCACGCTCACTTCACCCAAGCTTTCACGGTAAGATGGTTACAGAATCGCACGGCAGAAAGCTATGGGACCGAGGTCTGATTGTCTTACCCATTGATCCTGGCAAGATGGTACTTAAGACCTTTGTCCTTTGCACACATAGCGATTTGCTTCTTGATGTAGCCGCTGGATGCTCCCACCGCCATGATCTTCTCGTACATCTTCTCCCATACACGAGGGACGCCCAAGAACCTGTTGGAATTTATATTTAGTAGGCTTAGAAACATGACTATGACTATGTATGTACGGAAGTATCATCACAACGCTAATATTTTCTCATTGTTTGTCCTATTTATTTTTAATATATTCATGTATTTATTTGTGTTTATGTCTATGTCATCATGTATATATTATATTTATAGTTTTTTTTAGGTTTATGCGTATCTTTATATTTAAAATATTTATTCCTCAATTTTCATGATTGCACCTACTACTGTTTGTCTCTGCATCACCCAAAGGTTGACTGGTAGAAAATGCCTATGGCATTAAGTCAGATAAGTATGGCGTACATTTATGTGTTTGAAGTATTAAATAAATAAATAATGCTTAGGTTTAGTAAATCTTCATAAAACACTAAAAATTACAAGGGATGTTGGTTGAAAACCTTTTTGGTTGGAGACAGTTAAATCTATGGATTGTACCAGCACCCTAATTGCGTAACACACTATTACTCTTAATTTGAATTATTTTGAAGCATATTGCTAATCCATTGCTCCACATGTTAGACAAAAGTGTTGCTCAACAACGTAAATAACGCTATGAATGTTGTTGAACTGTCAAAATGAAACCCATTGCTACTGACAGTGTGTTACGCAACTACCCTGCTGGTAGTTTTATACCATTTTTATACTAACATAGCGAAAAGATAGGCTGTTGACTGTTGTTGTTGTTGGTGTCTTGATCAGTCGACTTAAAAGACACGAGTATTTGTCTCAGACTTAGCTGTGATTTGAGGGGAAAATTTTACGTATTAAGGGGCCCGTGGCTAAATAATAACAGCCGCACAGGTCGATCGATTAGGTTAAGCTAAGCTTGCCGCGGTTGGCCTGTGGATGGGTATTTACATACCGAGACCCATCTGTGCCTCGGAAAGCACGTTAAGCCGTTGGTCCCGGCTATCATTCGTGGATCTTTGACAGTCGTTACGGGTAGTCAGAAGCCCGAAAGTCTGACATCCAGTCTTACCAAGGGGTATTATATTACCCAGTGACTGGGTTGTGAAGGTCAGATAGGCAGTCGCTCCATGTAAAATACTGGTATTCAACTGCATCCAGTTAGACTGGAAGCCGACCCCGAAATAGTTGGGAAAAGGCTAGGCAGATGATGACTTAGCTGTGATTTATCAGATTCTATTATTTTTTAAGGATTTTAAAATCTATTAAGGAAAACGTATACCAGACATTACAGATATACTTGTTATAATATCTCACAGATAATGATGACCTAGGTTACACTAATTACACATTTTCACACCTAACTACCCATATAAGCAGGTGAGTCATTTGTAGCAGAAACAAAAATAGATAGGTAGCCAATCAATTAAACTAACTATCACACTAATATTAAAGGCGAAAGTTTGTGAGTGTGAGTGTTTGTTTGTTACTTCTTCACGCTCAAACGGCTCAACGGATTTGGATGAAATTTGGCACACAGATTTTTATCTCGATATTCCTACGGGATCGACACTTATGCGGATGAAACTGCGAGGCGCTGCTAGTTTCACATAAAAACATATGTGCGCAGGGTATCCGGACGCTCACATCACACTTCAAACTTAAGATAGAGCCCAACTTTGTTTTTAAACTTCGAGGTGATAAATTTACCTACGAGTACTTATACAGGGAGTAAAAAGACCCATCACATAATAGCCCTTAGTTTGATGTTCGGAATACGTAGATTCCGAACATCAAACTAAGTAATATTGACCAATACTGGGAAATGACTTTTATTTTTAGTACGAAAAAATGCTGTTTACGGCAGCGCATGCAATGGTGCTGGAGTTGTCTTTAAAGTTAAGTTATAACATTTAAAACTTGATTTCGTGAAAAAAAAAAAGATAGAATTTTGACCTTATATATCTCAGTAACCACCTTCTGGTTACGAAGATATTTAAGGTCAAAATTCTCATAGAAAAAATATCACAATGACTGGAAGAACAAGTGACTCTCGGGTTCGTAAAGCGTCTTTTACACCTGTTATTTTGAAGTCATCCAAAAAACAGTGAGAACTCGATAAGTATTCGGTGCACGTTACCTCGTAGGTCGGACTTCCTTCAGCGTCTCCACTAGACTGCCTTTGAGCGCGTCAGGTTGTGCGAAGAACACGGGGACCGCGTTTGATAGAGTTGTGTAGATGTCTACCACCTGAGAAAGAACATGAATATTGACATCTTTATTACAAACTCGAATGAATCGCCAATTAACTCGGGAACAAAGTCAGCTATTTCGCGAAATTTGTTTCAATATTGATCTATGACATTTTGCGAACTGTGTGAATTACCTGCGATCTGAATAACCTTGACGCATTTCGTCCTCAAATCACTTGTTGAAACCATGTTTATCACAAACATTTTATGGTAGGTCAATAGATTGCACTGTACTATATAATTTGTACTACGACATTATTTCACTTAATTTGTAGGTACTGTCATATAACCTTCATATTCGACCTTATTGACTTGCATAATTGATAAGCAAAGCGAGAATTAACATGCCGATGTAGTATGGCCCCATCGAGGCAAGAGGAATACGTCAAAAATAGGTAGTTCGGACCCTAGACCCTGGTAGATAGCTGACTAAAAGAACTAGCATTCAGTGCATCATATGCGGGATAGCAACGGCTATTAACTTAATTTAATGACGGGCAAACGACTAGCAGACATTAGATACCCAGCAGTTTTCTCATTCTAAGTACTTTTGAGAGCATACTGCATCCACCAAACCTTTTTTTTAATTATTATACCTACCTAGTAAACCTGAGCTGTTCTTAAGAGGCTCATATTCACAAGTGACCATAATCAGGGCTATTTTTTTTTTACTTTCTCTCATACCTGTGCAGCAACGTGACTGAGTGGCAGGAAGGAGATGATGCGGTCGTGCGTCGGCTGCAGGTCTGCCACTCGCTCACCGATGGAGAAGGCGTCCCATGTCAGGTTGTCGTGGGACAACATCACAGCCTTCGGGGGACCCACCGTCCCTGACTTTCGGAGAAATAAGAATCATTAGCAAAGATACAATAAATGAAATGAGTACCTAGATATGTTCGGCATAGGAGACAAAACAGTGTTTAGGTAGGTACTTTTCTCTATGATTTAGTTTCCTCCAGTTATGACCTAATAAGGGTCACGTTTGTGTTTGCTGTTTTAAAGATGGAGAAACCAGGGTTTATTATATTATTGAACTGTTGACATCAACTGTTTAACCGGTCAAGCACCGCGAGCGGGCTCTTTTACATATATCGTCGACCGTAGGTTCAATTGCTGTAAGGGACAAAATACGATTTTTCAGGAGAGGCCGACAAAGTTTTTTTTCGGACTAAATCGCCCATAACTTTTTTTGTTATTAACCTTTTTCGGGTCTGATTTCACACATAAACTTGTATTTTAGTGCTCTATCTACATGTGTAACATTTATTTAAATGAGTTAGCTATTTAAGAAAATAGATGTCCCTTACAACAACGTATTTTGTTAGTAATGTCCCTTACTGCCCAAGTATCTTGTAGCCCCGTCCCTTACATTAAATTGACCTCTACGTTGGATCCAATCTATTAATGAAAAAATAGTGTAAAGGACATGTTGAACAAATTTATGAAAAAAATACAATGTAAAGAGATTTTTGACAGAAAATGAAGTACACACTTTTGACGTAGGTACGGATATCTTAAATTTGGAAATCGTTATAAGAAATCATTTAAAAGACATGAAAATGTATTAGAACCGTGTGTGTGCTTTTTTGTATGTCGCTTACACGCAATGTTTGTACATTGTAATAGCAAATTTGTATTAGTTTGAATAAAACAATTTTTATTTTATTGTATAAAAATTGTTTTATTAATAATTGTTTTATTTATGTTACCATTTTTTTAATAATTTGATTTTAATAAACATCTTATTAAAATCAAATTATTAAAAAAATGGTAACAATTTTACCTATACTTACTTTGAATTCTTATTCAAATAAAAGAGTAACTGCAAAAACCGCGCACAATCCCGACCAAACATGTAGCTGAAGTTCCAAACGTTTGAATTCCAAAAGTAGAAAAGGCTGCTCTACTACTTTCTAATATGCAAAAAATCGAAATAATGAAAGATATATTGAATAATAAACCTTAATTACGATTAATAAGACATATCATTGTAACATATTGTTATTATTGCATTAGAAAAAAAATATAGAGTGATTATCTAAATAATAAAAAGGGAACAATTTAATCAGATTACATTTATAAAAAACAACAAAAATAATGGCTTTTTGGCAAATTTAAGTTGTCTGGCCCCTTGAAACTTTTTGAAAAATTTCTGGAAAATCAACTAAAGAGTGCCGAATGATTTTCGGAAATATTTATCATCCGGCAACTACCCCTTCTAATGTTTATTTATAAAAAACAACAAAAATAATGGTTTTTTAGCAAAATTAAGTTCTCTGGCCCCTTGAAACTTTGTAAAAAATTTCTGATAAATCAACTAAAGAGTGCCGAATGATTTTCGAAAACATTTATCATCCGGAAACTACCCCTTCTATTGCTTATTTTATAAAAAACAACAAAAATAATGGTTTTTAGCAAAATTAAGTGCTCTGGCCCTTTGAAACCATGTGAAAAAATTCTGGGAAATCAACTACATAGAGCCGAACAATTTTCGAAAAAAAATTTCATGCGGAAACCACCCCTTCTATTGTTTATTTATAAAAAATAACGGCTTTTTGGCAAAACTAAGTGCTCAGGTCCCTTGAAACTTTGTAAAAAAATTCTGATAAATCAACTAAAGAGTGTCGAATGATTTTCGAAAACATTTATCATCCGGAAACTACCCCTTCTATTGCTTATTTATAAAAAAAACAACAAAAATAATGACTTTTTGGCAAAATTAAGTTCTCTGGCCCCTTGAAACTTTGTAAAAATTTTCTGGAAAATCAACTACAGAGTGCCAAATAATTTTCGAAAACATTTATCATCCGGAAACTACCCCTTCTATTGTTTATTTATAAAATATAACAAAAGTAATGGCTTTTTGGCGCTCTGGCCCCTTGAAACTTTGTAAAAAAATTCTGATAAATCAACTAAAAAGTGCCGAATGAATTTCGAAAATATTTATCGTCCGGAAATTAACCCTTCTATCATTTATTTATAAAAATAATGGTTTTTTAGCTAAATTAAGTACACTGGCTCCTTGAAACCTACTACCCTACTACAAAGTTTCAAAGGGCCAGAGCACTTCGTTTTCCCAAAAAGCCATTATTTTTGTTGTTTTTAACGACAGATGAACTCGCACTGATACCACTTTTTTATGCCCGCGCGCTGCTTTCGCATTGGTACTATCCTCTCTTTTGCACACAAAAAGACGTTGTGAGATAGAAAAGGATGGTAATAGTGCAATAATTCGATTCAAATAGGTGTAACGTTGACACTGCTTAAAGTATGACAATGCAAATTGGGGTAAGGGACAACTATGTCAAAACTCGTGCAATCCATTTAAAGTATGGATGATATTTATTTTTTGAGACAACAAAGACATTAGTGTAAGACCAGTTTTATTATTGTTTCTTAAAAAATAAACCATGTAATGGTAATTCGTTGATTGGGAAGAGCCTTACCTTATTTGAAGTGGATTGGCGGCGATAATTACACCATTTCAAGTTCCTATATTGCATAGTTTTTCAGATACATTGTTATTATGGGGCTGATTCTAAATTTGGATCCAAAAATCATTAGAGTAAGGGACATTTTTTTTAAGCTAGAATTTTTTTATATTCACCATTCGATAGAGCGAAAAATTCTGAACAAAACTGTATACTCAACTCATTTTGGGTATTTTGTCCCTTACAGCAATTGAACCTACGGTCGACGATATATGTAAATATAGCGGACGATTTTAAGACTTATCTTTATCACAAATACAGCTTTAAATCGGTCGGTGTTTACTGGCACGTTTTTGTGCCGCTGGGGCTCTAGAGGTTAATAACCTACATTCTGCTTACTGAAAATAGGGTGACATGGAGCTGATCGATACACAACGATGGTATAAATAAAGAACTTACGGTGTACACTAATGTGCAGCATTCGTTAACAGCCATAGTCTTAAGGATACTGTCGAGCTGCGTGCTGGGCTCCTTAGCTCCTATTTCCATAACCTGCTCCCACTGAAAACAAAGAATTTTGATACAAATTAATATTTAGAAATACGACATAATGTGTGAAGAATATTTAAGTGACGAAAAAAACCGCGAGATTTTGACTCGTGTAATCTTAGAGCTCTTGAACACTTAGCTCTATGAATTTTCTTCCTGCCTACAAGTAGGTACGTCTTGTTTCAGTTCAACAGGGTCTTGTTAAGCTGTTTTTTATGAACGCTACTTACACTATAGACTCCGGGCACCGAGGTGTCGACGTTGCCCTCCCACTGGATGAGGGCCTTCAGGTGCGGCAGTTTGTGCCTGACTGAGAGGATCTTATCCAGCTGCTTCTTGTCTTGCACGGCGCAGATGTTGGCGCGAGATGAGAGCAGACAGTGGTAGCAGGCATCCGCAGAGTTTGTAGTGTAGATACCCGCCGCGTAGCCACTGGGGAATTGCATTTGAATGTTGTAGTATTTCTCATTCCTACAAACAGAGCTCTAATCATCCATTTCTCTTTCAATACTTGTTATAAAAATATGGACATCCAGCAAATGGTCAAGTGAAATTCTAGTTTTTGGGTATGATTTTTTTTTGTGCATAGTTTAGGTATACAACGTGTAACGTTAAATGCGAAAACCTGAAAATAGTTTGATCAGAATAACGAGCAGAGTTAATTGAACCACTTTTTAATATAGGTCACATTTTTCAAAAAATCTTCATTAAAAACGTTGCCGTGTCTATTTATTAATAGATCAAGCAACCCAATGACAGCGCAGCGTAGCGGCCCGGTGACGACTCCTCCCTCGCTAAAGCGTCGTCGCAGACGCAAGAAACGATCAGAATGGCCAGTAAAACTAAAACAGCATATAAAACCTTTATAATTTTTTTTAATGACTTATTTTCTCTCTAAAATAGGTCAATTGAATTAAAAATCAGTTGGGGTGTCTGAGGTTTTGCGCATTTAACGTTACACGTTGTATAATTTTCTTCCCAACCGTTATAGAAATATAGACCCGAGACATAAACATTATTTATTATTTTTCGAATTCCCAATAATATACATATATTACCTATAATTTTAAGACCGAAACTATGACGCGATTGGCCTTCAGTAATAAATAAATGATGGGTTATATAATATTATAAAATAATAAATAAATAAGCTGGCAATGGCATGGTGATTCCTTATCTTAAGCTTGTTGTAAAAGGCATAAAAATGCTAGGCATAGCTATTTTACACATGGCACTGTTTACAATATTTTGACCGAGTACTAGGTACGTATGTGTACTAGGTTCCTACATGCATATGTTTCCGAAATGTAAAACACATTTGAAATAATAGGTTCATTTATTAATTAAAACACCTATTTAAGAAAGCTGAGAGATGATGGATGTATGTAGGTATGCCGTATGGTATGGTATGGTTTTAGTTAATAATTAAATAGGTATTTAAATTCTGATTTCTATTTGCAAGAGTAAAATGACAGCTGCAATCGAAGCTTTTTTTTTTTCAACATTACATTATATTAGCCTTAATTTTGGTCTAGAAAATTAAAATCATAGAATAGGTAGTCATGTTACCGGACGATACCAACACGTCACTTTGAGACTTGCCGTGCGATTCTGTAACCATCTCACCGTGAAAGCTTGGGTGAAGTGAGCGTGGAGTGAGCTGTCATTCGCTACGGATGAACACTATTAAGTGCTCACTTCACTTATGATTTCACGGTGAGATTTTTACAGAATCGACCGGCTGTTTAAGCATTGTCGGAAATGTATTTCGGCAAAAAAGAAAAGATTATTATCACTCAATTAGCCAACATTTTTGATGAGAACTAAATAATCACCTGTTGTTTGAATTCCGGCAAGGTAGATGTTATTTTTTTTTTTAACTTTAGAATGTACTTCACAAAAATACATCTTAATAATTGTCAACAAGTACCTATGCACTTGGGGAATTATCCTTTCTCACGAAAGGTACCTAGGTACTAATGATAAAATTGTACTAACCCGGCGTGAATGGCTGCTAAGTCGGCCACGAACCATTGTTCTGAGTTGAAGCCGAGGATACAGACGGAGTGGTATCGCTCCAGACCCAGCTTTATGAAAGCTTTCGCCACTGTTCGCACGCGGTCCTGGTATTGTCTGAAAAATACAAGAAAGTAGAAACGTAAAAGTGTGAGTACAAGAGTAAAGGGAATAATTTCAAGTTTACAATAATTCATAAGATTATTTATATAATTTATAGGAAATATAAATTCTGATAACGGTGATAATCTTCATTATCGATAACTACTAATCTACCTAATATATCTAGTTTAAAATGTAATAAATTGTAACTATGTATGTCAATTGGACAACACTCGTCATTCTCCTGCCCATATCACCAATTGATTTGGGATCGGCACAATATGTCTTTTTTTCATACTTCTCTATTCGTCGTCATCTCGGTAGACGGTAGTCAAACCGTTTCTAACCATATAATCCTTCACACAATCCATTCATCGTTCCTTGGTCCTCCCCTACTCTTGTAGCCATCGTCGATATTAATACCCAAAACTTTTCTGCACTACCGTCGAACGGGGTGACTATGTGCTTGGCAGGTGAAAATGTGCAATCTTAAGTTATGCTTTGATTAATAATCTAACGCAAATGTGTTTAACGCCATATTTTTAAATCACTCGTAGATTCACAAGATATTACAAATCTATTAGTGATTTAAAAATATGGCGTTAAACACATTTGAGTTAGATTATTAATTGCACATTTTCACCTGCCAGGCACATAGTCACCCTGTTCGACTGTAATTTTCCAAAATAGTTAGCATTTGGTACCTTAGCGCCTTCACTTTAGCGCACGTGAGAAAATATAAAAATGCTTAGTTACTTATTTAATAAAATTTACTGCTATCATCAATTTAATTTGGCTAAGGGCTGATTTTTCAACCGACAGATAATTTTTATTCGTGAAATAAAATTGACGTCTGACAGATTTAGTATAGAAGAACTGTCAAAAATTCAAAATTATTCCTCGGATAAAATTGTTTGGCGTTGGAAAAATCAGCCCTATGTCAGATATTTATTACATGGGTAAATAAATATTGTTATGCATTTTTTCTTATCGAGGTATTAACGACTTAATTGAAAAATGAATAAACGTTTTCGTTAATCTATTACAAAAACGTGTTTGGTATTTCAGTGGGCTTATGAACTTATCTCAAGGATTTTGCAAAGAGAAGGACTTGCAGATAATCTGTAAACTTACTTGTAAGTGATTTTGTGCCATTTGCCATCAGATTTTTTTGTTGCTAGCGCTGTGGAGTCTGGGTACCTTGCTACCGTCCGCTTGAGAAGGCCGGGCACAGAGATGGGGGGCTCGGCAGCCAGCCCTCGGGCCTGCACGTGTAACTTCACATGGCCCCCGGGTACTGAATTAGTGAAACTTTCTGACGGTAGGACCTGGTCCGGCCCTGAAAATTGGACATTACAATATTATGTAGACATCACGTGCCCAATAGCATTTCAGAATGTTTGTTATAAGTTCTGTTTGCAGCTCGTGTGTTAGTAACTTTGTTGTACAAACGCCAGCACATCAAGCTACCCGAAACTGTCAGATTTTCCCAATCAACTTTGAACCTTATGCTTTAGCGCTAAAGTTGAAAATCTATTAAAGAAATCTGACAGATTGTAGTAGCTTGATGTGCTGGCGTCTGTACAATGGCAAACGTTATCAAACATAATGTACAGACGCCAGCACATCAAGCTAGCCGAAACTGTAAAATTTTCCCAATCAACTTTGAACCTTATGCTTTAGAGATAAAGCTGAAAATCTATTCAAGAAATTTGACGGATTGTAGTAGCTTGATTTGCTGGCGTCTGTACATTAAACTGGTTAAGAAATCGCTCATTGAAAGGTAATTGTTGCGATCGCGCCATTGTTATCGTTTGCATTTATAAGTATATAAAATGATCATTACAAAATCAATTGTTTCTCATTTATTACTGATGGTGAAGTAAGCATCGTACTTTAAAGTTTACCTCGTCTTGGGTAAAACCATTAGTACCGTTTTATAAATTGCGACAAAATATTTTATCTTTGAGCAAATTTGTCTTCAGAATGACGTCAATTAAGTAGTACCTACACAAAAAAAGCCGCTTAGTTACCTCCTTGCGCAAGAACTGAAAGAAAAATTGATACCACAGCAGCGTTCC
Organism: Eremobia ochroleuca; assembly: GCA_949629135.1. Classification (NCBI taxonomy): domain Eukaryota; kingdom Metazoa; phylum Arthropoda; class Insecta; order Lepidoptera; family Noctuidae; genus Eremobia; species Eremobia ochroleuca. Next base: position 11,241,239 of record OX451386.1, on the reverse strand, counting down.
ATTAGCAGAACTAAACAAATCCTTGGTAACCATTTATTCCTACGAATAATCGAGTGTCGCCTACATGTGTAGAGCTACTAGGTATATAAGGTATTGGAGGGATCTAGTCCCCCCACTGATTCATTTATATTAAAGAGTTACTGACACGACTAGTGGGGTTATCACATATACCTACCAATTTATAACACTCCAAATAATAAATTGTGCGATATTTTAAAACAACAAATGGAAAATTTTGCACTAAAGCTACTGCGCAATAAATACCTGCTACTGCGCAATAAATACCTATTTGATCATTTTTTTTTTTAAAGTAACAGAAATAACTTGCGGGATTTTCGTTAAGTCCGTGAGTTCGAGTAAAGGTTCTCTGGATCCTGGAGGTTTGTCGACTCACAATTTATTAATAAATAATTATTTATAAGAATAACAAAGAACATAGCTTTTGACAAGCTCCTAAATCTTAATCTCACAATTGTCACAAAACTCGATGAAAGGGAAACTATGGTGAAAATAAAGGGCAAACAAACCTATCACTTACCGTTCAAATGTTTCGCTTGACTAATTCCATTGGGCACTTGCATTTTACTAACTTTTATAATTTCTTCGCCGTTCTCCACGATGACTGTCGTGTTATTCTGAAAATAGGAATATTTATTAGTCCTACTAAATAAAACAGAGGTAGCAATGATACATCAAAAACAGCGCGTAAAAAAACAGTCAAAAATATACATCTATAGTTCGTTTTTTAATCCCTGAGACTAATCTGACAGGTGTAGTGTCAAACTTCTATACTAAAAAAAACGCAAACACAAAAGACTTGAATATCAGATTAGTATCTGGGATTAAAAAACGAACGATACACCGAGCCTAATAAGTATTCCGTGACCTACAAATACTAGTTAAGCTTTATCTAGAACCACATTAGTAAGGTGGTAATTTAAATTATAAGACAAATAATGGGTAACGAGCTGTGGTTGGTAGAATATTCATGTCAGTTTATTTTTTCAACCTTCATTCGGTACATTTTCCTCATCTGTCTCTTGTTAGCAATTTTCCAGATTACAGTAACAACATTTTAATGAATGGGAGAAGGATTATAGTGTGCTTGTTGTACAATTTGATGCATACAGTGGCGGACTAACCGGGGGGCGGAAGGGGCGGTCCGCCCCGGGCCTCCGGTCTTGGGGGGCCCCCAAATGCCTCCGCGTTCCCCTGATTAAATCCTAAACAAGACTTTAAAAATGTGCTTAGTACCTACATAATTTCATCAAGATATACTTCTTAACCATTTGCGTCTCGGTTGCATCATGCGAGAAGAGTTTTTCGAAACTTAAACTAGTTAAAAATATTTTCGATGTATGTACACTGGGTCAAGAGCGACTTGTTAACCTAGCCGTGCTTTCAATAGAAAGAAAAATTTTCAAAGAAATCGATTTCATTGAAGTTATTGAGGAGTTCAGTAAATTGAAGGCACGAAAACACATTTAACACGCTACAAAAAAAAAAAAAAAAACTATCTTTGATTTATTTTATCTATTTTTTTTCTGTCGATCGATTCGTATTTTATTTTCCTCACCAATATCCATTCCATATTGTAGGTAAGTATGTTTATTTAGCCTAAATAATTTAATTGGAATTTAAATTTCACTTGCCAAATTTTAACGAAATAAACATAAACACTTATTTATACATACAAATGTGAACTGAATAAAAAGCTTTTAAAACTACATTTTTTTTTAAAGCTGGGGGGCCTCATTCGGCTTAGCCGCCCCGGGCCTCATTCAGCTTTGCCGCCCCGGGCCTCTGACGGGCTTAGTCCGCCACTGGATGCATACGTCATGAAATCTCAGTAACCTGTGCAATGGTACCGAATGCCGCTTGATAAGGTATACAATACAAACTCAACAAGGTTTGGCGTCTCACCATCTAATTAAGTAACGTTTGTTAGCGATCTTAAAACTAGTAACTGAAAATGTTTTTTATTTATTTTTTTTTATTTTTTGGTTTAAACATATTTTGTTCTGACCTATTATTTCCCATAATAACTACCTATTGTTCCATTAGAAGTTTCGCTTCGTGCTTCCTCCCTTTAGAATTGATGTTCTACGTCTTTGGAAGTTATTTAAAGTTATAGATTTCTTAGTGATAATGATAAATGATAAATGATTTATTTTCTGTAAGTAGGTATGTACAAACACTTTTACATGTCAATTATGTAAGACACATTAAAAGAAGCGGAATGAGACTCCTTATAATGTTTTAACATTGTTTTAATAAATTATATGTACAGACGCCAGCACATCAAGCTACCCGAAACTGTCAGATTTTCCCAATCAACTTTGAACCTTACGCTTTAGCGCTAAAGTTGAAAATGTATTAAAGAAATCTGACAGATTGTAGTAGCTTGATGTGCTGGCGTCTGTACAATAAAGAAAAAGAGGAAGAGAAAAACTTTCCAATAAAGGTTATTTTATTCTGAAAGTCGCAAAGAAAAAGAAAAAGTCGCGCGTGTAGCCTAATTAGTTTCGGGCCTAATTTTAGTTTACTGTATACCATTATCAATCATAGTACGTGTCATATTATTAGACAAGAGAACTCATGGGAATGAACTCCCGGATCACGATAGGCCTAATAAACCAGGAGGTCAACGTAAGGATATGGAGAGCTAAATCACGACAGGGGGCGGCTAAGTGCAGGGTTCGTTACACTTTGATTGATATGTCTGGCCCAAGTTTGTTAACCCGAATACCGAACCTTTAATAAAACCTTCTTTTTCATTACCTACGTAGTTCTTTCATTTTAACGTTGAATACATTATCGGGAAGCCTTTATTTTTCAGACGTACCTACGGAATTAAATTGTTTCCTTTGTTGGTAATGAATATTTGATGTTATAATAATTCTTTGGAAAAGAATCTGGTATGCGTAGGTATAGTAAAATCTAATTGGTTTATTACACTACTAGCTACTGTTATGTTGTTATAATTATGTATACTTAAGTTAAGGTATTTATCTAAGGGGTTTTGTTACCTGAAAATATATATATATATATATTTAAAAGACCATGTCCTCCCCAAAGGTGTTCACAGTATGTTCATACCAAATTTCATCAAAATCGGTCCAGCAGTTTCGGATAATAGCTCGGAAAAGAGAGAAAGAAAAAAAAATGTTATAAGTACCGGATATACTTTCATATTCATTTAGTAAAAAGCTGTTATTTTGACATTACAAACAGACACTTCAATTTTATTTATTTGTATGTATAGAAGTTATAGAATACACTTAGCGTATAGCTACACGTCTGCAAGGTGAGTGTAATTATAGGGTTGTGTAATTATTTAAGATGTATGTAAACGAAGTTATACTCATTTAGCGAGTTCAGAGTCCAAACTGAACGCAATAACCGTGGAAACTGATATTAATCACTACCTGTTATCCCCATTCATAATATGCAAACCACTTTTAATACTTTGATTTTAAATAATAATAAGTAATTAAAAACTGTTAATTAAACTAATAACAAAATAGATGCAGATACCGAATTTAGGTACTAGAGGACAAAAGTCCTAAACAAAATTAAATAACTAAATGCCTCGGTTCTGTAGCGCATCATCTATGTTCGCTGAGGCACGCATCGACTGCTTCAATGCTGTACGACGTAAGAAAGCGGCCTCGCTGTTAAACAGACTCCGTGGCAGCCCCAGCAGCATTCTACGCGCTATAGCCGGGAGACATGACAGCCCGTTGGTGAGGTCACTTGTCACCTGTACATTGTCTAGGTTATTAGTTAACTACTAACATAGGTTAAGACTGTTGTTAACCAATGCCAATGGATCTCTGTTATGTGAAATAAATAATAATAATAATAAATCCCAAAACTTCTTTGCGTGATTATCAGCCGATCAGCATCGCTAATGGTTATTGGTATGTGTTGGCAGCCAACACGTGGGTACCTACGTGTGTGTATAAAAGTCACTCTTAATAATCTTATACCACAAAACATTAAAAAAAAACCGACTTCTAAAAAAAAACACTACAAAGTGAAAAATGACTTTAATTGCGGAAGTCGGTGTCGTTGCTTCCGTATTTTCGTATTTGACAACGACTTCTGAGAGTTAGTGAAGTTGTTTAATGAAGTTATTTTTCACTTTGTAGTGTTTTTAGGGTTCTGCAGTCAACAAGGAACCCTTATAGTTTCGCCATATCCGTCTATCAGTTTATTATTAGGATGTTTAATATTAGGATGTGTAATATTTCATGTGTCAAGTATTTAACTATGAGTGTTTATTGATATAATAGTCCTAAGAAAAATTGTGACTTCATGTGTAATCTCCAACTATCATATTTACTATGCACAATAAAACAAGTTAATCAGTCCGTCCGCAGCTTAGAGACGCAAAATGAAATATATAAAAAAATATATATAAAAAAATATAAAAAGATATATAAAAAAGATAAATGGTAGTTTATGGATATCTGAAAAACTTCACGGTAGTCGTATATATGTCTTAGTTAAAAGGAGAACTATCACAGCTAAGTAGGCTTTACAAATTTACGAGTAATAGTCGACCAATTTACATTTGCAGTTCAACTACAATATTAAGGTTGTTCTTGGGATAAATTCATTCCTACTACGGAACCCTTCATTGTGCGTGGTCCGACACCCACTTGGGCGGGTTTTTTTTTGGAAGTCGGTTTTTTTTAACCAAATGTTTTTATTTTTGACCTTGTAGTTAGTTGTACCTACCCCACATAAATGCATTTAACACTACTTGCTATGTAAAATATCGGTGATAGGAAGTTATTAAATAATCACCAATATAAACTAAGTGGAAAAAAATCGTATTATTGAAGCTAACTCAAAAACTACCCAAGCAAAGTTAATCAAATTTGTATTATGTATGTTATGCGCGAACATACATTGAAAAAAAAAAACAAAATAAACATCCAAATTGAGAACCTCCTCCTTTTTTAAGTCGGTTAAAAATTAAACAACTTTGCACTATCGAATTTGATTGCTATGAAGTTAATTACACTAAAAACAGGTAGGTAATGTACTAAAATATCAAAAACCCAAAAATCTTAAAGGTGACCGGTTCGAACTTATGAATAATTTAAATATTTAGGTATGCAAGTTGTTTTAATTTAGAAACAAACAATTTCGTCGATTTAAAGCTAGGTAGCAACAAACAATTTCGTGATTGAGGTTTTAGGGTTAGTGATTGTAAATGCAGTTACTAAAACGAAGCTTAAAACCTCAATCTAAATCAAGGTAAAGCGAGTTTCTTTATATATTGATCCAATTAAAGCATTTATTTAGTAATTAGTTAGGTAATGTAATTGGGCCCCGTATCTGAATACTTATTGCAGTTAACTTAAACGTCAAATAGAACTGAACGAAAGTTGTAGCACTTTACACTCGTTTTGGCTGCATATTTTTTAACCTGTTAACCGAGCGGGACGTATAACTACGTCAAACTTAAACAGTAGCGTGTACGGAATTCCCCGGTTAACAGGTTAATGGACAGGTGTTTGGGGGTATAGTTTATTATCTACAACGTGTAACGTTAAATGCGCAAAACCTGAAAATAGTTTGATCAGAATAATGAGCAGAATTAATTGAACCACTTTTTAATATAGGTCACATTTTAAAAAAAATCTTCATTAAAAACGTTGCCGTGTCTATTTATTAATAGGTCAAGCAAGCCAATGTCAGCGCGGCGCAGCGGCCCGGTGACGACTCCTCCCTCGGGTAAAGCGTCGTCGTAGACGCAAGAAACGATCAGAATGGCCAGTAAAACTAAAACAGCACATAAAACCTTTACAACATTTTTAATGACTTATTTTCTCTCTGAAATAGGTCAATTGAATTAAAAATCAGTTGGGGTGTCTGAGGTTTTGCGCATTTAACGTTACACGTTGTATATCAAATTCCTTCATAATCTTTTTTATGTGGTTTTATTGGTACCTGGATTAGTCCGTGCGATAAATAATCGCACACCTTGAAGCGCAGGAGCTTAGTAACCACAAAAACATATCGACGCTTGAAATGTAAAATTGACGAAACGACAAAGGGCTAACTTTACAGGAGCACAGTTTAAAGTATAACTTTTTATTAAAAAAAATAAAAATATCATATAAATTCTGATTCAGATTTAGATAAAATAAGATATCCCAAACAGTAAGAATTACGCCTTTATGATGATTACAAGAATTCATATGATTTTTTTTCTGAAAAGTTAAATTTTCCTATAAAGTTTTGCTTTTCAAGCGTTGGTATCCATTTAATGGAAGAAGATTTATTTATAACTTTAACTTATCACTCGTACTTGGCTCACCTTGCTGCACAGTGATAAGAAAGTTAGTGGTTTTACGTAATAAATAATAATATGCAGATATGTTTTTATTATATAATATATAATTAACTAATCCGAAAGCTAGATAAAAAAGGTATAACCACCGGTAATATCTTATAAATGCCAAATAAAATTTTTCAAAGTAATCGCATTATTTTATTTATCTTGCTCAACATTCCAACATTTCACTGTTGATTTCATACTCTTAAAAAAAGCGGTCAAGTGCGACTCGGACTCGCGCACCGAGAGTTCCGTTCTTTGTAGGCATGTAAATAGTTTATCACGGGAATCGTGTTTGAATAATTTTCCAGTTTTTTTTTTTTTTTTTTTTGTAATGTAACTGCAAATATACGGTTTCCGGATTTTTTCCTGTACTTGTACATTACATTGCTTCTTGCCAAATTTCATGATTCTAGGTCAACGGGAAGTACCCTATAGGTTTTGATTCCCTTGCGAGTTTCAAAATATGCGGCATAAACGCCCGTATCTTCTGATTGCGTTGACTTAGAAGTTTGATTTTTACAGTTCAAAAATTTATTGGATTTGATAATGTAATAAATGAACCGGATTAATAATTGCAGTTTTGATCTAATCTGCATTTTAAGTTATTTAGCAGCACGTTGTATTATTTAAAATAGGATTCTTTTTGTTTTCTTATGCTCATTTTCCAATACGGGGAATAATTTTGTTTTAGACAGTGTTTCCGAAAAAAAACTTAGACGTCAATTTTATTCCACGGATATATGATATCTGACTTTGGCATCAGCCTTCTATGACACACCTTCGCTGCTCCTACTGCGGTTGTTACGACGTAACTAAACTCCTGCTACGCGGCATTTACGCGGCTACGACTACTACGCTGCGCCTACGCGGTTGCTACGGATTAACACAGGTGCTACGGTTGCGCTACTTCTACGCCCTAACAAAGCCGCTCCTACACTGCGTCTACGCTGATGTCCCGCTGCTTCTGCGTTGTATAACTGTGTACATCCGACTAACGTCTCAAAACAAAACTAATCCCACAGCTACAACAACTACGTTGCTACACGTTATTTATAATATTTTAATACAAATTCAATGCGAAGGTCATTTGTTGTTCTTATAGCTGTCTATAAAGATGATTAGACACATAAGTTTACCTTGAACTGTTTTGTATTTTAGACATACTTGCTATATTTTATGAATGAAACTATGGAGTTCAGTTTCTTGGATGGTTTGAACGTCGTAATGTAAACTACAACTTATTGTTAATTTAGTTAAGTTTCTCTTTAAGTGAACTGTAATTTGTTCTTTGAGAAATAAATGTCTTTAAACCGAAAGATCTATGGTAGCTACTAGCAACCTTATTAAACAATTATCATTTCTTTGTCATAAGTTTTCTACAATACGACAACCTACAAAAATATATTGCTGTCAGGAATGTATTTTTATAGGTTGCTTGCTTGTTAGGTGCTTTTTAATCGTAGACAGTATTTAAAATAATACGTATAATATGGAAATAAAAATGAATTAGAAATAAGTATTATGATCGTAATTAATTTCTCCGTAATTTACTTACACTATAATGTTTGTACCTACAAGCGTAGGTACAATTCGTTGTATTCTGCACTAAGAAATATACATCTTTTTTGTTAATAGGAATACGTAAACCAATACCCGTTATTTAAGTTAAAAAAAGAAAACATTATTAAATAATACGTTTTTTTAAACTCGACCGTACTTACGTATGTTTTCAATACAGTGCGTCTTTTTTTACAGTTTAGTTTGAATTTACTTTAAGTGGACATAAACAGATAACCAGATTCTATTTATAAAACGTGAACTAATTGAAAAAATAGGTTTATCAAGTTTATCAAATCAAATCAGTAGCAGGTGAATCACAGGCATGCAATGTTCGGCATGAAGCAACAAACACGTGTGATTAGTGAGTCATTAGCGCCGTCGCGTCTCTGTGAAGAAATGGTCGCAATGTCGGTGAAAACTCTGAAACCCATATATTATTACTACAGACGCCAGCACATCAAGCTACCCGAAACTGTCAGATTTTCCCAATCAACTTTGAGCCTTATGACTTAGCGATAAAGTTGAAAATGTATTAAAGAAATCTGACAGATTATAGTAGCTTGATGTGCTGGCGTCTGTACATTTCACACTTCACCTGGCACGCTGACCCGGCCAGCCACACTGACGACACCGAATAATGACGCATCTATCACGAATCAATGAATCTAATATGACGTTTTTGACGACGCTTAATTTCATTTCACGTCAACGCCTAGCGCACTAGTCACGCAACTAGCGCTGGGGCTCTGTCGCACAAGGTCTTAGCATTATGCTGAGCGACGGCGTTTTGCGTGGATGTGACGCATATTTTCCCCCTTCTTGTTATTTTTTTTGTGTTTGTGTTCCTTCTCTGCGTCATGTTTCCCCCAAATAACAGAATCTTCTTTCTTTTCTTTTTTCTTTCTATTTGAATTACCAAACTGATTACGCTAAGCGGTCTCTATTTATTTATTCACAACAATCGATTTCAAACAACAACAACAACATATAAATTTAAACGACAATATGAAAATAGGTGCCAAAAGTATTTCACGCCACCTTTGTCTCAAATTGTCGTGAAAACTCGTGGCAAGAGATGATTGCGATTTTTATTTGTGGAAGACTAATGTCAGTGAAATTGTTAGTTCAAAAGAGAAAGTTTTTTTTTGAGACACCATTTATAAAAGTCAAATACACAAATCATAACATCACGCCTGTTTTTCTCGTGAGGGATCAGCAGGGGTGCACCTATGGTTATAGTACAGATACTTTTTGTCAGATAAGTTTTATCACATAGTATTTATATTGTCTTCTAAAGGACGTATTTATTTTTCGTACAATGTATAAGTAAGGCTAGTGTGACTTACATGTAGATTCTGATTATTTTTATAACGGTTCGTGCTGAAGTGTTTATAGTTCTACTAGTGTACCTCTATACAACGTGTAACGTTAAATGCGCAAAACCTGAAAATAGTTTGATCAGAATAACGAGCAGAATTAATTGAACCACTTTTTAATATAGGTCACATTTTTCAAAAAATCTTCATTAAAAACGTTGCCGTGTCTATTTATTAATAGGTCAAGCAAGCCAAGGTCAGCGCAGCGCAGCGGCCCGGTGACGACTCCTCCCTCGGTAAAGCGTCGTCGCAGACGCAAGAAACGATCAGAATGACCAGTAAAACTAAAACAGCATATAAAACCTTTACAATTTTTTTAATGACTTATTTTCTCCCTGAAATAGGTCAATTGAATTAAAAATCAGTTGGGGTGTCTGAGGTTTTGCGCATTTAACGTTACACGTTGTATATAATGTCGCATGTACAGACGCCAGCACATCAAGCTACTACAATCTGTCAAATTTCTTTAATAGATTTTCAACTTTATTGCTAAAGTATAAGGTTCAAAGTTGATTGGGAAAATTTGACAGTTTCGGGTAGCTTCATGTGCTGGCGTCTGTACAACATGAGACAGGAAACATTTGGATCTAGTCAGTACCAAATCAGAAAAAAAAAGATATCTCAACAACTTGTAAATTATAATAATAATTAGCGGCCCGCCCCAGCTTAGCACGAGTGCAATGTTTTTTTCGAATTTCCGAAATTTTCTTTCACACAAATCTTGTCCTGGCAAACCCAAAACAAAAAAAAAAAACTAATTTGGTGCAGGCATTCGAAAGTTATGCGCGTACAGACATTTCGGCGACTTTGTTTTTAACCGACTTCAAAAAGGAGGAGTTTATCAATTCGGATGTTTATATTATTATTTTTTATGTATGTTCGGAAATACTCGTAGCTCCGTCATATATGGACGGATTTGCAAAATTCTTTTTTTGTTCGATAGAGGTTTTATTCCGAAATGGTCCCATTTCGTAAAGATCTGGTGATGAGTTTCGGAGCTGTCTCCGCAACTCATCCCCAGATCTTTACGAAATTTAAATGGGACCCGATACCACACGAATAAATCTTACAAACAATTCTTCTTCGAGAAGGTGACTGCACTTGTTATTTAAAACCCTATGTTAAAATAGGCCTAATGTGATTTTTTTTCGTACTTAACACATATTCTTTGTCATGCATTAGTTTGTTTTTAATTCAATAAACATGCAGACTCTTTTAATAACAAACCCTCCTCCTTCAGTTGTTTGCTCACTGCTGAGCGTCGTGATGTGCCAGACAACTTTATAACGATCTCCTTCCATATGTGACGATCTTTGGGTTGTTGCAGTGCGTCGGAGATCTTGGTGTCTAGTTGTTGCTTCATTTGGTCAGATCATCGTATAGGGCTACGTACAACATACCTACTAAAGTTATTCGTAATGAAGATTAGATTAACTAAATAAATTATATGTATAAGATTAGATTAACTAAATAAATATATGTTTATGTGTATAAATTATGTGTCTAATGTAATAATAATTTAGTTTTCAATGTTATTATCAAACATATCGATCCTTTATTTTATCATTATTATCAACGTCGTCATTCCCAGGTGACTAGTGCCTATTTGAAAGCGGAAATGATTTTGTTGTCTGCTCAGCATTTCGTTTCCGTTGATGCAGACATTTACAAATAATAGCTGGCAGATACGTGTCCAGGGTTTTAACAATACATCGCCATGCGTTATGCAAGTGACAATATTGTATGAGTTTGTTTAAAACGAATCGCGACGATATTTAAAAACAATAAAAGGCTGTTTTGTATCTAATCACTGGGAATTAAATATTTTAGGTGAGTATTTACTGACTAGGCATATTATTCAAAAATAGATTTTATTGAGGTAGGTACGATCTACAATGAAGGGGCTTGTGACTAACAAGGAAGGTATCCCGACGTGTCACCTGCGATTTTTTTGTGGCTGATATATGTTATTCTCCATCAAATTTTAAGAGACACGTATTTTTTTTTTTTGCCAACGCGCCTTTTTTGTGGGTGATATAGCCCCCTAAACATTACCACCTTTCGGGGCAGTTTGAGGGTTTTACATACTTCTAGTTAATATTTTCCAAAAGACCAAATGGATATTAATATATCCCCCCCCCATCCCCTATCCCCTCCTCCCTATTAATAAAACCCTCAAACTGCCCCGAAAGGTGGTAATGTTTAGGGGGCTATTTCACCCCCAAAAAAGGCGCGTTGGCAAAAAAAAAATACGTGTCTCTTAAAATTTGATGGAGAATAACATATATCAGCCACAAAAAAATCGGAGGTGACACGTCGGGATACCTTCCTTGTAAGTAATCACAGCCGCACGGGTCGATCGATCAGTTTAAACAAAGCTTGCCGCGGTTGGTCCGTGGATGGGTGAGCATATTCACATACCGAGACCCCTCCGTGCCTCGGAAAGCACGTAAGCCGTTGGTCCCGGCTGTCATTATTAGTTCTTTGACAGTCGTTACGGGTCGTCAGAAGCCCGAAAGGCAGACAGCCAGTCTTACCAAGGGGTATCGTATTACCCAGCAACTGGGTTGTGGAGGTCAGATAGGCAGTCACTCCTTGTATTCGGCTGCATCCTGCCGACCCCAACATAGTTGGGAAAAGGCTAGGCATATGATGATGTATGATCTACAGCGACGTAAGAGCAATTTATGACTTAGGTAATGACTGTTACAATGATAAACGAAACATTTTCTCCTGTTTAAGTACCATGTTTTGTGACTGTAAAACGCAATAAATCATGGTTATGTAAATGAAGTTAATGCGTGTTATTTATTGTAAAGAAAGTTTATGGTGGTTGTAAACGCGGGGTCACCGCTATCTTACGTACGTTATCAGCAGGTATCACTAAACAAATCACATAAGAAATAAGTATTACAGTTGATATAAAAGCTAAATGCTAAGGAAACAAACAATTTTTGTTACTTTTTCTGAATATTTATGTGAAACGCATGCAGTGTCAAGAGAAAAATAAAGGTTTAGATTGTACAGAGAACCATTCTTGTAAATCATAATAAATTAGGCGTGTGAAGTTAGGCAAGGTAAATATATATTGTCTCGTCTCCTTGAATTGTTTTAAACATTCATGCAAAACTACAAAAAATATGTTTAGATTTTTTCAAGAATTTTTGACTTCCTAGTTTTTTTATGTAGGTGCGATGGCAACATATAGTATGCCATGTTTTTTTTTTTATAAATACTGGGGAAGTTCACATTATCAAATGAATACCTACCTATACGAGTATACAGTACCTATGCATGTTGCTGCAGCCACAAACTAAGGATTTATACATAGTTAATACCTATTACAAAGCATTTTTTAAGCTGAGCGTGGTTCGCATAGTTAAGACATGTTTGTTAATCCACTTTTATAAATATAACCCCTCGGCGATATGTGGAATTGATAACAGCTTGATAATGTGAGCGGTTATCACTTATCAGCGAATGGCGTGACATAGGCTTGGCTGCGTGCGTACAGTCCGCGCGCGAGCTCCGAGGAATGATAAGGAATGTTGACGTAATGAGCTAGAGTTGTGATTTAGTCGATATTGCACTATCGATACTAATACATCTTGAGCCTCCGCGCGAGTGTACTTCATGAAATCATTTTATGAGGGTATTATGTACTTGAAATAAAAAAAAAAATGATGAAAATAAACTCTCCTCACGCACTTCAATAATAAATGAGTCGACAACATTCTCCATTAAGCCATCCCTTTGACAGTAATGTTCCTCTAATGCTAAAACATGTTTATCATTTCCACACCAATCTTCTTTTGTGACATGCGTGATAGCTTTTTCGGTGATCTCCTTCAGTCTCGTCAGAGAAAAATCTGAAGTAATGTTGTGTTCCCTCACGAGCCTTTTAACTTTTGCCCATGCGAGCTCTATTGGGTTCATGTCGCACATATAAGGCGGTAATCGCATTACATCGTGACAAAACAACATAATTATAAATGCAGTACTATTTATAGTAGAAAATAACACTACCTACTATCGCAAAATTAAAAATGACTCGATAAGCGTGTTCTCGCATCAAGGTCGACACTAGTACTGGGAGAGTGCGGGGGATGGAGCGACGGTCGGGCGCGGCGCACACCCGCCCGCTTCCTCAGCCACCGATTCCTCGGAGCTCGCGCGCGGACTGTACATGTGAAATGCTAAGTTATAATCCTACTGAGGACTGTGCGTGAAACTACCTACGTGATTTCTTACGGTATTCATAAAAAAATTAGAGTAATTTCACATTGTGTACGTCGTTGTACCGCATAAGTTCCGGTTTAACTTGTTACTTGTATTTTAATACTCTCTGCTGACTCAAATTTCACACAACGCGTTATGATTACACCTAAATGTTTTAACCAACACATTTATTTATTAGACAGAACGAGGAAAATAACCTCATGATTTAATATTACGTACGTAACTACTGTTTAAGTAAATAATTACGTAGACGACTCTACTGAACGGACAAACCATTTATGAGGTATTATCAGTTTGCAGGAATTTCAGTAAACATGTAGATATAACACGAAAACTAGTAGGTTCAGCAAGATATTGATTGGAAGACAGTTTTTCATTTGTAGTACCTACGATACCTAAATCAGAAATGCAAAACATCTCATGGCTATGTAAATTTGGGCAGACGACCGAGTAACGGTGTAACGGGTTATTTGCCCGGCGCGGGAGTTTCGAGTGTCAACTTGGACGTCTTATAGAATATCGTGAAATAGCATGTTTCTTAATGCATATAAAGTTAGACTGAGGATATGATGATGAAACTCCATGAGTTTATTGTTATTCTAAAGTCATGCCTATCAACAGCTACTGGTCACTGAATAAGTCTATTTAACTGTTTATCATAATTACGAAATGCGTGCGTATTATATAGTATCATTACTTAAAAATAGTGAACTAAGAGCTTACCTAAACAAAGACCGAATCATAAAATCAAATCAGAATATTTGAACAATCCTTCACTGCACTTTATAAATAGCTCTAATACACTGAAATGTCATGGCACGTTCTCAACATGAAAACTTTAGCCAAAACGGACTTTTAACTCTGGAAAAATATAGAGATAACCGCGATCGACTACTGACCCTGTGTAGGTCGTCGTGTAGATGGAAAATACATGGATTGTGGCGACCGAGGTGACGCGAGTGCCGCAGCCAACTGGCGACTTGCCCTACTGCGCGACTACGTACAGCTCGAGTATAAAGTTCACTTCACTGTTTGCAAAGACATGCTAACTAATACACCTTCAATTTTCGCGCGCTAATCACATTCAAACAGTGCAAAAAGTGTTTATGCTGAATTTGGTTGATTTGATCACGGAAAGAGAGAGAGGGAATATTATGAGAACATAAAAAAAAATACGTACGGCTCCATCATGGTTTACTTGGTCCACGTCCATGGCTCGCGATGTTCGTTCACACTAGTCACACTTTTAGTATCACGGCGCACGTGCTCGACGGCGTCCGCGCAATTGACTGAGTGCGCGTCGTTTACACGCGGTTGTAGTCCTCAACCGGCTCTGATAAACAACACTAGCTTTGGCTAATCAGAGGTGATTGCCATATTATTAGAATTGTAGGTACCTATTCTCCGTAAAAGTAAAACTGTATCTTATCTACCATTAATTTAAAAAAAATAATGATGGTTCAGTACGGACGTAGCATCCTTTTCAGTATTTTTATGCAATTAGCTCAAATAATTAGACACATTTTGATTTTTTTAATGCTTGGACAATGTAAAAATGAATGGTACATAGCAAATATAATAGAATATTCTTTATTATGTAGGTACAGATGTATGAAATTATTTTTGTTCTTTATTAAATACTAAAGTATAACAAAAAAACAATGATTAATTTCTACATTCCTATCTGTAATTTTTATGCTGTACATAATAAAGAGTATTCTATTCTATTTACTATTCCTACATAATGTGTAAAGAAATACATAATAATAATATTGGTATGAGATAGGTCCATACATACTATCGGTTTACTACGATTGCTAACTTGCGCGTGGGCAATAATTGCTAAGTAATTAAAGTAATTCAACTTACAAGTGTAAATTGTGTCCTGTTTTTTTTCAAGTATTGGTTTGGCTCAGTACCTATCTACCTGTAGTACCCCTATTATCTTCCTAGTTATTGCATAGATAAACGGCAATTCTCACAATACATGTTTGACATTTGACACTACTCACCAAGTTCAAATTAAGGTCATGAAGCGATCAGACTTAACGTGGATAATGTGGATATATGAATTTACACTCCCTACCTATCTTCAGATAAATAAATAAATGGATTATCTACTTGGTAATCATATTATATAAAGACCCCCCACATTGGACAATATATTTGCATAGCATTGCTAAATGCATTGGATTATCGTTATTTTTACTCGCAGTTGAGGTGTTCGTAGGTGCCATAGACAAAATACTAAATGTACAAGTGATGTCCTCAGTCATGATGAAGTGACCTTATTTTTCTTTCGTGTTCCTGTGTGTATTCCTCTTTGGTGGTGTACCTATATCAGGTCATAGAGAAAACTCTGCATAAAACCTCCTACACATATTCTTCTTCTATTTTATTTTAGAGTGGAAGACAAATCGTGTGAAACTCGTAGATTTCTTTTTGAAATTATACATGAATGTCCAACCCAACCAAATTAGGCAGTGAATGAGGACATCATCTGGATGATAAAATGAAAGATATTTCCCACACTACCACCTCGTCTGTCCTTGGTTGGTCGTTCACAATTGGGTTCGATTCCCTGGAGTTCAACAACATTCATTGCGTTATTTACGTTGTTGAGCAGACATTTTTAAAAAATACGGAGCAATGGATTAGCAATATGCTTCAAAATGATTCAAATTGAGAGTAATAGTGTGTTACGTTATCTAGATGCACAGCATCGACAGCATCACACCCGTGCAATAAAGTTTAAAGCCTCCCACCGTTCAAGCTGTAGGTAGCGGTGGTTCAGCAGGTTTGACAGGCAGTAGTCAAAGGATATGGCAACTAACTTGGGTCAGGAGGATTTTTATTTGGAAAACGTAGGACGAAGAGGTGTGATAGTAAAGTTTAGCTGGATCTGAATTGGACTGTCCGCAACGTTTATAATGAATAACAGATAAGCATTCCAACGTTCCCACTGCTGGGACACCGACTTCCTCTCTTCGAGAGGGAGTGGGCTGTAATCTACCACGCGGGCCCAGTGCGGGTTGGTAGTAGCGTTAAAAAAGCAGGGAAAATTCCCGTTTCTTTTCAATTCCGTTGTTTTTTTCAATGTTTCATTCGAAAGTTTCAAGAAAATTTGCCAGTATATATTTAATTTTCTTTTTTTTTTTTCAATAAAATCGAAAAATATGAGAGAAACGTATTCTAGCTGTCAGTTGTATAAATAGTTTTATCAATTTACGTGCTAGTTCCGAATGAAACATTGAAAAAAAAATAACGGAATTGGAAATAAACGGGAATTTCCCCTGCTTTTTTCAACGCTAGTTGATAGATGTCACATATTTTAGAATTTTTGGTTTTAGGACATGATGGTGTCCTCATGATGTTTTCCTTCACCGTTTTTAGAGCAGTACTGATGAAATTATTTACACAAAGCCAAGCGGCTGCCTGAGTTCGAACCCACGACCTACATGTCGTAAGTCGGAGCCATTACCCTTTGGCCACCACTAATCTCAGATAAGCATTAGCTACCTCGATATAGTTTAAAAAGCGGTCATCCATCCAGAACGTGATCACAGCAGATCTCGGATATCGAATTGCCAGCCCCCCTTTTAGCCATGAGTCCCTCCTTGTTTTAAGTACTTATTGCACCGGACGTCCCAGCCTTGTCGCAATTTTAAACCGCGATTGGCTACTCTCTCTAGGGTTCTATAGTTAGAACAGTTGACATACCAACCGATTCCTATTTACTAAGTTCTCTTCGGGCGCCTGTCACCTGTTAATAACAAGTGACACTAATTTTTCAAGTTTCTTTCACATCGTCAGTTATATTTAAGTATATTAAATAGGACCCTACCTAATTAGTTGCATGCTGTTTAATAAATAAATATGTCAATCGCAATCTGCTGTTGTTAAACCTAACTAGCCGCAATGATTTCAGTAAAATTGACCAAATATCATGCGTAGATTAGGTAAAAAGTTAGGTTGTTCCTACAAAATCGTCAGCTTTTCTAATCAATCGATAAGAAAGGTATTTTTTTTTTAGTTTGGGCTCACTAAGGACACGTGCAAAATGAGCGTACCGCCTCAGGTTCAATCGTAGTTTCAATGGCAGGAACAGTCACCACGGGTAACTCTTGTTCAAAACTCACTGATGTGCGGCTAACTGTACAACATGCCCCAGAATTAACACACAACCTCTTAATGGGTCATTGTGCTCATGACTATGGGAACAAACCTGAATACGCGAAAAAAAATCAGCTGGTCCCTACATTTATATTCGCATAACTCGTCAAAATTTAGGGAACAGCTGATTATTTTTCGCGATTTCTGTTTTGGTCCCATAGTAAAAGTTATTCATAGTGATGAGCCCTTATGAGGTTGTGCGTTATTTAAATTACAACTTGTATACCATTGAAATTTTCCCCCGGGCAGAGTTGTTGCCCACAACTCAGAGTTGTGGGCACACATGTGGGCATTTTCAGATTCAAAATGAAACAACCTAGCCAATCGTGTCTACACTACTGGTATAGTGCCGCAGCATTAGTTAGGTCTAGCGACTTCCGAGATGGTCCAGAAAATATGTTCCCCTGTTTTTAGATACCTACTTGCTTAGGTATTTCGAGGAAGATGGGTTTAACATTAACTGCTTAGATGTTCCTTACTTATCGAGTGGTAATTCAAGAAAACTGGTGGTGATTTTACCTGTAAAATAAGGCCAAATACCTACATAAAATAAATAAATAAAACATAAAACTTTATTTTATATGTTGTAATAATAAGGTTAAGTTATCTTAGATTAATTTAATTTCGTTTTTAGTTTGGTTCATTTTTTTTTCTATTTCTTCTTCTGCAAGAACCCCAGTTTGGGTAAAGATCCTCCAAAGATACCCACTTTGTCTCACTCTTGTCCTATTTGGCTCCAGTTCGAGTCGGCGGTTCTACTGATTTTGTCTTACTAATGTGTCATTGGTCTTCCTGTGTTTCTTTTTTCTTGTGGGCATCTCAACAGGGTTGCTTTTACGGTCCTTCTCTGGGTCTGTAAGCCTCGCTACGTGGCCTGCCCCATTTCCATTTTAGTTTTTAGGGTTCCGTAGTCAACAAGGAACCCTTATGGTTTCGCTATGTCCGTCTGTCCGTCCGCAGGTTAGGTCAGAGACTCTTAGTACTAGAAAGCTATAATTTGGCATGGATATATGCATGTACTACATATTAATTACGCCAACAAAGTGGTAGAATAAAATCAATTTTTTTTTTGTTGATGGCAATGGAGATGTTTTTTTTCCCGTCTACCCCTTGGTGTGGAGTATAGTCGGATAGTTCTTTCAAAAATATAGCGGTTTTGTCAAAACATTTTTTTGATTCAAGGATCCGTTTGTGAAATATTAAGCTTTAAGGGGCTAATTTTTGCTAGAGTCAAATGCCCCCCCCCCCCCCCTTCCAGCTAAATTGTTGTATTTGGATGTGTGAAAAAATCACGGTAGTAGTATACATAACGAAGTTAAAAGAAAAACTAAGTAGGCTTTACAAGTTTACGAGTAATAGTCGGCCAACTTATTTACAGTTTATGGTACACAGATTTTTATCTCGATATTCCTACGGGATCAACACTTATGCGGATGAAACCTCGAGGCGCAGCTAGTTTCACATCTACACTAATATTATAAAGAGGAAAGATTTGTATTTTTGTATGTATGTTTGTAACGAATGAACTCAAAAACTACTAAACCGATTTCAATTTTTTTTCACCATTAGAATGCTACGCTATCCCCGAGTAACATAGGCTATATTTATTAATAGAAAAAAATAGGGGTCCCTACTAAAACTTCAATAATGTAACCCAAGGTGTAAAAAAATTAGGCAAAAAACGTGTTTCATCGCATGCGCTGCGGAAACTATTGATGATAGAACAAAAAAATGTTCTACAATATTAAAGAACATATCAATATCTACAAAAAACTCCACGATACCATATGCCCAACTATTGTAGTTATGTCACTTTAACTACTTTTTGACATTTTAAAAGTTGACAGAAATGTCGACTAAAATCGTTATCCATAACATTTTATTAATCCTCACCCAAATAAATCATTTCGTATTCAAGACTGTTTCAATACCTGTAGATTTATTTTTGAATTATTCAAATCGGACATTTGATTCAAAAGATATTACGAAATTAAAAATGTCAATCTAAACGAAAGTGGCCGGTGTGGTCCCCACGCAGCGCAGCGGGCAACGCGGCGAGCGAGGGGGCACCGAAGTACGGGAGAGAGGCGTGCACATCTATGAAATAGGTAACCGGGACGCAACCGACATTGAATGTTTTGACTTTTTTTATAGCACATTTTTTGTTTCAGTTAAAAAGCTCCTTTCAGAACTACTTATAAATTACTTTATTCAACCTTTATTATTTATTTTTTATAGTATTCTCACACTTCTTTTTTTTAATAAGTTACGTTAAGGAATTACGAGACAATGTGATTGTAGCAACAATCATCACCGGCCCCGCGGCCGGACAGCTCGGTCACATTCCGCGGATCCCGATGATACCGACGGATTTGCCTATATCTTTTAAAAGGTTACAGTTTCCTGTAAAGATATCGTTTGCCCTTACAATAAATAAATCCCAGGGACAAACTTTCTCGATGGTTGGCATCGACCTAAGAAAAGAGTGCTTTTCTCATGCGCAATTATATGTTGCCCTTTCTCGAGTAGGATCTCCTGAAAATCAATATGTTTTGTTGCCACCAACGAAAACCACTGCTAACGTAGTGTACAGTGAAGCTTTAAGGTAAAAATTGCAAAATAAAAAAAGTGAAAACATATAAAATTAAATAAAGCATATAAAACATAAAACATATAAAAAAATAAAAATGTACATACAAAAAATGTAAATAAAGAAATGTAAAAAATAACATAAGTAAAAAATATATATATATATACATAAAAAAAAAAAATGAAAATATATTTAAAAAAAACTTAGGAAATACAAAACGGTATCTATACGGATAAAAATGTAAAACGTTGTAAAACTCGAGAACGGCTGATCGGATTTATCTTATCTTAGTCTTGAAATGTTCGTGGAGGTCTAGGGAAGGTTTAAAAGGCGAGAAAAAATCGAATAATTTCCGGGAAAACCCTAAAAACAGCCCTTTTATATTTCCCATACAAACGTTTTCTACACAATCTACGGCTGAATTAGCAGCAGCTTTCGACGTTAGCGTCAAAACAATATTGGTCCATTTGCGTCAAATTGGCAAGGTAAAAAAGCTTGACAAATGGGTGTCCCACGAACTCAATGATCGCCAGCGCGAAGTACGCGTCGAGATGTGGCTTGCACCGCTCAACAGACACACAAATGAAGGAATTTTGAACAGCATTGTTACCTGCGATGAAAAATGGATTCTGTTTGATAACCGCAAGCGCTCAGCAAGTTGGTTGGATCCTGGTTCAGCACCTAAACAATGCCCTAAACGAAAACTTACCCCTAGAAAAGTGATGGTCACTGTTTGGTGATCTAGCGCCGGTGTGATTCATCACAGCTCCTTACCAAACGGAGTGAGCATTACTGCAGATGTGTACTGTGAAGAACTGAACACAATGATGGAGAAGCTAGCACATCTCCAACCAGCATTGGTCAATCGCTCGTCTCCGCTGCTCCTGCACGACAACGCGCGACCTCATACTGCACAGCAGACGGTCTCCAAGTTGCAAGAACTGGGGTTGGAAGCTCTCCGTCATCCGCCCTACTAACCAGACCTTGCGCCTAGAGACCACTACTTTTTCCAGAATTTGGATAAGTTCTTGGCGGGAAAAAAATTCAAAACCCGAGAGGCAGTACAAAATGCCTTTGAAGTATTTGTTGCCTCCCGTCCAGCTGATTTCTTTAAGAAGGGCATCAATAAACTGCCACTGCGTTGGCAAAGATGCATTGATTGCATGGGTGATTACTTCGATTAATACAAATAAAAAATACATGAAAAAAATTCGTTTAAATTTTTTCATACAAAACGGCAATTTCATAGGTTAGCCAAATAAAACCTAGCTGAAAATTTCATATGCTACGGTCGGTACGGAAGGTAGCGATATTAAAAAAAAAGGAACATACCTATGTTAAATTCAGACAATTCAAACTCTAACAGC
Source organism: Eremobia ochroleuca (assembly GCA_949629135.1). Classification (NCBI taxonomy): domain Eukaryota; kingdom Metazoa; phylum Arthropoda; class Insecta; order Lepidoptera; family Noctuidae; genus Eremobia; species Eremobia ochroleuca. Next base: position 11,219,576 of record OX451386.1, on the reverse strand, counting down.
TATTACATGAAATATTCAACAATAGTGTATTGAATAATTTTGGGTCTTTTTATGTAGATCGTTTGTAAAACTCTATTTCTGTTCCTGACCATACGATGTTTCACACAGACCAAATGGTTACAGACAAACATAGAAAGCTTTATGATAATTTATTTATACTGGAGGTCGGCTAAAATTATCCTTTCTAATACGAAATTGTATAAGTACATACATTAGAGATATATGCAATACGTAAATCTGCCGAGATGTAAATATAGGTGCCGCGATAGAGTTTAAACGTTTCAATACAAGCGTTGCCAGTATTTGCGTTCAAAAACACAATTGCACTGTGCGCACATAATTTCTGAAAATTTATTTCAGAATTTATTATTACTATAATTAAATAGCAAAATACTTCAAAAAATAATTCTTAAAAATCGGCCTTAAAGAAGGTAGGTATTACAAACTTTCTTGTTTTATGTAAATGTCGACGATTTCTGAACGAACGGAATGTCTTCTTTGTCGGCCATGTTTTGCACAACAACATCACGTCGCATAGTAAACGTCAACTATTCGTTTACGAATTTCTGAAAACTATCTAAATATTCGCTTAAAATAAATCAATTTGTTTTTATTTCGCAATTTAATTAAATGATAAAATGAATCGAGCTGAGGGGTTGGTGCAACGAAGAAACGTAAACGTAATTAAGGACAGTGCAGAATTAAAGGAAAACCACGACGTCGATGATAAGAAAAATGATAAAAGTTATGATGACGGGGATTCAAAGGAAACTCGATTGACACTAATGGAAGAAGTATTACTTTTAGGACTAAAGGACAAAGAGGTAAGAGAACGCTCTCTTCGGCAGTATACAGTTATTATAATGAGGATGTCGTGACCAATCCATCTCATATATTGCTGATTATTTCAGGGTTACACATCATTTTGGAATGATTGCATATCCAGTGGCCTGAGAGGATGTATTTTAATTGAACTTGGTTTGAGAGGCCGCGTAGAATTAGAAAGAGCTGGTATGCGTAGAAAGGGATTGTTATCTAGAAAAGTAATAGTTAAATCAGGTAAGAGAATGGTTTAATTCATCTTTAGAATGCACATAATTTACGTATTTAATGCTTTTAGTATTTATTTTAAGTCATTTCATTTCAACTGTGGGTCATAAGTACCATCCAATTTGAAAAAGGTCAATGACTGCTCTTAGCCAGTCTCTAGTGGTTAAAAAGGCAATGAAAGTGGATAACATTAATATCTATTGATTCCACCTGTTAATGTCCTCTCAATTAGTAATGCTACAATCTGCCATAATTGCATATGAGTTGTGTGTGTTATTTCAAATTATATGGCTCTACCTGTGTTACTGCATAAACCATTAATTGCGATTTTTGAGGTGTTTCTAAATTGTTGTGTTTTAAATGAAAGTAAACTACTTTCATTTAAAACACAACAATTTTGTGTAACTTGAATAACTATTTTTAAAGGTTTGTAATCCTTAACACAGGTATGTGGATAACATTGGTAAAACCAATCATACCTATAACCTGTCTGATTTTTCAATTATTTGTATAAATGTAAACTTGATTTCAGATACACCAACTGGTGATGTTTTGCTAGATGAGGCCTTGAAACACATGAAAGAAACTGAACCACCAGAGACAGTGCAAAGCTGGATAGAATACCTAAGTGGTATGTATCAATAGCGCAATATAGTAGACGTTAATGTCTCCTAAATGTGGTCTAACATATTTCATCATTTCTTTTCATACCTAATCATCAGACATGTTGGCGTTAGCAGAAGTTCTTATAAATGAACTTTTCATCAAATTAATTTTACAAGTTACTGCTTGTGGCAATTAAACAAGGGTTTCTTATTCTTTACTAGGTATTTCAGTTTGACTTCCATTATATCCATATAATAATTGGGTCAAATAACATGTGATCAAATAATTTCAGGTGAAACTTGGAATCCGATGAAACTAAAATATCAATTGAAAAACGTCCGTGAAAGGCTGGCAAAAAATCTTGTAGAAAAGGGAGTTTTGACAACAGAGAAGCAGAACTTCTTGCTGTTTGATATGACTACTCATCCATTGACTGACAATGTTGTAAAATGTCGCTTGGTCAAAAAGGTAATTATAAACACACATTCTGTGCGGTCCAATTGAGAACTGTTATCAATTTAAGTTAGTAATTATGTCCTTCCTACAAAATGCTTGTAAAATAAAATGATAATCAATCCTTTTAAAATAATTGATTTTCAATGTAGACAAGTATAAGATAAAAAATGTTGATACTAACAAACATGTACTGTACAATACATAATTACACAATTGATATGCAATACAATTACATTGTTCCTTTCCAATAACAGGCCCATTTAATACTGTTTATGCTATTAGTTTCATAAAACATAAACAGGTGATTCTTTCCAAACAACTTGTACCTATTTCAATATGAAAGCAAAGTTTTAGAGTTAAAAGTATCCACAACATGTGTTACAAACAATATTGCATTACTTAAACAAAAACAGACAACATTTCTGACTATTGAAGGAAATAGAGATGATTTAACCGGTGGAATGCTGTAATTACAGAAACAATTAAAAATCCATTGTGTCTTGTGTGGATCCACAAGGGTGAATGGGGTTTATAAAAAGGAATGATAAAAGTTGAATGACATTCAAATGTCAAAAACGTATGGTTAAACAGTCGCTAATCAGTACTTAACTTTAAGCAATGTTAATGGCTAACAGGAAATGTCTTTCGATAATTGATATTAATGTTATAATTGCAGGTTCAAGAAGCGGCTCTGAGGCGCTCGATCACCGATGTCGCTCACGCCGACAAGCGATCTCTGGCGCTCTTGATGCTTGCCCACTCGGCTGATGTACTAGAAAACGCGTTCGCGCCCCTCTCCGACGAAGATTATGAGTTAGCGACGAGACGCGTGCGCGCGCTTTTAGATCTAGATTTCGAGGCTGAAGCTATGCGACCAGATGCCTGTGAAATTATGTGGGCGGTGTTTGCAGCGTTCACTAAATAGCGGTAACGCGTGTCGTCATCACTGTTGGCAACTAGAAAATGGTAAATTTGTGTTGGATTAAAATAATACTTTTTAGCCCATTTTGTAAAATCTAAAACGAATATAAATAAACATGATCACCTCTAAATTATATCGAACATAGAACTAAAATAATGACACGGCAATATAAATTTTATAGTAATGGTTTGAAGGTGTATCGCGTGTGTTACAGATAATATGAACTTGTACAAAAATTCATTACACATTGTTGTTAACTATATCATTTTATTTAACAGTATTAAATTAATTCATTGAACTCATTTGAACATTTAACAGAGATATGGGGAGTATTGTATTTTTTTAAGAATATCAAATAACTGCTTCTACATAACATACATAGTCATATAAAACATTGTCATATAATTATGGTTTTACTTTCATATAAGTGTAGTGTCTAAATTTATTTTATCTTTTATCATAGCACAAAAGTTTGCCTTAACTTATTTGGTGTATAATACTTTTTGTGTTTAAGTTTGTACAGCTGGTCGATAAAAGAACATGCGGCATTTGACATTGCCGTCTAAATACATAAATAAAAACGTGTGCGGTCGGGAAAGGGGGGGGGGGGCACCACCCCCCCTGTCAGGAACGAAGTTCCTTACGCAATACTCGCACGCACACACACACACACTCACTCGTATATAATAGAAAGATACAGAGAGAGAGAAAGTAGCTTGGAGGAGTCATAACGCTTCTTCCCTACGTGACGATTTCTACCAGTCAATTCCTACCGCAAGCCGCGTCAAGCAACTTCGTTACAAAAATCTTTATTTTTAAATGGTACAAAAACATCTGAAAGCACTGGAGCTAGAATTTCATTTACTCAAGGGTAGTTGCTGGAGAAGGTTGGGGAGTTTGATTACTGCATTTCATGATGGAGAGCTACCAGAGTGTTTTCCTACTAATTGTGATATACAGCTGCAATAAGATATAAAAAAAAAACTCTTTTCATTTTGAAATACCTATTGCTTAAATATTTGTGCATATTTGTCAGTGACACTGTGTAAGGCAATTATGTTATAATGTATTTACTGGTTATTGACACCACCTGTGCTAGTTTACACATTCTTACATATTATTTTGTAATGAGACGTTTGTTGAAATTTTTAATAAGTAGGTTTTTGTATGTTGATCTGCTTTTCAATAATAAATTGGAATACCGTTTATTATGTATGTAAATTATTGTAGGTTCTGAATTATTATGTCCTATAATTGGTGTTATATTATTATGATTGTTTTTAGTGTTTTGTTATACACGTTTAATTATTCAAATTGTGTGTGCAGTGTTTATATAGTTGAACTGCGCTATGTTCACAGTAAGAATGCGAATGCCTTTTACTTTTAACATGAGAGACAAGAGTGCAAGTTTTATCGTCAATTTTTGATTATAACTGTTTTTATGGGTAACTTTTATACGTGGAGAGTAATTTTGTCCGAAATCGATTCACTTAGCATACATTTTTGTAGTTTTAAAAATACGAATAAATTACAACTGGGTAATAAGTATATAAGTACATTACCTATGCCGTATAGAATTCATAATTTTAAATAGCGTCCGAGATTTATATCCCAGTATCTTCTAAGGTTTGTTTTATAATTATTTTAATTCAAGTTTAGTTTTTAATAAATAAATACAAGTTTACATTGTTTTAAATTAGCTAGCCATAAATGAATAGAACAGGTTATTTACAACACATATTTGTGACAAGCGTCAGTAAAATAACAAAATTGCCTGTTTAATTTATATTCCATTTCTGTGAGAACAACATGGCACTTTTTATAAAAAAATATAACAAAATCTATAAACATGTTATAAATTGTGGTAATTTGAAATGTGATTTATAAGTACCTAGAAATAAATTACTGATCACTCCATAGTGTTTATGTTTAATTTCTAATGCATAAATGATAAATGGTTTACTTAAGATCATTATAATCAACTTAAGTGCTTAAGTTACTGTTAGATTTGGGTTTGTATATAAGTACGGTATTATTTTGGTTTGTATATTACCATAAAGCCGCAACTACAAAAAGTTGATAATAAATTTAAAAGTGATGGAGACATGTATAAAATTAAGGTAAATAACTATGTATCATACACATATTATAGTATTTAGAAAATTACTCAAATATATTCCTTAGTAAATATTATTAGGTTTTTTACTTGAGATTGGTGATAAGGACGCCCTATACAGTCATCTTTTTTAGGTTTCCGTACTCAAAGGGTAAAACGGGACCCTATTACTAAAACTCCGATGTCCGTCCGTCCGTCCGTCCGACTCACCAGGCTGTATCTCATGAACTGTGATAGTTACAGTTGAAATTTTCACGAATGATGTATTTCTGTTGCCGCTATAACAACAAATACTAAAACAGCATAAAATAAATATTTAAGTGGGGCTCCTATACAACATGATTTTTTTGCCGTACTTATAGATAATGGTACGGAAGCCTTCGTGCACGAATCCGACTCGCACTTGGCCGTTTTTTTTTTTTAACTGCTCTGTGCTTGAAAAGTTAATGACCGAAATTGGTGCAAATAAAAATATTGGTTAAAATAAGTACAAAGTAACGTAACATACGAACAATTACCTATGTCCTATATCGTCATTACGATAAAACTTAAAAATCAGTCTGAACTAGGGAGACATTACAACCCGCAAGAGTTAACTTGAGACTTCGCTCGGATGAGTAAGCTCGCGGTGCAGAGGCGTCGATGGCGAAAGCGCGTGCATCGGGGGCCTCTCTAGTGTCAAGTAAACGGGGCCTCTAGTGTCAAGTAAACGTGGCCTCTAGTCTCAAGTAAACGGGGCCTCTAGTGTCAAGTAAACGTGGCCTCTAGTGTCAAGTGAACGTGGCCTCTAGTCTCAAGTAAACGGGGCCTCTAGTGTCAAGTAACGGGGCCTCTAGTCTCAAGTAAACGGGGCCTCTCTAGTCTCAAGTAAACGTGGCCTCTAGTCTCAAGTAAACGGGGCCTCTAGTGTCAAGTAAACGGGGCCTCTAGTCTCAAGTAAACGGGGCCTCTCTAGTCTCAAGTAAACGTGGCCTCTAGTTTCAAGTAAACGGGGCCTCTCTAGTCTCAAGTAAACGTGGCCTCTAGTCTCAAGTAAACGGGGCCTCTCTAGTGTCAAGTAAACGTGGCCTCTAGTCTCAAGTAAACGGGGCCTCTCTAGTCTCAAGTAAACGTGGCCTCTAGTCTCAAGTAAACGGGGCCTCTCTAGTGTCAAGTAAACGTGGCCTCTAGTCTCAAGTAAACGGGGCCTCTCTAGTGTCAAGTAAACGTGGCCTCTAGACTCAAGTAAACGGGGCCTCTCTAGTGTCATGTAAACGTGGCCTCTAATCTCACGTAAACGGGGCCTCTAGTCTCAAGTAAACGGGGCCTCTCTAGTCTCAAGTAAACGTGGCCTCTAGTCTCAAGTAAACGGGGCCTCTAGTGTCAAGTAAACGGGGCCTCTAGTCTCAAGTAAACGGGGCCTCTCTAGTCTCAAGTAAACGTGGCCTCTAGTCTCAAATAAACGGGGCCTCTCTAGTGTCAAGTAAACGTGGCCTCTAGACTCAAGTAAACGGGGCCTCTCTAGTGTCAACTAAACGTGGCCTCTAGTCTCACGTAAACGGGGCCTCTAGTCTCAAGTAAACGGGGCCTCTCTAGTCTCAAGTAAACGTGGCCTCTAGTCTCAAATAAACGGGGCCTCTCTAGTCTCAAGTAAACGTGGCCTCTAGTTTCAAGTAAACGGGGCCTCTCTAGTCTCAAGTAAACGTGGCCTCTAGTCTCAAGTAAACGGGGCCTCTCTAGTGTCAAGTAAACGTGGCCTCTAGTCTCAAGTAAACGGGGCCTCTCTAGTCTCAAGTAAACGTGGCCTCTAGTCTCAAGTAAACGGGGCCTCTCTAGTGTCAAGTAAACGTGGCCTCTAGTCTCAAGTAAACGGGGCCTCTCTAGTGTCAAGTAAACGTGGCCTCTAGACTCAAGTAAACGGGGCCTCTCTAGTGTCAAGTAAACGTGGCCTCTAGTCTCACGTAAACGGGGCCTCTAGTCTCAAGTAAACGGGGCCTCTCTAGTCTCAAGTAAACGTGGCCTCTAGTCTCAAGTAAACGGGGCCTCTAGTGTCAAGTAAACGGGGCCTCTAGTCTCAAGTAAACGGGGCCTCTCTAGTCTCAAGTAAACGTGGCCTCTAGTCTCAAATAAACGGGGCCTCTCTAGTGTCAAGTAAACGTGGCCTCTAGACTCAAGTAAACGGGGCCTCTCTAGTGTCAACTAAACGTGGCCTCTAGTCTCACGTAAACGGGGCCTCTAGTCTCAAGTAAACGGGGCCTCTCTAGTCTCAAGTAAACGTGGCCTCTAGTCTCAAATAAACGGGGCCTCTCTAGTCTCAAGTAAACGGGGCCTCTAGTCTCAAGTAAACTCTTGCAGGTTGTACACTACCATATCTAGGATCATATTTCTTATCCTATAACTCCATTGCCATATTACTTATATCTATGACTCATAGATATGATAGTGTATACCATCATATCTATAACTCATAGATATGATAGTGTATACCATCATATCTATGACTCATAGATATGATAGTGTATACCATCCTACCTACCTACCCTTTCTCAACTATGTTGGGGTCGGCTTCCAGTCAGCAGACGCAGCTGAACACCAGTATACAACGTGTAACGTTAAATGCGCAAAACCTGAAAATAGTTTGATCAGAATAACGAGCAGAATTCATTGAACTACTTTTTAATATAGGTTACATTTTTTTAAAACATTACCGTGTCTATTTATTAATAGGTCAAGTAAGCCAAAGTCAGCGCGGCGCGGCGGCCCGGTGATGACTCTTCATTCGGTACAGTGTCGTCACAGATGCAAGAAACGATCAGAATGGCGAATAAAACTAAAACTGCACATAAAACCTTTACAATTTTTTTAATGACTTATTTTCTCTCTGAAATAGGTCAATTGAATTAAAAATCAGTTGGGGTGTCTGAGGTTTTGCGCATTTAACATTACACGTTGTATTCTTACATAAGGCGACAGCCTATCTGACCTCCAAATCCCAGTTACTGAGTACATATATGAGACCCCTTGGTAAGACTGTCAGCTTCTGACTACCCGTAACGACTGTCAAATATCTACGAATGACGACCGGGACCAATCTAGAGTCACGATATAGTAATGGTTGGTGACCCATCCACGGACCTAGCTAGTAGCTTAACCTTCAAGCGACCCATGCGATTATTATTATTTAGCCACGAGCATATATTTATTTATAGATACATATTTTAAATTTGCTTAATTTACTTTGAATCAAAGGAAATTAAGATCACCCCTGCCTAACCCTTCGGAGAAAACAAGCGTGAAGTTATTATTAATTTTGTTAAAAAAAAAAGTCAAAGGAGATGGCCCTAAAAAAAACACAGAGTCGACAAAAACTTCTTATGTGCGGTCTGAATGGGCTTAATGTGTACATAAAAACTTGTATTTATTTCCTGGAAAAGCTATGGGGTTAAGTTTTTTTTAAATAAATCATTACTACAAATCCTTGATAATAAACAGTGATATTTAATAACATATCGTTGAAAGGCATCTACTATTTTATCTGAATCTGTAGCCTTGTTTTTGTTCAAGCTAGAAAAAGATAAAGTACCTATTTGATCGCTACCTACGCCCGGGGGCTTAGACCCGGCGCAGTGGTGGCCTGCTCCGAAACAATGTTTGAGTCCTGATACCCTTCATTTTTGGACTGGCATAAGTCACCAGCAATTCAACACCATATTTAATGAAACACCTTCTTTAAACGAATATTCGAATGGGAAAACGATGTTGGGCATATGTAAACTGAGAAGCGGTGAACCTAGGTAATCGAAGACTTACGTCAGTTTTTGGCTTGTCTAGGTCAACTATTCAACGTAAAATAAAACAAGCGAGAGTATCTCGAAAATGACTTTCTCCCACGACACTCGAGACGAAGTTGTAGCGAGAAACAGGATTTTGCCAAATAATATTTTTGGAACCCAAGACCAAACGAGAGCAATTATTGTTTTAGACGGTACTTACTTATTCGTGCAAAAAAGCTCAAACTTCTTGTTTCAGCGCATGAGCTACAGTCTACATAAATACGACAATCTCATAAAGCCATTTATGATTGTATGTGGAGATGGCTACATTTTAGAAATCACAGGACTCTGCGATGCTCGAACGTCGGATGCTAACATATTACGACAGATATTGTGTCCAGTTCGACCGCGCGGCCATAGCGTTTTTTTTTAAAAAAAACCATGTCAATTTTTTGTAAAAATTTGTCAAAGTTGATTCCCAAAACCATAAATTTGTCAAAGATACGGTTAAAAAGTTATAAGGGTTTGAACATGGCCGCGCCATTGAAACGCGGCGAACCGCGCGGCCACTGAGATCTTTAAAACTAAGCCTTGTAGAGACCTGAAATTTACGCAAATGCAAGATTTAATTTGTAAAAAATTTGTAAAAATATAAAAAAAATACTCAGGTTTATAGTTTAAGAGCTATAACACTAAAACCGAATGGCCGCGCCATTGAAACGGTGGAGAAAACGCTATCGCCTGTATCTCGCTGAAAAAAAATCGCAGAGGTGTGTAGTTTATTGTAATTACCCAGATTTGAATTTGTCGAAACTAGGAAAAATACAACAAAAATTCCTAGGTTTATATTTCAGGAGCTATAAGACTAAAACGATATGGCCACGCCATCGAAACGGTGAATAAAACGTTATTTCGCCTGTATCTCGCTGAAAAAGCATCGCAGAGGTCTGGAGTTTTTTGTAATACCTAGATTTTAATTTGTCAAAACTAGTAAAAATACAATAAAAATTCTTAAGGTTATATTTCAGAAGCTGTAGAACATTATCAGTATGTGGTGCGATAGGGTGACCATGTCTTATTGTTTACAGAATACTTTCTACTTATTGTTACAGAAATTATAATTCAAGGATTCTAAATAAAATTAAAATGAAACCATAAATATAAAAACAATTATGTTTATTGCTTGAAAAGTCAATAATACAGTTACAGTCCGTGTGGACTTACGAAAAACTAGCCCTAAGATTGGTTTAAATGACGCAACTCCGCCCCTAAGCTATGTGATTGGTAATGCACACTATTGCATCTCACACGCGCCACCCCCGCGCGCCTCCGCAGGTCAGTGCGACGCGTACAGCCGTTAGTACTTATTATTCTGTGGTACAGCGACGTAAGCGTAAGAGTTTCGTTATCAGTGTGTCGTTGTGATGTTAACACGATAAAAAAGTGATCTACTGATTATTAAAATGTTCAGTTCGTGTGTAATTACGATTAAGTGTTGTACTGTGGTGTAACGTCAGTTCGGTAAATTATGTAAACAATTCAGCAGAAGTGATTAAGGTATGTTGCATTTAAATATTTTATGATTATGTTAGAGCTCTCTCTTTATTTGTATGGATGACCGTGTAGTTAAGATATTTTACTATGAAATATTTACAATCTTATGTATATGAACTTATATGAAATACTAAAAACTATCTAATAACTAACAAAAATAATAATAATATATAATGTTTGCCCTGCAGTGGGACAATAATAGGCTGGATTATTATTATTTAATGTTTTATTAAATCATATAGGTAATTAGAACTTAACTTAGAACATTTGAAATGATTGTAAATCATTTTGATTCCACATTTTTAAATAAGTACAATCATAACTAGCAGGGATGTAGATATTTGTTTTTACTTTAAGCGTAATATTATATGAATGGAAAAATTACTAAAAAAAACTAAAGTCAATCATTTGAAAGATATACACTTCCAAAGTCGTAAAATGAGTCCCCCCCGCCTCTAACTTTTGAAATAATAAAGTTGGAAAAAAAAATTGATGTAAATGTCAATAAAAACTTTCAATGAAAACTGGTTTAAATGATAAATGATAAATGATAAATGATAAATGATTTATTTTCTGTAAGTAGGTTTGTACAAACACTTTTACATGTCAATCACATTTTTTTTTAAACTAGATGAGGTCGGCGTTTCCTATCTGACTACTCTGAGAAGAAAGGCCGAAACAAACTCAGAGGTCACAGTCTCTTTTAAAGTCCAGACATAATCTTGGTCAGATAATGTGAAGACCATGTAGATTGGTGTCTGAAATGGTCTTTTGAGTAAAGAACCACACAGATTGAGAGGACCTGTCCAGTCAGTGCACGCATTTGTCAAAAATCGTGCAGCTCAACTCAGAACTTGAGGAGCCTTACGATTCGACGAACAATACCAATGAAAGGACATTTGGGTAGGCCGCATAAATTACTCAAACTGCCAGGTCATGATTAAAACTAACTAAGAAGGAAAACAGAAAAAAGAAATGACCCACATAGTCTTCACACTCACAATAATAATAATAAAAATAAGATACTTTACAAAGTAAATATCCATGTCATTGTTTATATAATATTCATCAATGTCAATGTGTATATAAAAATCCGGAAATAATCTTTGATCTTTGAGGACTATGTATATTGGTGTCTGAAGTGGTCTTTTGAGGAAAGAACCACACAGATTGAGTGGACCTGTGCAGTCGGTGCACGCATTCGTCAGTAACCGTGCAGCTCAACTCAGAACTTAAGGAGCTCAACGATTCGACGAGTAATACCAAGGACAGGACATTTGTGTAGACCGCATAAACCACTCAAAGTGCTAGACCATGATTAAAACGGAAACAATGACCCACATAGTCCTCACATTCACAATAATTAAAATAATATAAGACTTTAAACAGTAAATGTTCATGTCATTCTGTATATAAATAGATATTTAGAAAGAGAAAAAAAAAAAAAGTGTAAATCAGCAAAAAATAAAAAATAAACAACATTCACTGTCTAGACCTATTGGAGCAGCTCAATCCCAAGCTTTTTTGTCCTCAATATAGTCTTTTACAGTATAATAGCCTTTCTGGCATAGTTTTAGCTTTATAAAAGATTTGAATTTATTAATGCTTAGTTCTTGAATGTGGCTAGGAAGTTTATTATAAAAACGTATACATTGGCATCTAAACGAGCCACCTATTTTCTTGAGCCTTGTTGTAGGAACAACAAATTTGTGTTTGTTCCTAGTATTTATGTTATGGATATCACTGTATTTTTTAAACAGATTAATATTTTTATGTGCATACAAAAGATTATCATAAATGTACTGAGAAGGCACAGTCATTATATTAATCTCTTTAAACTTGTCTCTGAGGGAGTGTCTGGGACTTAATTTATAAATGGAACGAATTGCCCTTTTTTGTAAAATAAAAATTGTCTGAATATCGGCGGCATTTCCCCACAACAGAATACCGTATGACATCACACTATGAAAATAACTAAAGTAAACTAAACGGGCTGTCTCTAAATCAGTTAAATCACGAATTTTCCTAACGGCGTATGCTGCAGAGCTAAGCTTTTTTGACAATTTATCTATATGGGGGCCCCATTGAAGCTTGGCATCCAAAGTTATGCCTAAGAATACAGTGGAATTTTCGGGTTTTAACTCTTCACCCTTTATGAGAACACGAGTTTCTACTTGTCTAACATTTGGTATCGTAAACTTAATACATTTCGTTTTTTTTTCGTTAAGAAGTAGATTATTAACATTAAACCAGCTAACTACTTTTGCGAGGGCACTATTTATACTGTCAGTAACCAGCTGTTGACGTTTGAGTTTAAATAAAATAAAAGATTGAACAATTAAATTATAATAAAAGTTTGAACAAGATACAATCATAAGTTTTTGAGATATAGCACAATTTCAAAAACCGCACACGTAACTTTGTAATTCATACAAACACTATGAAAAACAAAGTTAAGAGCAAAACTTTGCTTGTTACTACGGAACACTTCATGGGCGAGTCCGACTCGTACTTCCCCAGTTTTTTTTTTTTGTAACTCCACTGGTAAAATCTCTCTTCCTTTTCCTCTCACTCATTATTTTTTACAAAACCAGAAGTACAATATTATTATTGTTTGTTGTATTACAATTTAAAAATACACCATTAAAATAAATAAATATTATCGAAAGGTGTTGTCAACTTTTGAACTGACGCTTTATTCGGGTAAAACGAAATTGCTTTTTTTGACCTTTGCAATTTCTGAAAAATATTGGGAAGTTTTTTTTTTCTTAGGTACGTTGGAGGCTCCCGTGGTCCGGGGGGCCCATATAATTGATACAGCATATACGGCGGAAGCTACGCCCCTGAAATTATTACAAAAAAAAAGTCTAAGTGCGAGTTCGACTCGCGCACGGAGGCCATATCCGTTCAGTAGTTTTTGCGTGAAAGAGTAACAAACATCTATCCATCCATACATTCTCACAAACTTTCGCATTTATAATATTAGTAAGATGAAGATTACTAACCCGGATCTAGGTTACGGCAAACGTTTGTTAAACAAATATGTATAAAAACAAAAGATTTAAAGGAAGCCGTTTAACAAAAGAAAATTTTAATAATTCTTCTTTTGTTTGATGGCGTCTTTTAAGAAGGCGGTAGCAGTTAAACATGTGTCCGTGATTTTTTTGTTAAAAGACAAAAGTTTATTACTTTCAAATCATAAACTATGGAAATTCCAATGAATTCGTCAGCACAGTAATATTATTTAAGTATATTGTATTGTTACAGAAACATGGCAAGAGGTAGAAAACCAAAAATTGATGCAGCGCAAATGAATAATATATTTCGTAAATATGCAGCTACTTGCAGAAATGAAAAAATTTCATACAACAATCCTATATTTACAACTATCGCTCAAGAACTGAAGAATGAAATAACGCCGTATTCGTTATTCATGAGATTGAAAAGAAATTTCAAGACGATATTTGGCCAACGATATGATGAAGAAAGTTCACTCACACAAAGCACCTCATCTTCGCCTTCATGTCGAAGCCCAATTTCTTCACCTGTGAAATGCACCACAAACGAAGTAGAAAGTGTTGATCAGTACACTTTTTTACTGGATATATATGACTGGAAGAAATTTGAACCCCTCTCAGTTAATTACGTCAGGCGTGATCCTAATGTTGCTACAACACATAAAAAGTACAAAACACTACCTAAGTATAAGTGGTCCTGCTTACTACGAGAGAAACTATGGGAATCTACAAGGCTTCCATGCACATGGGTTTTCAAAACCAAGCGGATCGATGAAGACCACAATGTGCTGATCAAGGGAAAGTGCTCACAATGTAGTTCCATCTCAGAAATAACGAGCAAAGCAGCGACAGACAAAATAGTGACAATAACCTGCAATATATTTAAAACCAATAATAATATACCCCACAATCCAAATAAGAAGACGAAGCTCACACCGTACAAAAGACGACAACTAGCGAAAAAATTACAATATAAACCCGCAACAGTTGTTCAAAAAGAAATTGCTTGTGCAGTCATAAATGATGATGACACTGTAAATTGTCCAGTGATACCAACCTTGGAAACTTTGAGGAAAGTGAAACACGAAAGAAGGCAAATTAATCGATTGCACTCTGATCCAATCATGAGTATTCTCATGATGTCGATAATGGCAACATATCAAAATTTCGTCCGAGAGTTCACTTTAGTACCGAGCTTTCATTTGTGCTATTGGTGTGAACAACAAATGGAATACTACAAGGCGTATATAGAGAAAATTCCTCGTGTTACAATGACTGTAGATGCAACTGGATCATTCTTCCGAACGCTCAAACTTCCAGATGGATCTCTGCTAACGAAACGGATGTTCCTCTATGTTGCCATGGTAACATCTTCAACTATTAAGTCAACAGCAATTTGCCAATTGATAACTGATAACCACACAACGGACTCTATATTGTCATGGTTAAAAAGATGGCACAACGAAGTACGTACTGCCTCTCACGAAATTGTAACTGATGATTCTTCTGCGTTAATAGCAGCAAACGTTCAGGCTTTTACTACTTTTCAGACAGTCCGTGACTATCTACGACAATCTTTTTTAGTTTTAATGAGTAAAAGTAACGATATGCCTGAAGTTTTCTTAAGATTAGACACCAGTCACTTTGTCAAAAACGTATACAACTTGCGATGCTTCGATAACGTTGATTTAAACATTAAAATGTTTTACATTCGCAGTATTTTATTTATTAAAGAGTGTGAAAGTTTTAAAATAATAAATGCTGTACTTGGCCATATTATTAAAATTTGCACATTTAAATATGCATTCACAAGCAATGAAACTTGTAAAATTTCCATGCAGTATCTCAAATCTTTGTTGGTCAATACAGAAAACCCAGTAGAAGAAAACGACAAAAAAGATCTTTCCGATTATTATTATTATGTTACAATACCTGACGATGACGATATCATAGGTTGGTTTGATGAGCTTGTTAACAAAGAAAAAATCTTGGAAGAATTAAAGGACAAAACAGAAAAGCCAAATGACTATTACTTACCGAATCTAGTGTCAACTCTTAAAAGGTTAATGATTAAACTGCCTCTGTGGAGCAATGTCATGTGTCCTTTTTACAAATCGGAAAACAAGTCGCCAACATCTTCAGCTATTG
The DNA here is from genome assembly GCA_949629135.1 of Eremobia ochroleuca. NCBI lineage: Eukaryota > Metazoa > Arthropoda > Insecta > Lepidoptera > Noctuidae > Eremobia > Eremobia ochroleuca. The sequence goes on along the minus strand of OX451386.1, from coordinate 11,203,955 downwards.
AAAGCTATTTCAAAACATTAAAACATTTATTATTTGAAACACGTCTGCATAAGTACAACGTGGATGAATTCATAAAAATTCATTACAATTTTATATTAGGGGAGACAAGAATAGCTGCGAAAAATCTTAACGTAACTCTAGAAAGATCAAAAAAACAAACAAACAAGGGCCGAAAAAGGAAGTTAATAACGAAAAACAAAATGCAGTGTAAAAAAATTAAAATGAACACAAAACAATCATTTTCTTCTGATTCCATATTTACAGTAAAGCCATCATATACTGAAAACTGGGGGGGAGAGGGATATTCTACAAAGAATATCTCAGTGTTGTTTTTGCGAAATGGGAATTTAGTAAATTCTATTAATAAAAGTATGAAATTTACTAATACATGTGCGTTTGATTCAGTTTTCTTTTTAGTAGCATTTGCATACAAGCAAAACGTTCATATCAAAAAAATAATTAATACATGCGCAAGCAATTTAATTAGAGAATTTATTCAATTACTCACAGAATCATTAAATTTAAATAATGGTTATGATTTACGAGAGGAAATTATTGCTAAATATTATAAACGCGAAAACAATATATATAGATGCGAAAGTAATATGGCTTTTATATTTGAACACATACTTTTAGATTATTTGTACAGTGCCAATGTATCTAAGGAATGTGTAACCGAAACATGTGCCAACCACTCAAAAAGAACCATAGTGTTTTTATCAATAAATATGGAAATCGTAAATTTATTCGGAATCGGAGGACTGGAAGATGCCGTTATTATCGATGACTCCAATTTCAAAATTTGTTTGAAATGCAATAACGAATCCTTGAGATTTAAGTATGAATTGAGCGATATTATTTTATTTGATCTCAACGGCACAGACAAAATTAAGCTCGAAGAAATACCACAATATATACAATTAAGGCAAAAAAAATATCGATTCATAGGTGCCGTGGAATATGTTCCCCCGGTTGTAGGTATTATTGGGCATTACAAGTGTCATTGTCTAATAAATAATTCTAAATTTATTTGCTACGACGACAATAAAACTGAAACACATGAAAGTTCTGCACAACCTCTTACAATTCATAATTTAATGTATGGTTTAATAGATGATGACTAAAACACTTTATATTTAATGATAGCGCAACTAAATTATAAGTAAATTATGTTTATATTTTTTCTATTTTTCATTTTATATCTGACTTAGTGTAAGTAAACAATCTGTGATTTTTGATTATATCTTAGTGTAAGTAAATCTGTGATTTTTGATTATATCTTAGTGTAAGTAAACAATCTGTGATTTCTGATTATATCTTGGTGTAAGTAAACAATTTGTGATTTTTGATTATATCTTAGTGTAAGTAAACAATCTGTGATTTTTGAGTTTTTTTTTTTAATTTGTAACATTCTGTGATTTATGTGACTTTTAAACCAATAAACATAATTGTTTTTATATTTATGGTTTCATTTTAATTTTATTTAGAATCCTTGAATTATAATTTCTGTAACAATAAGTAGAAAGTATTCTGTAAACAATAAGACATGGTCACCCTATCGCACCACATACTGATAATGTTCTACAGCTTCTGAAATATAACCTTAAGAATTTTTATTGTATTTTTACTAGTTTTGACAAATTAAAATCTAGGTATTACAAAAAACTCCAGACCTCTGCGATGCTTTTTCAGCGAGATACAGGCGAAATAACGTTTTATTCACCGTTTCGATGGCGTGGCCATATCGTTTTAGTCTTATAGCTCCTGAAATATAAACCTAGGAATTTTTGTTGTATTTTTCCTAGTTTCGACAAATTCAAATCTGGGTAATTACAATAAACTACACACCTCTGCGATTTTTTTTCAGCGAGATACAGGCGATAGCGTTTTCTCCACCGTTTCAATGGCGCGGCCATTCGGTTTTAGTGTTATAGCTCTTAAACTATAAACCTGAGTATTTTTTTTATATTTTTACAAATTTTTTACAAATTAAATCTTGCATTTGCGTAAATTTCAGGTCTCTACAAGGCTTAGTTTTAAAGATCTCAGTGGCCGCGCGGTTCGCCGCGTTTCAATGGCGCGGCCATGTTCAAACCCTTATAACTTTTTAACCGTATCTTTGACAAATTTATGGTTTTGGGAATCAACTTTGACAAATTTTTACAAAAAATTGACATGGTTTTTTTTAAAAAAAAACGCTATGGCCGCGCGGTCGAACTGGACACCAGATATTGGATAATCACACTGGTGACATGGAAGAGGCTTCAATGCAATGGTTTCTTGAAAATGATGGCGTGATGATTTTAGATAGACGATTTCGGGATGCATTGCCATATGCCGAAGAATGTAGATTTACGGTCTGTACGCCACAGTCGCTAGGCAGACACGAAACACAACTGTCCACTGAAGCAGCAAATAAATCAAGATTAGTAACATTGGTCAGATGGGTGGTAGAAACCACCAACGGAAAAATGAAGAGGGACTTTAAGATATTCCGACATAGATATTTTAATAATACCTACTTTGCCCAATGCAATAGTAGATTTTCGAATAGCTGCAGTGCTAATCAACGCAACCCAAGAGAGTTAAAGCGGAAGTCGCCTGACTGAAAGGTTTTTAGAAATGATAGAAAGAAATATGAATAGGCCAAATTGAACGTACTAGCAGATTACGTTGATCAACACCGTCTAAACGCACAAAGGACCATTTCATTTCAGAGGATGGAGGCAACGTTACAAGACGTAGCATATTTCCCAAGAATGACTTAAGATGAGCTGCTTGAACCTTAATGACGAAGAAGGAAATAATAATATGTTAGTACGGTGACGAATTAAATCGAGACACGTTCAAACAAGAACTTATTGTTGTTACGCACTATACAATCGCCAAGCAATCACCGATTATTGCTGTAGCTACATACATGGCCGCCACACATTATGCAGTTGTGCCCACATTATTTCCATAATATATTATCTTGCCTGGGCCGGACATGAAGACGACTTGAACCAACCTGCAGGATTTTTAGATGCAGTGTGCTTAGACACAGAAAATATATAATCTAATAAAAACATTTGAACTATTTTTTTTTCTTTTTTTTTTGTTACACCAAACCCGTGGCAGGAAAACGAAACAACAGAATAATCAACAATTACACACAATTACAACATCAACTCAAAATAGTTTTAGTATTTTTTATGATATGATATAGCTCCTATACCCCACGGATTTCCGTGATTTCCTTTTGGTGTCATCAAATGTCTGTTATAATTAACCCGTTGGTAAACATTTCATTGCTGTCGATTCTGGGTTTTTAGTGTATGGATTTTGAGCCATCTCCTTTGCAAACCTGTTTTGAAATAGGTCTAAAAGAAGATTCTCATACTCATAAATGCACTTTAAGATTGAGACAGACTCATCTCATAATGTATGTGCCAAGTGCATAGACAAAATTAAAAACTATTTACAAAAAAAAAAAAAAAACCGACTTAAACACCGACCAAAAAACACTACAAAGTGAAAAATAACTAAGTTCGGAAGTCGGTGTCGTTGGCTCCGAATTTTCGTTTTTTGACACCGACTTCCAAAATTATACTTATTTTTCAATTTTTAGTTATACTCGTACGTAGGTACTTGCTATGTAAATATCAGTGTCAGGAAGTTATTAAAACATTATCAATATAAACTAAGTGGAAAAAATCGAATTATTGAAGCTAACTCAAAAACTACCCAAGCAAAGTTAATCTTTATATGGGACCACCCCTGAGCCATACCTTATTCATTAAAACAATAGATATACAATTGCAGCCAAGCGGTGCCAAGCTAAGGTGCATTGAAGAATTGAAGACACCGGCTAGAAGAATCATAACAATTCGCATAGAAATGCCGCAGATGGAGTACATTTATGCATATGACTTCGTACCTAAAAATAATTACCTAATGTATTATATACTAAAACCTTCCTGAAAGTATGTAGATCACGTCAATGATTTTGAAAGAAACATCAAAATTGGTGCATTAGTTTTTGAGAAAATCGCGGACATTCATACATTCATACATATACAACGTGTAACGTTAAATGTGCAAAACCTCAGACACCCCAACTGATTTTTAATTGAGTTGACCTATTTCAGAGAGAAAATAAGTCATTAAAAATTTTGTAAAGGTTTTATGTGCTGTTTTAGTTTTACTGGCCATTCTGATCGTTTCTTGCGTCCGCGACGACGCTTTATCGAGGGAGGAGTTGTCACCGGGCCGCTGCGCCGCGCTGACATTGACTTGCTTTCACCTATTAATAAATAGACACGGCAACGTTTTTAATGAAGATTTTTTGAAAAATGTAACCTATATTATTAATCGCGTAAAATACTTTATAATGTTCCTTTTGGCATGCAGCTAGTCCGTGCTAAAAAAAGTATTGGCAACTAATATAGTAAAATGGAAAATTAATTATCGCGTATGTCTGATACTTGTGTTGCGCAGGGCGATCCTGGACAATGTCCTTTGGAAAATCAAAAGTGCACGATTCATATATGCTCATTTGATCGTATAAAAAACCATGGATATAGATATTATTTCGTTTTTTATTAATTATAATTAAACTACTTTGAATAAAAGAGCCATTTTCAATCGGGTTCCCCCTATCGGTGAAACGAATCTATTAAAAAAAAAGACTCAATTAATTGACTTTTTCGCAAGCTACAATGTTTTCAGGTTTCACACTCTACTGACGGGATTTTTTTTTTAGTAATATTTTGATGTTTTTTTTCGTTTCAACTGCATTAAATCAATTTTGAAAAGTACAAAATTAATGTCCATAACATGATCTATGCAATGGTATATAAATGAAGTAAGTTCTGTGTACTAGCAGGAGTATAACAATAGAAACAGTTGCAGAAAGGAGGCAAAAACATTTTCCGATCGTAAAGCACTCTCTGATGCTTTGCATTATGAGTATGACTATGAGTCATGCAAAGCATTAGAGAGCACGACTCATAATTTATGAGTCGTGCAAAAAAAAAATACAATAATCAACACTTGCACAAGTGAAATTTTATTAACAATATAACATAACATTATGCCTGTATTATTTATACCACGAAGAGTTAAGCGTAGGTACCTATGTCACCTCCTGCGAAGCAGTAATGCTTGCGAAGGAGGAGGCGGAACGCGTGAGGGAGAGGCAATCTTTGCGCCCCCATGCCCCTAGTCGCCGCAGGAGACGCCCGGGGCATCGGGAGTCAAGAGCTGACTCCAGCAAATATCATCATCTGCCTAGCCTTTCCACAACTATGTTGGGGTCGGCTTCCAGACTAACCGGATGCAGCTGAATATCAGTATTTTACATGGAGCGACTGCCTATCTGACCTCCACAACCCAGTTACTGGGTAATACGATACCGCTTGGTAAGACTGGTTGTCAGACTTTCGGGCTACTGACGACCCGTAACGACTGTCAAAGATCCACGAATGACAGCCGGGACCAACGGCTTAACGTGCTTTCCGAGGCACGGAGTGGTCTCGGTATGTAAAGATGGTCACCCATCCACAGACTAACCGATAGATTGACCTGTGCGACTGTTATTATTTAGCCACGGGCCCCTCAAATACACCCAAATATAATAATACAAAAAAAATGCATTCGTACAATCTTTAACATGGACTGGCGCTTTCGCCTTAAGAAATTATCGTCACTAGTCAGTAAACAAATTAATTCCAACATAGTGGTTATATCGCCTGCCTTAGATAATCAGCTTATCAAGCTGGATGCAGTAAACAGCACAGCTCGCCGCCCGCATAAAATTGCACATGTAGAAGGATGACTTGGACATACAAATTATGCGCGTCGCCAAAAACTACAGGCATTACCTACTTGCAAAAATAAAATATGCCCTCCAAACCGATAACCTACTTGCCCCGTGTTTCGCGTTTCCACGTGTATTCTCGGAAGGTACTGACTCGTCGAGCGCTGGAACGCGAATGAAACACCTACGGCGTAGCGGTAGTAGCACGCGCTCTGTGACGGACTACCCGCAAAATGTCATAATAATGGATAAGACTTTGTTATGCTTTTTATTGTTTTTCTTTGGTTTCTCTGGGTTGGTAAGTATCGACATAAACTACACGGTGACCATTTTCAGCACATGTGAATGTAGATGGGTTACGAGATGTCCGGTAGAAAGCACTGACGACCAACCTGTGCAACGCCGATGCCACGTCCCCGGAGAAGTGTTGTCGGGACCGACGGTCCAGGTTGGAACGGATGCGTTTTTCCCGCGGCGGTTTTTGTTCACGAACTGGATTTTCAACGCTCTACTTAGCGCCTGAGAGTTGAAAATCTAACAGCACCATGGGATTCGCTCTGTTTCAGTCTCAATGCTCAGCTCAACATCTACTGTTGAAAATCCCACCGCGATATTTTTACGTCTGTGGGAACGTGGGCTTACCGTCTTCCCTAGGAACTCCTCTAGCAAGTAACAACGTATGTATATACGGGGTTATAAAAATAAAAAGACATAAAAATATTTTAATATTTTATTAAAAACTCACACTTCTGCCTTCGCACGGTGGATAAGTCTTGTATCTCTTTATATGACATAATTTCAATTACAGTAATTCAGTTCACATCTCTTTAAACTATATTTTGCGTGCAAGATCTTGCGAATTGGTTGGGATATTATCAGAGCGAAATTACAATTGTGAATTAGCGCAATTCAATTTTATATCTAGAAATGTGGGTTGTATCTGATATGTCAACATAATTGGTGTTTTATAGGATCATATTGTGTTATCTAACGAACAGTTTCCGGCCTACAAGTTCCGGTGACACGACACTGCCAATACATTTATTATTATATTTAGAATTGAGTAACATTTTACTTATATTCTAATGACGTGAATTTTAGTTTTATAAGTCTAAAAGATCAAATTTATAAAATACTGGAACGATATAGTGTACATGGGTGTGTCACTGTCACTAAAATGTGTAAGTAGATTTGCTATAAATCTAGAATAGAATAGAACTAATAGAATTTAAAAAAATCTAGAATAGAACAGTGTTTTATTTAATTAAGTAAGTACTGATTTTTTTTTTAGGTAGGTTAGGCCGGAAGTCATGATACGACCTCTAATTATATCTACCGATCTAACGGATAGTTCACTGGTAGTTTTAAATAACCAAATAAATAGGTAGGTAGGTAATAGGTATGTATCTTGCAACATTATTATACTTAGTGCAATCAATTATGATTAAGTAGATACTTTACGAATAAACCGTCAACTATGAATATGAAACATTAATTTAGTTTAGAGGGATTATGCTAGAAACAGATAATGCAAGTAAAAAAAAAACAATAAATAAAACATTCCAACTCGCGACAGTTACGCATCTACCGGTTGGTTCTCTTTCTCACAGCCCAAAGACTCCTTACAAATCCTACGAAACTATAGTTTAAAGCATTATTTCTAACTATACTTATTACCTAAAATGCTGGTGTTTATAATAAATAAATAATCTTAAATAACACAAAGTGGCTGTCGTAACCCTAAAGCGTTTACATGGCACACCTAAATGTTTGTTTATTTTATAACATTGGGTTCTTAAACTAAGTTTAAGTAATTAAAAATAATGAATTAAAACAAATGCTCGTTTCATTTTGTAGCCCAAAGATAAGAAGGAAACACAAAATTGGACCGCGAATTCTTTTGTTCGAGTACGCACTAAGATTAATTAATCTTAAATAACTCACCTAATCAAGATTAATTCGAATAGATTACCTATAATAGAACCTGATTAAAAAACGGAACAGTCGATAATTAACAATGTTGTTTCTGTACAAAATTAGGTCTATGTGGCAACGTGGTCCTGGCAATCACACTAGTATTATAAAGGCGAAAGTTTGTGAGTGTGTGGGTTTGTATGATTGTTACTTCTTCACGCTCAAACGGCTAAACGGATTTGTATGAAATTTGGTACACAGATAGTTTATAACCGGGATTAACACATAGGATACACACACACATTTAAATCCCGATATTCCCGCGGGATCAACACTTATGCGGGTGAAACCACGGGGCGCAGCTAGTAGGATATAAAATGCAATGTTAATGGATAATACAGTAAAGTTAATATCAATGTCAGGATTCCGTGAGCCTACCGTTGTATTTTAAATCTTATCGAATAACTTAGCACGTAATAATTGATAAAAAAATAATAATATTGACAATAAAGGAATTAATGGAACTTAACAATATTCAGATGTTGGATATTTTTGGCATCCTTGTGCAAATTTAACTTATTTGAACATCGTAATACTGTGATAAAACGCTTGAGATCGTACGTGAATCTAAATGGTGGACGTGGATGGAGTCCGAGCGGCAGCCCGCTGTCACCAGGCCTCCGTATACCGGATGTCGTACTCCTGCAGCTGCGGCAGGCGCTGGCGCAGGACTTCGAAAGCATCGGCCGATAACTTGGTGCTGTTCAGGTTAAGACGCCGCAAGTTTGAGAGACCTGAAAAGAGAGCCAAATTCAGTTTTGGATCGAAATTCCAGGCTATATTTGGTTACTTCTCCTTTCTTCTATAGTTAAAACACGAACTACCTATATGAGAACAGCTTATGTCTTAGCTGTCAATCAGCAAAGTGGTAGGAGGCTGAATGTGCCGGGTACGCCGGAGAGTACACGTATCGCCACTCGTGGCAGCTATTTTAATGCTAATTTTGAGTTCAAAAGATATGGGTTCTATTGATATACGTAAACATGATGATTACCTGATAATGCCTCTATTCCTTTGTCAGAGACGGGCGTCTCGCAGAGGTTAAGCACCTGAAGCTTGGGAAGATGCTCAGCAATCAGTTGCACACCGCTGTCGCCAAACTTTGTAGCCCACAGGTTCAAGTAGCGAAGAGATGGCAGCTGTAGCAGTAATGTTTTGTTTAAATTTAAACCTATTTTTAACGGGTTATAGGTAATACTTACCTATGTGTCGGTGACTCCACGAATGTCATTATTGTTTTAACTAATTAAAATTGAGACAAAGTAAAAAAAAATGGTGGGTCAGTTATGTGTCAAGGACTTTATTGACTTTAAATAAAAGATTCTGAATGTAACGTTTAGGTACCTATGCGTATTTTAAGTAGGTAAACATGTTTTGCCGAGCAAACAGGTGTTGTTCGTGTGTCACAATATTAATGACCTACCTTAATGAGATGATGTGCACAGGCGCTGGTGACGCTGGTGAAAGCGAGGGAGAGGCACTCGAGGTTGCCGAGAGCGCCGGCGTCCAGTAGCTCGGCCACGTCAGCGTCGGTCGCACGCACCGGCAGTGCAAGGCGACGGGGACCGCCTTCTGATTGCTGAAATATAATATGCCCATTGTAGATTGTGTGTTTTAGAAGACAATATGCTTGCGACGTTATGACTGCTCGATACAATGCAAAGTTGGCACTCACCAAACACAAGCATTTAAAGAGCTTTTATTTTTTTACAAAAAAAGTTGTGCATTGCACTGCCTGACAATTAGTGCTGTACTAACACTAGCAAAATAAACACTAGTCCATTGTCTAGCAATTATATATAGACCTCACCAGTCGTTGAAGGTTTTGCTGTCTTTCGCACAAATCTTTGTAATATTTCTGGCCAAGTTCGGTGCCTTGCAGTGCAGCAATGATCTCCAACTGAGTTTGCTCTCCAGTCGTGACTTCCCATTCCAAAAATAAACATAGAGCCTCTATTGCAGCTGGCTGTAAGAATAATAATAAAATATTAGGTTTGTGAACTCAAGGATCGGAAGGTAATATTAGGTATTGAAAGTAAGAAGGGTCGGTACTCACGTGAGCAGTTAATGCGACTAGAAGAAAATCGGGGAGTTGCTTGCTCATACTCTGCAGAAAACTTTTCCGTTTACAGCAGCAGTTTAATAGACTTCCAAGCTGAAAATGAAATATTGCATTATTAACCTTCTTAGTATAGGTTAACGAAGAGGGGCTTGTGGCTAAGTAATAACAGCCGCACGGGTCGAACGATCAGGTTAAGCTACTCTTGCCGCGGTTGGTCCGTGGATGGGTGACCATCTTCACATACAAAGACCCCTCCGTGCCTCGGAAAGCACGTTAAGCCGTTGGTCCCGGCTGTCATTCGTGGATCTTTGATTCGGTCGTCAGTTGCCCGAAAGTCTGACAACCAGTCTTACCAAGGGGTATCGTATTACCCAGTAACTGGGTTGTGGAGGTCAGATAGGCAGTCGCTCCATGTAAAATACTGGTATTTCAGCTGCATCCGGTTAGACTGGAAGCCGACCCCAACATAGTTGGGAAAAGGCTACGCAGATGATGATGAGTATAGGTTAACGAAGTTAAAGCGAGTGACTGTTTGAATAAAGAAACCAGTTTACCATATCTCCCCAGATCTGGCACAAATCTTCATTTGGAAGAGCGAGTAGTGGGTCGGAAGGCGCTGCTGCTCTCAGCCACGACGGCGGGCACAGGCGCGCGGCCCGTGCGGGCGCCACGCACGCGTGCGCCGCGCAGCGCTGGTCATGCGCCAGATCCATCAGCAACTTGCCCAGCCGCTTGGCTACGCACGGGCAGCTCATGGCACCCGCACATAATGGAACTGGCTGCAGTACAGCGCCTACTACGACGAGCCAATCCTCGTATTCGCACCTGAAATTGAGAGGAAAATTCAACTCTAATTCGTTTCGTCTTACTGTACATAGGTTTTCTTTATACATTGCACATACGACTCTGTGGATATTAACGTAGTAACTAACCTAGGATAATTTTGAAAGTGGTAACCGGTCGATTCTGTAAAAATCTCACCGTGAAAATTTGCGTGGAGTGAGCTGTCAGTGTCATCACACTGATGCTAGGGATTGACCAAGCAAATATTTACAATCATAATCGAGATTTTAATCATATTTTTTATGATAATTCTGTTGATCATTTTATATAATTTCAAAGCTAGTACCTATTTTAGTTGTCAAAACCGACGTTTAATCCCACGTAGTTATTGTGGTGTGATCACTTCACCCGATTCACGACATTTCGTGAATCGGGTGAAGTGATCACGCCGGCTCGTCAGGACTAGTCTAGGAAAAAAAACAACATTGAGATTCTGACTGAGTTTCTGTTTTGCTATTTAATTTTGAAACCCCACAAAATAGTAATACTTTGACAACTAAAATACTAGCGTTGAAATTATATAAAATTACCAATAGAATTAGCATAAAAATATTATTAAAATCTCGATTATGATTGAAATGTATGCTTGGTCAATCCCTAGTATCATGTGGGATGACACTGACAGCTCACTCCACGCTCACTTCACCTAAGTTTTCAGGGTGAGATGGTTACAGAATCGCACTGGTACAGTATGATTAGTCAAACTTACATGTGCTCCAATATATCTGCAAAACACAGAACTTCATCCTCATTATCATTGCAGACGTGTGGGCTGGCGGAATCGCGGTAGTAGTCATCTAAAGCGGCTAGTGCGACGGCGGCCAGGTTGGGGGCCGCGCGAGGGTACGGGCATGTCGCGCGGCTACCGTGGGTCACCTCCACGAACCGACGGACCAGGGCACTGCCCGAGTTGTGCGCGCTTAAAGCGCTGCAGGCAAAAGAAAGATCCAAATATAATAGCTGTTTCATGTGTGTCGAAAATTTCTAAGGCCGTAAAACTTTCGTTAAGGAAAGTGTGCGACCTGTGACTAGGTATTGCTGTACCTAACAATCTCACTTCAGGTGTCGGTCACTCGGTCAGTCCCGTAATTTACCGCGTGACGGAACTGGCTGGCGGCCAGTTCTTGTAATCGTAATCAATTTGTTTGGTAAATATTTTCCAATGATCAGTTGACCAAAATAGTACCAATCATACTTCATATCCGTAACCATGATGACATATTGTTAGATGTTCACGGTTGCCTACAACATTCAAATATTTATGCTATATGCAAATTGATTAATTAAGCAAACCTAAAATAGAGTCTTCGAGCGTCGAGTCGGCTGCTGCGCTATTTATATGTCTCGATTATGAATAACTGATGCCCAGTTTCTATATTTAACTCAATAACGAATTGTTTTGCTAACCAGTGGTAGCGCTACTAAACTGATCCATTTTACAAACAGCATAAGTCCAATTCGCGTAAACGTTCAAAATCTAGTCGCAATCCCATGTCAGCGACAACCAATGTCAAAAATTTGTCAAAAATGTAGGGAAATTACAGGTATTTTAGGGTTCCGTACCCAAAGGGAAAAACGGAACCCTATTAGGTACTCCCGCTCCGCTGTCCATCCGTCCGTCCGTCTGTCTGTCACCAGGCTGTATCTCATGAACCGGGATAGTTAGACAGTTGAAATTTTCACAGATTATGTATTTCTTTTGCCGATATAACAACAAATCCTAAAAAATAGAATAAAATAAATATTTAAGGGGTCTCCCATACAACAGACATGATTTTTTTGCCGTTTTTATAGATAGGTAATGGTACGGAGCCCTTCGTGCGCGAATCCGACTCGCGCTTGGCCAGATTTTATTTACAAATTGATACTGAGATCAGACCCATTGGCGTAGCTAGGAAATTGTCAAGGGGCCATCACACACATACAGTCAATAAATGAGAGCCCACCTCTACAAACCTTACATCTTGGTCAAAATGTAGGTACGACCTGTAAGAGCTTCGTCTTTTCTTTTTGAGGTACGGAACCCTAATAAGAAGCGAGTAAACAGTAAGTACTTCAATACTGCCGATTTTTCTAGGGCGGGCAAGCAAAGAAGTGTACCTATAGCCCTTGCCCCCCAACTACGTCCATGCTTTGAACGTTCTTAAAATTACGAGAATTGCCCCTCTGACACTACTTTAGTTTGAAGATATTATGCTTCGTTATTTTCTGTATACCCAGTGAGCTCGAGGACAGGACCTATCTATAGCTAAACATTATCGTAAAATCGATTGACGTCATTTAAGTACTTGAATTGATTGGCTTTGCTTAAAGCAATTAATAATGAGTATTGTAACCAAATGAGGTTATAGTGCTGCTACAATGTTATGCAGGTCACTAGCATGACGGGAATAAAATGTGTATTTTCCCTAAAGAACTTTTTGCTATGTTTAAAGGGAACTTCATGGACATTGCACAAAACACCGTAACAATCACTTTTCATCAGATCATACAGAGATTTAAAATGACGTAGATAATATACACAATGTCTATTGTATAAAAAACACTGTTGTCTCCAGTGGTGTAGCGTGCCTTGGAGGGGCCCTGTATCAAAATTAGTTGGGGGGCCCAAATGAAGGGTAAAGATTTCTCACAAAAGAAACAAAAATGCTTGCATTAAATTAAAATAAATATTTATTGATTATAAGTTATCGCTTCCTCCTAGAAATTGTCATTTAGAATTTTGTCATTTCTGAAGTGAAAACTCTATAGGCACGTATGACAGTTTTTTTTATATGTTTTTTTCCCGGGAAGCACGAGATTAAGTGACTAACATTTTACTAATTTTTGCTTACACGCGTTAGGGGTCCCTGTAGCCCGGGGGCCCCGTATCATTGATACGGCTGATACGGCGGTAGCTACGCCCCTGGTTGTCTCCATAGTGCTTTTTCTGTCTACGGTTATTCCAGTTTTTATGAGTAGGGAAATTAGTTAATGTAGAACCTAGCTCTGAAAAATTATATTTTGTTGAAATTCTACTTAGATATGCAAATTCTCCCTGAAAACGGATAAAAAAGAATTTACCTTATATAATCTCTAACAAGCCGCCTTGCATTTGGGGCTCTAGCGAAGTCGACGTTGCGCGTGAGCACCCGGCGTACGGGTGGCGCCAGCGCAGGAAGCGGTGCAGCGCGCGGGCGCCGACGACACAGCCGCGCCAACAGCCCACACAGGTCGCCCGCCGCACACCGCTCCGCCAACAACGGTGCTGCAGCACTCGTGACGTTCTCAGCCCACTCCTCCCAGTCGTCACTTTCCATATTCTGAAAAAGGTGTCAATTTTAACGGTTATCACTCATGAGTCAATTTCTGATTTCGTTTCTTTTTACCTACCGAGTGTTGCGTTACAGCGTGCGTCATAAGAAAGCGGATCGAGACTGACCCTAAAATCTTAACTACGTAGTTAATAATGTGTTGTAATGTGTTGTGGCTGTCTTGAGAAACCTACAAGGAAAACATCGAGATTCCAACGAGGTACATTCTTCAGATTGCCCTGCCCAACCTCCTGACTGACGTCGACTCATAGATGCCTACTGGTTAAGGTTAATAATATGTATCAAAGACACCCTAATTGGGTAACACTATCAATTTCAATCTGAATCATTTTGAAGGATGTTGCTAATCCATTGCTTGATATGTTCGAAAAATTCGTCTGCTCAACAATGTAAATAACGCAATGTATGGTGTTGAACTATCAAAAGAACAATGGCGAAATTTTAGCTGAGTTAAATGTGAGCGTCTAAACGTGACTTATCTACGAAGGAAGTTCCATTATTTTTCTACGTTTTTTCAAAGTATCACATTAACTAGTCCAGGCCGGATAAAAAAAATATTTTAAATCAAAAGTTAATTGATTTTTTCATTACCTTTTAGTGTTGCCATTTTATATTTATTCTGCCAAGTGACAGCAAGTACAGCATTATTGAATTATAATCAGTTTTATTTTGTTATTATAATTAAACGGAGTAAGTGAATTAACAACGCAGTTTATTTTTAAGTGTAAGTGTTCATTGCAGGGAGGTAAAAACACGTGTAAAAAATAAATGAATTACTTTTAATTACTGACCGGCAAAAAGACTAGTATCCCAAATAAAAAAATATATATAGCTTGGCTATTGACGATTGTTGATTGGTTGCTGTAGGTCGATACCATACTCGATCACTGACGCTTGCGTTCTGTGTTTTGTTTTCGATTGTTTTTCCCGTTTTCTTTCATTTTTACAAACTTGTTTTATTGATTCACATCAACTTAACATATTCCTCACACTTTCTAGGATTTTATAAATACTTGCTAAGCTGAAACTTAGCAAGTGTTTTTAAAATCCTAGAATGTTAATCCTATGGCTTGCCTCAATATCTAAAACAATGCTCACGGTGACTGGCAGCCTTAGACCTGTTTTAAACACCTATTGTATACACATTTTAACGTACCGTGTATTTTATCTTGACGCTAGCGTCAAGTATACTCGGTAAACGACCAATATTCGCCTCAATCACGACTTGTCAAGTGCATTTGATCGTCTCGGGACCCTTAGCCAAGTTACTATAGACATAACCTACAAAAGTTCATGACTGAATATCTATTATTCTGGGCCTTCCCGAACAAAAATTCTTGCACAAACTAATTCAGAAGGTGACGCTGAGTTAAACAAGATATTTTTCATTTAAAGACGTAGGAATTTAATCTCAGCTAAAACAATGTATGGGCGGCTGCCATTGTCCTTAAAGCCATTGCTAATTTGCTACTGATACTGTGTTATGCAACTACCCCGCTAGTTTTAATTTTTTTATTTTGAGTTAGTTAGCTTTAGAGGCATGTGCCCCATAAAACTGATCTTACAAAGAACAACCCTGAGGTAAAGGCACAAATATCAACACTTGGCAGACAGACACCTACTGAAAGACTGATGAGTCAACCAGAAGTAACACTTTTATGAAAGCGATTTATTGCTTCGTAAAAGTAAATAAACGCCGCAGTGACGTTAACTCATAACTTTGCCAAATAGTCTACAAGTTAGGTAGGTACTTATTATATACATGCTGAAAATTTAATGGGTTAGAGCTATGACGTACGAACACCATACAATGAATTTAATAGACGAGTAATGATAGTCGGAAACCAGTGTTACCTAGTTGTATATCGCAGTGTTTCTACGCTGACATAGTTTTAAATTTTATGATGTATTCTGGCTAATCGCTTGGATTACAGTCCGAGATAAATCATGCTCCAATTTTTTTTACGTTCACCTATATAATGTATGACTAATTTCTTGGTCCACAATATTCACTGTAGTTTTCAGAATGAATGAAGCTGTTATTATAATTTTTGAATCTCTGCTACTAATCTATACACATAAATAAAATTGAAGTGTCTGTTTGTAATGTCAAAATAGCAGCTTTTAAATTGTTGGAATAAAAAATAAAAATAAAATATTTTGGTTGTTTGTTAGTTCCAGGTAATCTCCGAAACGGCTGAGCTGATTCTTACGGGACTTTTACTGGCAGATAGCTGATTATAAGGAGAATTAAAGTTGCGGAAAAGAAATATACCTAACCCATGATATCCACATCCACACAAGCGAAGCCACGGGCCGAAGCTAGTAAATTATATATATAATAAAATAAAATTCGTGTAATTCAGACTAATGTTTGGCCATAATGTTGTTAGTATTATGCGGTGTCACTGGTCCCAGAATACGTCATAAGTAACTAATTGTTAATAAAAATAAAAAGAATGTTTTGAGCAAATGTTATTTATCCATCTCACGCGTATCAAATGTACAAGTAATGTGAACATCAATATTTGACCACGTGTGCTCTGCATGACTTGTGATAAGAGCGAGAAACAATTCGCTTTCGTCATGAATGGTTAAATTGTTCATTCTTTATTAAGATTATATTAAATATTTGTGGAAATAGCACAGTTATGGCGGCTACGATTGAGTGGCACACGTGGGTGTGAGTATCTGGTGATAGATCCCGAATACCTACGTCAATGATTACATCAGGAGATCACGAATCACATTTCAAGTAATGGATTCACGTACTCTGTGTTTACATGAAAATGGAAGATTTTCATAGGCGTGTTACTTATTTCTCATCGTGTTCATGATATTAAAGTGTGTTCACGTCCTTTGCTTAGCTTCTAAAATATTTGAGTATTGATCTATAATGTTACCTCGGAGAGTAAATCCGTGAGGATCTGAAGAGGCGCACGCGTCACACTTTCGTCTTGTAAAGGCGTGGTCATGACGAAATCTACCATATTCTGAAATAGAATAAACAACATTAATAAATATATATTACATTTTATTTAAATAGACTATTTATAAATGACTATATTTTTTTTTTATATTTACCTTTAACTCTTTTAAAACGACTTCTCTTCTCACAGTCTTTGTAAGAAAATTCCTGTA
Organism: Eremobia ochroleuca; assembly: GCA_949629135.1. Taxonomy (NCBI): domain Eukaryota; kingdom Metazoa; phylum Arthropoda; class Insecta; order Lepidoptera; family Noctuidae; genus Eremobia; species Eremobia ochroleuca. The sequence continues at coordinate 11,186,821 of OX451386.1, read as the reverse complement.
CCTTATCATATTTCTCTGAAAAATAAAAGCACTTGTTAGAATATGTACTAAGTAAACAATTGGACATAACCGCAACAGGAAGGAAATAATTAAACGTCAACTTACCCTCCATACAATGGAATGATACCATTGGTCCCGTGTATAAGCATCGTTGGCCTAGAAAATAGAACGTCATGGTTAGTTGCATTGTTTGGCTAGCATTATCTAGGAGGTAAACGAGACAAGCTAGTACATTATTATTCCTATGTAGGTAACAGGAATGATCCAGAGGATATCTACAAATAACTAAGAATAACAAACCTGCAAGAGCAGAGATCCGTGAGGCATAACTATTCTGAGGCAGTACTTTCTGGCAGGATCCCAGCGTGAGATGCAGTACACCTCCTGCATACAACTGTACGACAGCGGGTTCTCTAGCAAGCCTGAAGGCTGAAACAATGAAATTAATCCATGAAACCATTCCTTTTCACTAATATTTATTAAATAGGCAGGTTACCTAATTGAAATAATTGATCAATATTATTTTCAGAAGTGCCTCGCAAAATAAACAAATAATAATTAATAAGTGAATAGCATTTAAAAATAAAATATAATTTTTACCTTATAGTTTAAAGTAAGTAAGTCGTTTTAAGTTTTTTTATCTTACCGGTAAGCATTGACCGCTTCTCAGGTTTCAGGGAAGGGAAAACCTTTTTAACGTTAAAAATGATATCTCTATTTTTTCTTATATGCAAGATCAAAAAAAAAAATCAAAAAGAACGCTAAGCGAATATGAAGTTATAGCGCGGGGGGGGGGGGGGGATGGGATACGACGCGAAAGGTCGGGGCCGCCGATACTAGTAATAACCAAGGTTTGGAAAGTCTCACTGTGTGCATGCTAATAGTGGAAAGTAGGTCGGTCTACTCAAGTTGGCATTATTATACAAGGTGTAACTTAAATAACGCACAACCTTTCAAGGGGTCATTGCACTCATCATTATGAACAACTTTTACTATGGGACCAAACCTGAAATCGCGAAAAAAAATCAGCTGTTCCCTACATTTATGTTCGCATAACTCGTCAAAATGTAGGGAACAGCTGATTTTTTTTTCGCGATTTCAGGTTTGGTCCCATAGTAAAAGTTGTTTATAATGATGAGTACAATTACCCCTTATGAGGTTGTGCGTTATTTAAGTTACAGCTTGTATTTTCACCAACGAGAAACTACAAGTAACAGAAGAAGTCCTGAAAGTCGTCCAAAATTATTTCAGAATAAACAAGGATTTCAAGCAATTTAAATGACTTGCAATATTTATCCCTAACAACGTGTAAAATATAAACTAGGCTTATTCAGAATTAAAAGGAAATAAACATAAATAACAAGTTACACCTAATTAATTAATAAAAAGCGGTCAAGTGCGAGTCGGAGTCGCGCACTGAAGATTCCGTACTTTGTAGGTAATATAACTACAAATTTACGGTTTTCGGGGTTTTCCTTTAGTTTTGCTGCAAGCCATTGCTTCTTGCCCAATTTCATGATTCTAGGTCAACGGGAAGTACCCTACAGATTTTGATTCCTTTGCGAGTGTCGAAATATGCGGCATACACGGAACATAAACGCCCGTGTCTTTTGATTGCGATAATTTACAAGTTCAATTTTTTACCTTGCTTCAAGGGACTGTATTTGATATTAATTTCAACTCCAAGCGTTCCTGAAAAAAAGGGTCTTGACATGGGGAAAACGAAGTGATCTTATAAGGGTTCGGTTTTTCTTTTCGAGGTACGGAACCCTAAAAATGACACCTATCTTAATTAAAACTACACTCACGAGCAATATAAAAAGCCACTTGCAAAGTGCCTAAATAAATCTAAATATCTCCTAAACCACACAAGTTAGTTTCTTGAAGTAAAAAAAAATATATTGAAAACAATAATACAGTTTTCAATTTTTTTATTGCACAGTTAAAACCTTATTACATACTGGTTTGGGCCGTAATTCACTATGACTACGATTCTTCACTTCGAAACCACGTCAATTCCTTAGCCAATCCCGCCAAGAATTACGGCCCTGTTCGAAGTCATGGATAGAATAAAGTAAAATAAAATTTGGATTACCTACATTTGAATTGTTTTAGTCTCACGTTGATTTCATTATTGTTTTTACCTATGCGTATCGATTTTGTTAACTATTTTAAGTAAAAGTGCTTACGGCAGACTGACTCGTGAATGAAGGTATCATCATGCCTCTCACACCATGGCGTCGAATAATTCATACGCATTGCTGTCGACTGGCAATGTACTCAAGAGACTGGCGGTATTGGACACAGGAGCCATGTGGCGTTCCATGCTTGGTATTAGGCTAATAGACCGAGTTCCAAACGTCGAGATACGAAGACGTACGAAGTTCTTCGATATCGGAAAGCGTATTATAGAACTGTAATGGAGTTGGGCAGGACACCTGGCAAGGCGCAGTGATGCAAAACATGGATGAGGCTGGCACAGGAGCGTGGGGATTGGCACAAAAAAGAGAGGCCTATGACCAGCAGTTTTTTTTTTGTAACTTTGCCCCACACTAGGAATTTCTCTTGTATTGTGGGTGCATTTACAAACATTTAAAGTGAAATACACAAACAGCCAGACCCGGAACACTACTTGTAGGTCATAACGTATCATCTCGCTTAACCACTGCGCCAACCGTGCCGTCAATGTGAAGTCGGGCTGTAGGTGATGGCTATGATGGCGGTGCTTAGCCTCTGGCCAAGGTAAAAGCCCTTGGGTCACGCGAAGTTTCTACCAGGCATTTGGAGATTTCATTGAACAGACCAAAGGGCTCGATATAAATATAATTACTATAAACCAAGTACTGCACCGTTGTTGTGGAGCCAAAGAGTGTGCTCATACTTGCACAGGGATCGCGGTCCAAGTTTACGTTGCAATGATTTTACTTCTTAAACGATTGAAATACCTTTGTTTAGCAATATTTTTTAATTCTATCACTAGCTTCTCCCCGTCGGAGGAACCAGAAATTTCACGCAGACAAAGTCGCAGATGACTTTGTCTGCGCGAAATTTCTGGTTCCTCCGACGGACGGGCGATGGGTTCTGACGGGATGAACGTCGCGTCCCATCGCCCGTCCGCGCTATTACTTCGTTTTCCCCTTAGCGTTCTTTCTGACTTTTATTCTATTTTCACTGGTCCCAAGGATCCTAGCGTCATGTTGTAGCCTTCCTCAAGGATTGAGCTATGAAATGCAAAAATATTGAATTTGAGTAGTGGGTTTACTTTAGGCCACCGCTAACCCTTCAAGAATAACAAGCGTGATATCATGTATATTTTTACTGTGTAATCTTATTGCACCCCATGCATGCTTAACGGTTTGCATTTAGTCTGATTCTCGTTGTCAGTATTTATTGTTTAATTCCTAACCTTCTATAAAAAGTCCTACACAAAGTTATCGTTATAAAACCAGGATGCGTAGACAGTAAATAAATAATCTTGGTTATAATCATGACCTAATTAAAGTATTAACATTAATGGTCCGTGAATCAGCTGTAGGCAGCGGCGCAGTCCAGTGCCTACATTCAGCTGATTCATGAACATTCCGACAAAATTCGATTCATAAGGTCCATTGATGTTTATTTGAATATTTTATGTATGTGTTTGGAAAGACAGTAAATCACATGAGTAGTCATGGAGAAGATCGGCTTTCGGGAATTTCTACTGTGTTTCGGTAAATGTACATGCACGCGATTATGGGTCATCGTAAAAGTAAACATAAGAACGCGTTTTAAGAGTCAAGTTTTGGTTGACATTAATGACTCTACCTAGAATATTACCAAGTGTCGCGGACTTACTTTATACATCGACGTACACACTCAGATTCAGATTTCAGACTCTAGATCCAATAGCGTAGAAATTCTTAGTCGGTTATCAAAAATCTGCTGTATCATAGAAAAGTGCAATATCTACGCGTTCAAAATGTATGATACAGATTTTTTCTTTTTTATTACCGACGATAAATTTCCAATACTGAAAATTTGTTCCTGCCACTCTGTATATAACTAGCTGCGCCCCGCGGTTTTAGCCGCATAAGTCTAGATCCCTTGGGAATATCGGGACAAAAAGACCTATCCTATGTCCCAATCCAGGTCATGGTCTACCCAAAAAATGTAACAAACATACAAAAAATCAAATATTTTGTCTTTATAATATTAGTTTAGATAGGTAGGTATTCTATGTTTATTGTTTTGTAGTCTTTACCTACCCTCAGTGAAAATATCAAGCAAAAATAACAAGTCCGATCGTATGTGGAGTGGCAGTCATAAAAAATTCTACTTGCGCTATAAAAGCATACATTAGTCACTAGTCAGTATCTTGACAAAATTATGCATATATGGGATGGAGAATGCCTAGCGAAAAACATGATACTATAACGATAGCTAGTTCGAGAATGTGTTTGCTACATTAAGTCTTCTTCTTCGCCGTGTCGCTGGCAAGACTGTAATTCAGATTCTGTTGGCCCAAAACTTTTTTTTTTTTTAGAAGAAAAGTCGCATAATAACGATTTTTGCCAAACAGGTATCTTGGCATCTTTGACGCACATTCACTACTCGTTATGTATATTACTCGGGCATATACATAGTAGGTATGTTTTTAGAATCGCTTCTTCTTCGTACTTTTTTCAACTTTTTCTTTGGTTCGAAATAGTTCGAATTACACATACCTACGATATAACCGCATTTCAAATTCATTTGAAAATCATGCTGCAAGCTAAATCAATTTGTTAAATAAAACTTTAGAATTATAGTTCTATTTTTTAAGTCAGAGAACCGGCTAGTCTTTTCTGATACAAAAATGCTATTCTACTTACACTTGATGAATTTGGGTATATCTATATTCTAGACTGTTACTCGTATAATTATTAACCTTTTTTATTGACATGATAACATTTATTTTTTGTTTCTTGACATTTGTATTGGTGACACACGCACATTTTGATATACATAACTACATAACAGTGGATTTGCAAAACTAGTGTTTTCAATGTTTCTTGTACTAGGAAGATTGTTTTAAAACCTGTAAGTGATGAAGTTATATGTCTTCATGTTGTTTTAGTTTTTATTGTTTCGACACTCTCTGAAAATATTCTTAATATAAAAACACTTTTCACAAGTGCCCTTATTTTGGAAATCTCTAGATAGGTAAGCAGCACGGTTTGTAAAATATTTGAGTACCTTATGTATGCAACTAATGGTATAGGTTTTCACTTTTAGATATTTATGGTACAGGTATACAAGGTGTAACATAAAAAAACCCACAACCCCTTAAGGGGTTATCGTACTCATCATTATGAACACATTTTACTATGGCACTAAACCCGAAATCTCGAAAAAAAAATCAGCTGTTCCCTACATTTATGTTCGTATAACTCGTCAAAATGTAGGGAACATCTGATATTTTTATCGCGATTTCAGGTTTGGTCCCATAGTAAAAGTTGTTCATAATGATGACTACAATGACCCCTTATGAGGTTGTGCGTTATGTATATACACAAACCATTGTTATCATTTACATATACCTAATTATCACAAACTACCACCACAATGAAATTAAATCAAATTTGAAGCTTCCTTCCTATTTGTTAAACAACATTTTGTTTTTCCATATTGGGAACAAAAAACATACGTAAATTTACAAAAGCATTGCGGTCGGGTCACGAGTACAACATACCAAATGTATTCCCATTATTTTCCAAAAATAATTATGCATTTCATGAAATGCATAAATACAATGCATCTGTTGTACGTTCATAAATATCCAACATTATAGGTCGATAGACGTTTTACAGCTGTAAATAGCTAGCAACCTATTTTCGTGTCTCGCGTAGATTCGATGGGGGAATTAGGTCAACTAAAGAGAAGGGCGCAGCCATCGCTTTGTGTGGAGAACGCTCGGTAGGCGGGGCAGTGTACCGCGATGTATGACGTCTCGGAGCAATGCCCCTGCGCGAGGCGCCCAGGCCCGCTATGACGTCACGAATACTCGCGACCCATCCTTGCCCTGCCGCCGTACACGCCGACATTGTCTCCTCTCAGCTGGTTTCACGTCACCTCGCAATCGACCCGGGTTTATCGCCCGAAAAATGTTTTTACATGGTGTAAACTCCGACGTTGGTGTTTACATTATTCGTGTTTACATTAACAGAACTGAAAACCGGATATTTATTTATTTATTACCTTGATAGAGTTTTTATTTGAAGTTGTTAATCAGTCAAGGTAAGAGAATTTTTCGCTATTCGCGGTCGTCAGCTGGAATGGTTGAATTTCATTTCGATTGTTTTCTTGGAAACTGTACAAACTCAATGTAGGTATATCTCCATCTACTCGTACAAGAGGCTCGAATAGTTGTCGAACGTATCTCCTGTTTTCTCCAACGCAGAATTGTACTTACCTACCTATAGTAAACCCGCATTTTGTCAATTATGTTTAAATCCTTTGTAATATTCTATGGAGGAACCCTATTGCCATCAACCAGGCACAAATCCAGTGATTCATTATTTGGTATGATTTTCTACAAAATCTCTAGTGTGTTTATTGGCACTCTGTATACAATACAAGCTACGCTGGCCACGTAATGACACTATGAGAGGCCTACCGACCACCACGTACCGAGCCCCGGTTATCGTAATGATCCAATACAAATCTAATTTAAGTAATGATGTGAGGTCACCTGATTCGAATAACAATGCTTTTCAATAAGTGTACTCAACAATAATATTACGAAGCTTATGCAATGTTCTACTGAAGTATGACAGGGAAAACTACAAATATCCTATCATTGTTTAGAACCACATTAACTATTTTTAATTCAACCTTAATAATAGGCACATCAAAGAGTTGCGTCGATAATAACAATGTAAAAAGGTAATTAATAGAATAAAATTACCAATTAAATATAATGATGTAAACGACCACGCTTTGACGTCAGAGTTATTATTTACTTTGTAAATTTATATAATTAAATTAAATTATGAAAAAAATAATTGAAATAAGTTTTGCGCTGTTCAGTGTGAAACAAATTAGCTCTTGTGATAGAGAACTGGCAACAAAAAAATAGGTATTCTGTTTTACAGATTGACGTCAGAGCATATTAATGACATTTGTGGAGTAACTTTACGATAGCAATAGCAGAACGTACGAGTGTAAAAATAACAGCCGTGACTGTTATTTTGATCCCCCAATTGTGTGTTCCCGAATAGTTAGGACACGTGGCACCTACACGTGGAACTCTTCATTAATAGCTACCTTGGGATGGTCAAGTAATAATGTCGCCCACGTTATTTATTTATTTATTTAAACTTTTCGCACACAAAAAGGTACAAAAGCGGACTTAATGCCTTAGGTATTCTCTACCAGTCAACCAAGGGTGGTGAAGAGATTAGATGGCAGGTGCTTTGGTTGAAACGAACAATGATAAAAATATAACTATTATTATTATTCTATTGTGCCACTATCTGATCATTCCATCCTATAACATGCTATGCTGAGACACAGTTTCCTGAATCGGAAATACAATTGCTACGTTGCAAGATTTTCCGAATTTTGTTTTATTTTATGCGGGCTGCGAAAGTTGAGAATACACTTGTATTCTCAACTTTGGTCGCCCGCATACGCTGAGAGACTGCGCTGAACGATAAACGTGCCAAAAACATTGTTATTTACATGTTATAATGTATTTTAATGTCTAGATTCTAGATACTACTCCACCATTATTAATATAAACTAGCTGCGCCCCGCGGTTCCACTCGCATAAGTCTCGATCCCGTAGGAATATCGGGATAAAAAGTATTCTATGTCCTAATCCAGATAATTGTCTACCCAGGCGCCAAATTTCTTACAAATTCGTTCAGCCGTTTTAGCGTGAAAGCGTAACAAACAAACATACAAAAAAACCAAATCTTTTCTTTTTATAATATTAGTTTAAAAGACGAAATACTCGTAGGTATCATAAGACGAAAATATGCTACGCAACATCACCTGCTACAACGCTACGAAAACGATTGTAAATTATAAAATGGAATAGATAAACAAGACGTATTTAGGAAATATCAGACTGAAAACGCCCACTTCACAACTAACCGTGGGTTTTTCCCTATGACAACGAAAGACGCAGGCGGATCAGACATGCGTGATTATTGTACAGGGATAAATGTAGAAAATAACGCTTCTGGGAAAGACTTTCTTCGCGAGACAGGGCGACTTATTCTTAGCCGGAAAATACCACGCTTTACCGTTAAGGAAAATGTTATTTTTATTTTAAGGATTGCATTTATTCATTTTTAGGATTTATTTTGCTTATTTATCAAAATAGATATTATAAATTGAAAATGCTGAAAAATCGTAGAGATATTTTTATTTGACTAATACCTACGTTGCAAAATAAAAATAAGATAAATGACGACATCGTAAACAATTTGAATATATATATATATATATATTTTTGTAGTACTTTTGAGACATTTTTAACCGACTTCAAAAAAAGAGGAGGTTCTCAATTTGGATTTTTACACCTATACAGCTTGTAACAGAAACCCTATTGTATTAAGTTTGCTTGGGTAGTTTTTGAGTTAGCTTCAATAATACGATTTTTTTCCATTTTGTTTATATTTGTGATGTTTTAAAATATCTTCTTGTCACTGATATTTACATAGCAAGTAGTTATATGAATTTCTGTGGGGTAGTTACCACTAAAAAGTGATAAATAAAAACCTTTTTGCAACAAAAAAAAAAAAAACAACCGACTTCCAAAAAAATACTACAAAGTGAACAATTACTTTAATTTCGGAAGTCGGTGTCAAAAAACTAAAATGTGAAACCAATTCCGAAGAGGACACCGTCTTCCGAAATTAAAGTTATTTTTCACTTTGTAGTGTTTTTTTTTTTGGAAGTCGGTTGTTTTTATATAATGATTAACTTTTTGTGTCTTGACATCTCGTGTCACAATTACAAAACGTACGATAACCGTTGGGCACAGTCGGGTGTCTTACTGATACATAAATCATTATGATAGCTGATGATGATGGTTGACGTGCGTAAACCGCTGCCACGTTTTTCTAAGCATTGTGTATTAGTGATAATAAGAAACGGTCACGTGACGCCTTTCACTCCACCCGATACGAAGTACAATAATTCAAGAATACGAACTCGAAATATTGAAGTACATTTCATCGGCCGTACGCGTATGATACGTTGCACACGTGCATACGCATGGGCGTGCTGCGTGATACAATTATTTTAAGGTTTTTCATTATAGAATTCCCATGTTTCTAATAACGGTTGCAAACGTTCCCTAATGACCTGACATTCTTAAAAAACTGCCTACGTACATAACTGTGGTACAAACTTTGTCGTTTAACATTGTCAGGTAAACCTTGTTTACGCTTTTAACTTCAAATGACGACCGTTTTATCGATAGGATTATTGTAATGGCGGCGTCTATTTTAACGGATGACAACCTTCTATTTTTAAACGCTATTCTGTCTTATAAAGACAATGGTAGGGAAAACCAAGCGTGCAAAAAATAAAAATGTACAAAGTAACAATGGTACTTTCTGTTTCGCAGATTTTATAGAAAGGTCGAGCCTGTATTTGTTATTAAAATTTTCAGTTTTATGATTGTTATAATACGGCAAACTGCAAGTTTTGATTAACCAGTGTACGTCAGAAAACTGTTATTGCCTATTGTTTCTTGAGCGGTTATAATCGAATCAACTGCGAAGTATTGAGACGTCAATGCCGTTCATAATTTCTAAATGTACATACAAATGCACTTAGTGAAGTTTAACATAATTATTGACTATTAATTTTCTTAATGGAATAAGGCCCTGGAACAGTGACGTTGTAGCAATATGTTTAACTACGGCCGACCCCTGACATTAGCGTAGAACTCACGCGTCTGACAGTTCCGCCTACACTGCAGACCAGGGCTCGGAAACCGGTTGAAATTCTTAACCGGTTACGGTCATTGACCCCAAACCGAAATCGATTTAGGTTAAGGTTTGCACTTTACCGGTTTTTACCGGTTTTTGCGGGAAACCGGTTTTTCATGAATTTTGGTTTTGAAAGTGAAAATTAACCGGTTAAACACCCCCCGCCCCCTAACTAAGCAAGTCGCAACATGAATCTACCCGCACCATTCAAGTTCTCCGGTTGTATTTGACGTCCTCAGATCAAACATTTTTTTTCCTAATGTTTTCTGGGGTACTAAATGTACTAATGTCACTATAACTTGTTGGAAGTGTTAAAAAAGTAGACGAAAAATATTTACGACTTACGGACTTAACCGGTTAATTTGGGTGTCAAAACCGTTTGTGCTTCTGTAACCGGTAACCTTTGTCATTTGGGTTACATATGAACAGTTCACTTGTTTAACCGGTTAATGAGGGAACGATATATTTACCGGTATTTCATCGAAATTAACCGCTCTTTTTAAACCGGTTCAGAGCCCTGCTGCAGACAAATGGCGAATGCAGATGTTTGTCTTATGCTAACAATTCTGCTGAAAAACTGCTGTTTTTCTCCAACAGTTTTCATCAAATTAATTCACATTGACCATAATTATCTAATTTTAACATTATCAAACATCATCAACTTGCTTTTATTCTCCTTATTGATAACTTTAAACTGATATCCGTAAACATAGAGCATAAACAAAAACACTATATAAAACTTATCCCGGATCCAAAACCTGTCAATGTCCTCGAATGTCACAATATATAAGAAAAAAGTAGCCGACATTTTATCATTTGGCAAAGTGATTTTTCTTGTACATCACAGCAGACAAGTCTTGTGGCCTCTCATACTTCAGTTGCGCGGGAATTTCTACGGGACATGGCAGTTTGTATGCAGATAATTAGGAAGGAAAATGACACGAACACATCACATACTTACAAATAAGGCATGGAGTAGAAAACTATACCTACATCAATAAATGCTACGCTGCTTTGTTATTAGCTTCAATCCTTGTGTTTACGTCACTTGGTTTAATTAATTAAATTTTTAATTAAAGTTTTTAGTCAATATATAACATCCGATCTCCATATAGGGAACAATATAGGTTGAAACTCCTCTGTATATCTAAACTAATATTATAAAAAGAAAAGAGTTCATTTTTTGTATGTTTGTTTGTTACGCTTTCACACTAATACGCCTGAACGAATTTGGATTAAATTTGGCACATGGGTAGACCATGACCTGGATTAGGACATATGACTTTTTATCTTCATATTCTCACGGGATCGAGACTTATGCGTGACTAAATGATTGAATCTTTAAACCAGAGCTACTGTACAAAGTACAGATCGGCACACGTGTAGCTACATTTATGGAGCATATAACAACTCGTGGTTACCCAAAAGGCTAACGATTAACATCGAATTTGGATACCAAACGCAAATGTGTTCTGCGTACACATGACGTCAAAGGTGAACTGTTTTGAACACCAAAAGCCGTTTATGTAGGTAAATGTAAACATTTGTGTTTTCTTTCTCTCGGGCAAGTTTGGCTCCCTGCTATTTTATAAAGTTATTTGAGAGGTGCGTATGTACCGTGGGGTATCCGTGGGGCTGTAGTGCAGCGCTGCGCATTACATAATACTGTGAACAATCACATATCGGTAGCCGGACGTTTAATATAAAAGTGGTGACGCACGAACGCTCTCTTATCTTCGATTGACCTCGTTGAAGGGTTCGGTCCGAAGCTACAATCTAATTTAAACAGCAAACGTCATTATAGTGATTATTTTTATTAATGCTCTTAACGAGGTGTGGGGTACCTATTTTTGTTTCTACTTTATCCGGCGGCACGTCATAACAATTAATTTTAAACGAAAACGTGATTTAAATGTGATAAATGCATGTATTTTGTTCCTGGAAATCAATGTACCAATTCAAATTAATCCTCAATTTTCATGGATTTGGGTTTATTGAAAAATAACATGACTGATTCAGTGATTTGACTTGATACATCACGCGGTAGTTGTTGTTTAAGATTCTGCTGACTTAAATTTTATATTGCGAAACGTATCTGAAAATAGCACTCTAATATTGATTACAAACAATGCTATCGGATATGGCAGTACAGCAGTGCTATTCTGTAAAAATCTCACCGTGAGAACTTAGGTGAAGTGAGCGGGAAGTGAGCTCTGTCATTCCCTAATGGTAGGGATTAACACTATTAAGTGCTCACTTCACTTATGATTTCACGTTGAGATTTTTACAGAATCGACTCGCAGGTATACGTTATTATAGAGAAAAATGAACTAGAGTAGATAAGTGTTATACATATACATATATAGGTAGGCCTAAGTGGATGAGTCGCGTTATATGCGATAGTTATCTGATAACACTGATGGTTATCAAACAAAGATAAGAAAGGCGTGTTCATTTTTAGTCGCCATTAAGGAAAATGATTAATTATCTATTTACGTATTGTTCAAAGAACCAAACACGTGCTGTTACAAAGAAAGTTTTACTACGAGATTGTTAATTTTAATTATTGTCAACCACTCTTCGTAGTTCTAATGTTAATTACTTACGGAGTGACGTCATTAGAAGTGAAATGACTAATCAATTACGCACTCGTATAATTTGTTGATTGAAGAATTCTTATCATCATAACATCAAAACAGTTAGTTAAAAGGAAAACATTTTTATTTGTGTTTTTAGTTTGTATAGCGGAGCATCCAATAGATATGAAATGATATCATGATAATAGAAGTAGAGGTAGGAAAGATTAGATGTACCTACATATTTATGTAGTCTAGTGAGTGAGTAACGAACTGTGTACCTACGTACTTAAACAATATGAAACATACTTAACGCAAGACCTCATACACCCAAATTATTTTTATTTATTAAACTCATTTTTTTTAAAAGCTAACTAAATATTAAATAAAATCGTTGACCCTAGCATTACTTTAAGCATTTAAAATTGTGTCTTATTGCCTTGAAGTAAGATAATTTTCTTTGGCTCAATCGGCGGTCAGTATGGAAAAATATATATTTTTTTTTAATAAAGTTACTGAAATCGATTCAGTAGTGCTATTCTATGAATACAAAATCTCACCGTGAGAACTTAGGTGGAGTGAGCGTGAAGTGAGATTCAGTAGACTAATGCTAGGGATTAACACTATTGACTGCTCACTTCACCTACGATTTCACGGTGAGATTTTTGCAGAATCGACCGGCTGTAGTCAATTATGAATAAACTACTTTCTGGTTTATTCTGTTACAGCTTTTATTTTAAAGTGAAGGAAGTCAAAGCGATTTACGGGGTAGTTGCGTAACACACTAATAGTTGCAATGACTTTCATTTTGACAGTTCAACAACATTCATTGCGTTATTTACTTTGTTGAGCGGACACATTTTTCAAAGATATGAAGCATTGGATTAGCGATATTCTCCAAAATGATTCAGAGCGTGATTGAAAGTGTGTTACGCAATTAGGGTGGTCTTTTCTGAAATGTTAGGTGTCTACTTGAGCTGGTATTCTTTTTTTTAAGTAGGAAACTAAGTGATGTATAATTATAATTTGTATTATAATTATTATTATTAATTTTTATATTCTATATTTATAAGCAAAATCACCAGGGATTTTCCTTTGGTGTGGGAGGAAAACCAAGAACAGGGAAATGTTTTACACCTATTAGACACTATGCCTGAAATAGGTACTTATTCGATACATTTTCGGCATTTACGTCATGAAATAACGCTTTAGGTAAGTAATACGAAATAAATCAAAATCTACTAAAGACTTTAATTTATTTTATTTTGGGAGTCATAATATGATTTAAAAAAGCAAAAAAGTTTTTGATAAATAAAGCTTATTACAGTATATCTGAGTATTTGTAAAATAAACTATATAATTTATGTTTTAACTTTATTTTTAAAACAGTTGTTCTGTTAAAATTTCATGTTTTTTTTTTGTTTTTATGTACTTTACATGCCGAAGGGTAAAATATGGTGATAACGAGACTGTAATATACTATTATAACACATTTGCTCGTAAAAGGTCTCTCACTGCACCAATTTCAATATCGTAATGTATCTCATTACGTACTTGTGCGTAATTGTAATGTAAAGCGCACGGTTTATCAAGATGCTCCGTCTAAAACGAACGGTACTTTTTTAAATCTTAGCAAAGAGTTTTTATGTCAGAAAAGTGGTCAAAATTTTATGAATAAAATTAACTTTGGGAGATAAAATATAATAAATAAACATTTAATTCTTTAATTTAATTAATTTTGACAATTAATTACAACTATTTATCTGTAACAAAAACACAAAAGTATTAATTTACTTTATTAGTGATACTGGCTGTTTTTTGTGCCTTTGCCATAAACAAAAGACGCTGATGCGCGCGCATCGCTGGCAACGTAATAATTAATTTTACAAATTGTTCGAATTTTAATAACCGTTTTAACAAGTAATTAAAGATGTATTCGTTTAAGAAAGCCCGAGTTTTATTTATTTCCTCACTAAATGTGTTATAAAACGTCGTATGACATACGTGCGGTTTGATAATTACAGCCTCTGCTTTCTTATAGCCCTCACCTTCGGCTCGGGCTAGCAATATCGCCTCAGCTGTAATTTTCATAATGTACTATTGTTACATGAATGTTTACCCATAAATAAATGATTTTGAATTTGAAAATATTTCGCAAGGAAAACTAGTGGCTCCATTAAAAATAACGATAAGTCATGAATACTCACATCTTATTTTCGCAAAGCAATTCTGTCTGCATTTCTATTAAACGTATAAAAGCACTCGTAAGAAAAATAATCAATTTTATTTCGTTCAGATTTTGCACTATGAAATTTCCGTGAAGACGAAATTGTTGTTTGAGATTCTTGATAGATATACGTACAGTACTACAATAACAAGATGATGTGGGTTCATATATGTAGCCAGCAATAATAGCAGCAAGATGTTTTGATATTTTAGATGCTAGTGAGCAATCAAAACACGAAACGTTATTCAAAAACTGTTTATTTGTCTAACGCTGAAATGAACTTTAGTAGGTACTTGATGTTTCTATTGTTCCCAAATTTTTATTTAAACTGACATTTCTACAAGTTCGGAATAAAGAAAAAAAAAACGAAATACTTACAAAAAAGACATTTGCTACGAGAATATTTATGCACATAAATATTTAATGTCACAGATACTTGGTACAAATATCTATGATACATTAAAAATTCTTAATTATTACACATCAATAAGTCTGATGAGTAATCGTTGACGTATTTTATGTTTATACAGATGTTAAGAAGATTACAAGCTATTTAAACATGATATTCGGTTGTTATAAACTATGCATAACTAAAGGACTCCTACCTACTCTACCTAGAAAAGCCAAAAATTGTTGACAGTACAAATATCAGTAATAGCCTTACGTCAAAGCAATTAGACGTAATAGCCAAACGATACGCTCATAAAAAAATGTACTTAATTAGGTAAATATTTGAGACACACTTTGGTCATTAAACCTCGCTACGATATCATAAAGTCCGCAGCTAACCTTTTTGGAATTATTCTGTTGCCCAATGGACACGCTTAAAGAGTTAAACTTTTATAGAGAAAACTAATGAAGATTGAGATTTGAGACGGTATAAATTAATTTTATTTGAATTTTTATGAACTAGGCACTTCAGAAAATATAGCTTTTGGAACAATCTTGAAAAATGATCGTCCAGAAATCTGGCAGCACAATATTTTAAAAATAGATCATAATAAAATATCAAAATATACACAGGCCATAGGAATTATTTCAGGGGCATTGTTTGACATCAGAATGGCGTAGTTGTTATGCAACCATTATTTTGAATTCGTTTCCCAAATGTCGAATAGTACGCAAGCGATCAATTTAATGAAATTTTGGGTGTTTGTAATCAGAAAACTTACCGTTTTAGAAATAATGTGTTGTTCATCTAGGCATAGCACATGGGTTTCCCACCGCCTCAGGAACTTCGCTGCGAGTATCTTGTCTACTACAGTTCTAGTGTGCTGAAAGCAGCACACTCTGAGGGATCCCTCTGAGGCCAGCTTGTACCGGGGCCCTGGGGGCGGCGCCGGGGACCCAGCATTATTGGCTGAGTCCACCCCTGTGTTGTCAGCACAACACTCCGGACTTGAACCCTGCAAAACAACATTTTTATCGTTAGTAAAGTAGCTAAGAAACATTAAACGATTGTCTCTTAATGAAATGTTAGGAAATTCCGGAAAAATATTTTCTTACAGCCAGCTAAGGAATTTTCGCAAATGTTTCAAAAACTCCGAAAGAAAGTCAGAAAAAACGGTGCTTCATAAAAATACAAACAGTCTAAAATAGAAAATAATGCAAATTATTCTGAAAAGTCGGCAAAATGAAAAACGAAAGGTCAAAGAAAAGCTCTTCACAAGCGCCTGTCTAGGATAGAATATTACGATCGACACAAAACTTAAAATAATTATATTATTGTAATATAATTATTTTAAGTTTTGTGTCAATAGACTTGCATTATCAATAAATCGATAAAGAGACAATTTGAAGGTTTTTTAGAATAATAAATTATATGTTCTACCTTCTTGACGCTACGCTTTACTGAAATTATGTGAAAGTTCAAATAACTAGTTGGTGCTTACTAGTAGACTATAAATGTATTCGAAGTGGTTGAGATAATAATGTTTTTAGACTCTTATATGACTCAAGGATACCAGAAACATGGCTTTTAAGATTGCTCTTGAAACTGCTATAACATAATAATACAATTTTAACGTTACGTTTCAACTTTTAACGATGTCGTTTCGAGATGGCCAAGGATACGAAATTGATTATTTTTTTGAGAAATGTTTAGTTTGGGAAGCTTTATGGTAGGTATCAATACCAAACAATGGTGCCTCATTTCATGTCTAACGAGCCTCTGCGAATTGGCTTCGGCCCCTCGTAAGCCTTCGAAAGGCCCTGGACCCCAGGATCCTGGAGATATGTCAAATACACAATAATACCAAACAACATTTCCAAGACACACCAATCTCAAGTAAAAAATGATAAATGATAATTTTCAGTTCAGTACAGTTTTAGCAACTTTGTTTTTCCGCCAGTGTTAATAGCAACAAAACCAAAACCTATTTAAGTACTCGTATTAACTGTCAAAGTTTAGTTACTAACTTCAGTGCTCATATTAAAAAAAAAACAATTCTCTTCGCACTATTTATAATAATAAATATGTGCACACACTGTGTCCGATGAAAAGTTTCTGATTGCCTCACTTCGTATATACATAATGTTAATTATTATGTGTATGTCCATGCGGTCGAAATCAATCTGGTCTAAAATTAGATATTGTTAAACCACCTTCATTGTATATTAAGTTTATCTGTTTCAATTCAACATCTCAATGGAACCTTTGATTTTAATTCATGGTTTAGAAAAGGAAAAACTTTTGAGGATACTCCAGAGCACAATTTGAACACATGCTCGAGATTAATTTAATTTTGCATTAACAGGAATCGAGGATAAAAATTACAAGGAATACCTTCAAATACGTGTGGAAGTGGATAGGTAGTTATTTTATATTGTGTTCTAAACCACAGACGTTTGTACATCGGTAAAATAATAACAATATGTATACGTACGTGTTAGAGCACTCGTAATGTAGGTGTATAATAAACCATTATTATATACGCATTGACGTAGGTAATTAATTTATCTTGGTAACTGTTTGTGTATTTTTATAACAATGCTCTGCTATGATACAGACTGTTTTTAAACATATCGCTCTGCGGTTTAATCTTTGATTTTATTTAAATAAATGTTGAATAACTAAAATTTTTTGTAAGGATTACATGTGTGTTGAAGTCAGCAACCTCGTACTGAAAAATACCGATATTCAAAGCTATTTGTACTTCGCTGTTTGGCAGACTTTCGGGTTTTTGATAACCTAGGTACTACAGCCGGCATAGTTATTCAATAAGAGAAATGGAACAGGATTAGAGAAGTCTGGACATCTCTGTGCCTTAGAGAGCATGATCATCCATGATCGAGACTCCAGACCAAAATATTCCTTTATTGCGTGTACCAGATCTTTTTATGCACAAAAGAAACAGCCACTACTCAAAAGCTGGCGAGGGCGCGGATCAAATGACCGCGCCGCTGCTACTCAGACACGAGGTTCTCAACGCTCGTAGTTCCATACAGACCCATTAATCTATAATGCTATAAATCTGTATCTGTTGATGCAGATGTTTACGCTACGGTTTTAGCCTACTATTCGGAGCGTATAGCCCAAAACAACAGTTTTGGTGTATACGTGAAGCTTCACTAATCCGATTAAATTTTATAGCACATATTTTTATCTCATATTAATAACGGCAAATTAGTGTTCATTAAACACGTGCGTTAATAATAAAAGAAAAAAAAACCGTGTAATATGGAAGACGATAAAACGGTCACGTTTCAAAGTGCCATGCTTTTCCAAGCATTTTCAAATAAAGTACCTACATTTTGCTAAAAGCTCTACGAGAAAATAAGCGCGTTGTGGGTGGTCTCCATATTGCAACGTAGAAACGACAGTATAACTCTTTGGCTAAGGTATTTACTGGCCATTAAGTGACTGAAGAATTGTAAAGAACCGACTTCTAGTACACTCACATATACGTATACCTATGTCATCTATATAGGTTAAATATAAAACTGAAATTCAGAAAAGTCTTTTAAATATGCAAAATATTAAAAAAAAATATATACAGAAGAGCTACAAAATCAAAGGTGACAATCTTCAAATCGTCTTACTAAGGAATAACAATTGTCAATTAGCATAAATTTTAATTGAACTTTTCTTATTTGTTTTTTTAAGTTCCAAGTTTACTCGCATTTTATACATTTTTGACGTAGCAACTCGTAGCAAGGCCGCTGGCGCTACGTCAATATGTTTGTTTAAATCAATTCTGTTTATTAGACGTTGAGCCATAAGTCAAACTGATATTATGAATGTCGTATTGAAGAAGGTAACGTGACCTAAAATTATATCTTTGATTGTTGCTATCTTATCTGGTGCAATATCGGAGTGCAGAGTGGGTTGGTGCTGGCGCATGACACGACCCACATCGTGGTCGGTGTTCGGTGACGTCATTGCGAAAATTTGGGTCATGAGGGCGCGGATACCGAGGCAGCGCCACCGCGCTCCTCCGTTTGAGGAGATCGACCCGAATGGAGAACACGGAGCAGTGCCGCTCCACCGCGTACATCACAGCGCGCTGTCACCTTATCTATGTGCACAGAGAACCAACAAATATCTTAAACTAACATCATGATTTTCCAAACCCAATAATCAACTTATTTGACATACATTTTGAAGTAAATAACAGCTAAGTAATAGGTATTCAGTTCTGTGCATTCTTAGTAGCGCACGAGTCTCTTACGAGATATGAATATAATGGCGATTTTAAACTGATTTAACCTTCGCTCTGCTGCTACTTATACCCAATCACCTTATGTCAATTATATCCAAGTACCTCATGTAGGTACGGCTGTAATTAATTCTAATAAATACTGTAAACGTGGTCAAATCATTAGATTAAGTTAGTATAGATAAGAATATTTCGAGGGACAGCGCTAATCCATCGGATATTTGTTTGACTGGACTTGGAGGCGAGCTCGACAATGTAAAGATACAACCTAACATGTCATTTTGTTGTTGTTCAGTAGTAGAGTCCTTAGAATTTTAAATATTTTCTGTCACCTTCTGCATGAAGGTTGAAAAGTGTGAGGTTAATAAAATTCGAGGTTTCGTGTAATCTTATTTAAAACAGATTCTGGCGGTGACACTGAAGTGCACTGAACATCGTTTTGCTCGTAAATAAAAGTAGACGGCACTTTGCGATAGCTTTTTATTTCCGATTCGTTCACTTCCGATTACCATTTCACTGTTTTATGGCTCCATCGCTTTAATAAAGAAAATAAAGAAAGAAAAAGTATTTATTTGGACTCGCACAGAAATATCACTAATTAAACTTAACACACTCTTAAAAACGTAAAACAAAAGTAAAATGAAAATAAAAACGGAAAGTCCTGTAAGAAGCCAAAAGACCCTTTATAAGCACGATGCTGCGACATTTTAAAAATGGTTTATTTTATTTTTTATTTTTATTATTACTGAATCGGCCCGCTCTTCACCTCGATCACGCCTGATGGAAAGCGAAATATGGTTTGATTATGGTTTGGTGAAATATGGTTTCAATAGATATACAGGCTGGTCAAAAAGTCGTGGATAAAACGAAATAGGGAGATAAAGGAGGTCATTTCCACCAAAATATCTTTCTACAGTATGGCCATAATTCAATTACCCTAAAAGTTATGAATATTTAGTCTAATTGTAAAAGAACTCGGTATTTTATTTAAAGAAAACAAAAATATTCATAATTTTTAGGGCAATTGAATTATGGTCATGTTGTAGAAAGATTTTTTGTTGGAAATGACCTCCTTTATCTACCTATTTAGTTTGATACGCGACTTTTTGGCCAACATCAACATTTTCAATAAATCTTATTCATGTATAGCAGGTAACGTTTCATAAGGACTTACTAGTTTCCCGCAAGTGGCTTTCACAGCTAAACCGGAAGCTGATTTGTCATCGCATGTTGATATTATTACATAATCATATTATGCATACTGGTCTGCGCCCTTAGTCATATATGTTACGACACCAAAAGAGCTAAGACGACACTGTTTGAACGTCCATGAACTCATTTTAATACCGGTAAGGTTACCGTTACTCGTTAGAACTGAAATCATTGTGTTTTGATTGCATTCACGCCCCCATGACGTTTAAGGAGTTGGAGCGAAGCAGGAAAATCGGAACATGTACACAAAATGAATCATCTTATAAACCTACAGTGAATAGTCGAAATGGGTTTCTAATGAAGTGATGTGTTTGTCATCGCTTAATGGTGTACTGATCGTCTACCAGGAAGCGCCAAGGCTCGTGTATTGATTACATGGAATACCCTCCTAATCAATTATTTGTGTGCAGGCGCAAAGGTTTGCAAACACCACCTATTTTCCGGTTGCAAAAGATAGGTACCTACTTTAAATAAAAGTATCGTTCGTAGGTGAAATAATAGCTTGTAAAAAATCAATATGAACGAGTAACCTTGTAAATAAATGAGGTATTTTTGTAACTACTTTTGTGATAGGTACCTTAGTAATTGTGGTTATATTAGCAAACATAACTAAGTACTTAGGTGATTCAGTATTCCTGTCCGCAGTTTTGCCTTCCTCTCTTACGTTTAAAGGGGCGTTTTCGTCACTGCTATACTTATTAATATTTTGTTCGAGGATGCATTTAAAAACGTTGAACCTATGAAAATGAAGGACTATTTACAGAGCTTCTTTTTGTGCCCGTATCGTTAAATATCTTAAATCAAGACTTTTTCCCATTTTTTCTTCGGCACGCTCAAACTTTCAAGTTCAACACCGAGTAAAGTAGCGCAGCTCTTTGTAAGGTATCAGAACCTATAGAGCTTTTGTCAGTAGCAAGTTAGATTAATTAATTTTCCACGCACAGGGTCCCAGCCAGTTGATATGAACTGTATAACCTAATAGAACTATTAATATCACCAGTCGTCTCTAAAGTATAGGTGCGTCCAAATTTTTTCATAAACAAATTAGAATAAGAAAAACTAACTGAATGTTGAATAAAAACAGTCGAGTTGGGTCTTTTGTTGTACAGATTTGGTGACGTAAAGTGACTGGTCAAGATTAAAGTGAATCGTTAGGTCGAACCAATCGATACAACACGCTAGTGGCCGGCGCGGCATGCGGGTCATGATGTGACCGCGTGCTCCAGCCTGTAGCAGTTATATTATACATCTGTTCGTACCATAGACATATAGAGGATGGACTGCGCGATCCACTCAGAAAATTGTTCACTTTGTTAGAAAGGGACAGTGCGATGATACTCCCCTGCTCTGTCTCTCTCTGTAGGTTTGTAGTTATGAAAATACCTGCAGAGTTTTGACGTGGACCAATCAGAATTTTAGAAAGAGATAACAACAGGGGAGTATCCGATAGCCGTCTCTCTCACACGTTTTCTGACCATATTTTAGTTACTGCTAGGATAGGGTTTGCACAGTCCATCCTCTATGTCTATGGTTCGTACAAACTGCCGTCCCACTCAGCCAGGGATGAAAACGGAACACTTGTATTATAAAAAAAACACGCTTCATGCGCCTGCTACGAGAAATGTTTTCAAGGAAAATCTTACTCATTTTATAATATTGCTTTTCTAAAATTGCCTTCGCACATAGTAAGGCTTGTTAAATAGTAGGTGTTGGCCAGCTATCACTACATAAGTACACATACTGTTATCTATAGCTGAACACGTTCTATCGCATGTAGTTTCAGGTTTTTGCTGCGCGCAGAGATAATATGTCGTAGTCGAGTTGTGGCATTTTGAAAAGATCTCTAAATACTTTGAGCATCGCTTTTATTTTGTTTAAGCACTCATTTTGATACCGTAATCTAACTAATATTATAAAAGCGAAAGTTTGTGAGTGTGTGTGTGTGTGTATCTTTGTTACTTCTTCACGCTCAAACAGCTGGGACCGATTTTGATGAAATTTGGCACACAGATAGTTTATAACCAGGGTTAACACATAGAATTTTTCCCGATATTTCTACGGGATCGAGACTTATGCGGGTGAAACCACGGGGCGCAGATAGTTCACAATAAATAAGACTTTTTTTTTTCTTTGACTTTGTGAAACAGTTCAATAACTAGAGATGTAAAACGTACACAAGACCACCTACTGAAAAATACCGAAGTAGGTAGGTCAATAAATTCGACTCGAGCTTGACTGATCTGGGTAGATGCAACTAGAAAAGTGTTTTTTTTTATGGTTTTTGTTATATACGGAAGTGACAGGGGTAGTAGTACGTCAATCAAATTCGCTAGTATGTTGCACACTGATCTATTCAATAAATAACCCGCACGGCGCGGCCGGCGGGGAGGTGCGGGGCGCAGCCCGCACTCCTGCGCTCGGCATACACAACAGTTTTCTACGTTCAAATCAAAGAGCTATGTGAAAGATTTACACTGAAAGTAGTAGTAGTAGTAATGACATTTCGATACTGGAAATTTGAAATAACGTAAGGGACATTTTGTCGATAATTAGTTTGGTATTAAAACTAAAAGGCTTATTGATTTTTTGTTATTTTAGCTTCAATGAATAAAGAAATGTAAGAAACTTTGTCCTAGACACTTTTTACATTTGTAAAACATATAGTTAAAAAAAATATAGTCAGTGTTGTAAGAAAAATATCTTATTTTTGCTCTCCTGAAAATCTTAGTTTTGTCCCTTACGTTATTTCATATTTCCAGCCGGTCGATTCTGTAAATATTTCACCGTGAAAACTTGCGTGGAGTGAGCTGTCAGTGTCATCCCACTGAAGCTAAATTATACATATAAAATTATCAATAGAATCTGCATAAAAAATATTATTAAAATCTCCATTATGATTGTAAATGTATGCTTGGTCAATCCCTAATATCAGGTGGGATGACACTGACAGTTCACTCCACGCTCACTTCACCTAAGTTTTCACGGTGAGATCGTTACAGAATCGCACTGCAGTATCGATATAGGTACTTTTTGTTCTACCTGCATGATGCAACCCGGAAGCTGCTTTCACTCCGCTGTTTGGTGCTCCTCTTTTATTATAAGTACGATTTACCACTATAACAACGCTACACTATGAATAACGTTTTTAATTTATTAATCGATTCACGTTTATATTTAATGACAATCCGTTATCACGCGCATTCAAATACTGTGAATTGAAGAAGGAAATTAAGTACATAATAACAACAAATCGCGTTTATTATATTATAATTTATCAACTCAAGATAAAAAGGGTACCTTTATCGTTTGTTGTCGCTGATAAGATATTTGGCAGGTCCAAAGAACCATAAAAATTGCCACCTAATTAGTCAATTTTCTTGAATACCAGTGTGATGGATCATCAGTGTATATTTGGCTAACGCGCCAAGATATGTCCACGTTGTTGGTACCGTGAGTGTCGCAACTCCGCAAGCGCCGTAAGTTCGGGATAAGTATCGGAACAGCTGTGCGACCAGTGTTGTTGATAGATACATAAATAAAGCCGTAACTGACGACGTACCGATGACGTCAGACTTGATTTATACAATAATGTTCTGACTTTTAATGACGTACATTTATGGGTGAAAGGCTGTAAGATGTGCTTGAGATACAGTTTTGTTTCTGTTTAACGAACTGAAGAGTCTTTTGTTTTCTTTTTATACGAGCTCTGATACTTGAATGTCACTGTAGTGGTTGAAGTTTATTTTTTACTATTGAAAATTGAAGTGAAGTAACACAGTTAACATCAAAATCTACCAATATATCGCTTATCCAATAGAACAAAGACGTAATTACGAAAATGTTTTCTTGAGTTTTCTCGACTTTTCTCATGAAATTATTACAAATTATTATTGATATTAAAGTAACATACATAAAAATATTAAATATTTTAGCATAATCATTGGAAATAAATCATATTTTCAATTTCAAACTTTTAAAACGTTCCCCTGAAAAATAGCTAAAACGTAATTACGTCATTGTTCTATTGGATGAGCGATATGTATGGCATTAACAGTCGTGATGGTGGTTTAAGCGATTCGTTCATTTCTGGAAATAATTTAACAGGACAACAAGATAAATCTTCCTTTGGAATTAAAATGATTGAGTTTCGCTCTAAATAATTAAAAGACAACGACATTTTATTATGTACTTAGAACTGAAACAATTTACAAGATACCTTATTGAGATGCTGATTTGATTGAGATGCCTCCATTAAGAAACCGTTAGATCAATATCTGACGATTTGATTAGATTGATCTAACGATCTCTTAACGGAGGCTTAAATATCTACTAAACTATTTTCGAAGGTCATCCAAATTAAAACTAGATCTCTAAAAGTTTGCTAAAAAAGTTGATGAAAAATGGTTTTATTTATCTAGTTTTATTTGTATTCACTATTTCATGCTTGTGGGTGTGAATATTCGTATGCAGGTGTAATGCTACTTGCCAACGGAAATACGGAACTGAATATTATAAACATCCAGTTTTTTATTCATAAACGTTGCTTAAATTCATGTAAGATTAGCGACTATTTAACCATACATTTTTGACGTTTGTAGTTCACTCTACTTGAATCATCGTTTGTAAATAAACCCCTTAATTCCTAAGGTATTATGTTTACTAATACAAATTTTTACCTTCGTGGCTACGTCAGATTTCGTCATAAGACAAGCCCACAAAATATGAACCATAGGTGTCAGTAAATAATAGGTATCTATGTCCATTAATAGATATCTGTGTAATGTGTTACATTACAACCAGGCTGTGCGTTGTGGTTTAGAAAAACCGCGAAAACGGAACCGTATTACGATTACAATTGTATTTTGATCCCAAAAGATTTTATCGTCGAGGTTTTGTACTTCAAAATGTAATTATTTTTAGCCCTATTTAAAAAATGCTGCACCCTAAGCAATTAAATTAATGTAAACGACTATTTAACAATTCATGGCACGAACGTAAAATTTTGATGTATGTAGAAAAATGCTTTGTTTTCGACGAGGTGCGTGCGTCTTCGGTACGCAAATACTTGCTTTTGTACGTACGTGTTATGTAAATAATCAGCCTCCGCGTCGTACATACATTTATGACTTTTGATAAGAACGTTTGCAGGTAGTATTTTTTTCAGCCGTCAGTAAATGCGACACGATAAAGAAATTTAAAAACTTACGAAATAGTCCGCGGAGCTCTGGTCTGCCAGCGAGGGTGAGAGCAGACAGCCGGGAGACGGCGGCGCTGTGGCGGCTGGCGGTGGCGGCGCCAGTGACAGCAGCTCGCCAGCCGACGCCGACATGCTGCCGGCCGCCGCCAGGCTACGCAGC
The DNA here is from genome assembly GCA_949629135.1 of Eremobia ochroleuca. Classification (NCBI taxonomy): domain Eukaryota; kingdom Metazoa; phylum Arthropoda; class Insecta; order Lepidoptera; family Noctuidae; genus Eremobia; species Eremobia ochroleuca. The sequence continues at coordinate 11,160,823 of OX451386.1, read as the reverse complement.
CGGTCCGCCAGGTCCGTGTGCCCACCGTTACACACTTTGCTCACGTTGCCGTCTTTATCGTCTCTGGAGCACAGATTGTTTATGATCCGCGGCCGACGCAGCTTCCTTGACGCAGCACGCCACCGCCTGAGGCGGCACGCGGCGTTGTTCAGAACATCTTCCGTATCACGGTTTTGTGGCTGTTCCTCTTCAGAGTGTGTAGCGTCTTCTTCATCTACCTGCTCATCTATGAAAGGCAGAGTCTGCGACAGGGCAGAAGGGGATGGTTCCCCATCACTGAGAGCTGTGCTCGTTGGGGTCAAAAAATCCCTCAGAGCGAAGGCTAGCCTCTGATCTGCGTTAAGCCCCATCGGCGCATTATTTGGGACTTGTTCGGCTGACATATACCGACTCTCATCGATTTTGCCATCTTTGGCATCAGTCTTCAAGGCACCATTTTCATTAGAATTCAGATCCACGTTAATTTCTTGATTGTATGAAGGCATTTTGAAAAATCGGCAGTTAATAAAATTCATTTGCAGTTTTATAAATGCCGCATCGGCACTGTGGGTATAATTAAAAAAAGACGTCTTATTTTATGACCTGAACATCTGACGGAGGCGTCTCTGATCCCGAAATTCATGTAACTCAAAACATAGCATAGGCAACAATCCGCACATTTTTATCATTAATGTGATACATTAATTTGATGTTTTTATATTTACTGCAGATTTAACAGGCACGGTTAATTGATTCGTCTCGTAACGTCAACTCACTAAACTAAAACCGAACTTATTTCTTAAAGGGGCTTCACTCGAATCCGTCATAATTAAACTCGCGGTAATATTAAAATTATAGTATGGATTGCATTCACAATCGGCCTCGAATTACACAAGCAGTGTACGCAAACTGAGCGGAGCACTACTGGCTGGCGCTATCATCCTAAGCTATACATATACGTGACAGTACACCTCTTGTTTGTATTGACGTATGGTCGGCCTGCGCAGAATGTGCGGCTAGTGGCGCCCCCAGTGGCTGCGGATATCAGGCGAACCTTAGCAGCGCCATCTGTACCAGCGTACACTTCGTGCGATAAACCGGACCGCCTCACTACTAATGTGTGGATGAATCAGTGAAATCAGTCGGTGCAGAACATTTTCGTAAGGTGGCAGTGATACAAACCTTGGCTAATGACCTACCAATTTTAGACATTTTACAGATCAACATTTTGGCCTATATACGTGCCGGAACTTCGCTATCGTTATTATTTTGAATCAGTCCCGTTTTCCGTGTTTTCAAATCTACTCATATATACAATACAGTAGGTAAACTTATCTGCTGGACTGCGTGATAATGGTATTATGTGTTCGTCATTGCACGTCATACATCCCAGATGCACTAGAGTGGTACCCTACTTAAACTATTAAAATAAAACATTATTTTGTTTGTAGTGTGTATGTTTTATGGGCATAATCAATTAGATTACATTTATTCAAAGTAGAAGATAGACTTATAGCAGTTTTTTTTTCTAATTTAAGTACCTCATTCTCATACAAGCTTCTAATAGCTTGTATGAGAATGAGGTACTTAATAAGGAAAACTAACTGAAAATTAAAATTCAACACAAAGTATATTAAAAACATTATTAGACAAAGTGGACAGTCCCCTTATAAGGCACTGGGTACGGAGGCACGTGCCATTGTGTGTTGGGCCACGTCTTTTGTAGTTGTATTAGTTTGTAAAGTATACTAACATAGTTTTTAAGTAATTGTTACTAACATTATACGGATTATGTACATATGTGTAGTCCGAAATAAAGAATATAATTATATAAATTATAATATATTATTATTATACATATTATCTTATATTTTACTGAAGACGTAATAAAGCAGTTCTTTAAAATAAATATTTTTTTTAACCCATGTCATAAAAATAAAAACAAAATACCTACGGATATGCCTACGTTTTTTAATATTACGGACACAGACATATATTTTTTTTACTTTTTCCTCCTTTTCTTTATTTCGCGTTTGACCCAACAGTAGTATCCTTTAAAAAACCACCATGTATTGTTGCCTCCAAATAGCTTACAGTAATTATGTGGACAAGCATACAGGGAAATAAAAAAAATGTGTCTACGGAGAAAACATGACTAATTTAGATACATATTCTTTATTTTTTTACTTAGGGACGACAAACAGCTGTAATATTAGGGAAACAGGTTAGAACTTAATGAGAGAGGTAACAAATACGCTACTCACAACGTTATCCACATATTACTATATCTAAATTATTAAAATATTACGACGCACATAAACATTTTCTTTTCCCTGGCATTATTTTCCAAAAGTTAAGAAGCGTAAAAAAGGAGGTAGGTACTCGTAGATAGAAATTATATTTGGTTGATCAGTAAACTACAGCGGCACAAAATAAACGAAGGATCTAATGACTATAAAAAAACAAGCGATTCATTTGACTTTCTTGCTATTATTTTTATTTTATTTTATTTTATTTTACAAGGTTATATTACAAGTTTTGTTTCGGTTTCGCTTGTTATTTGTCTTGTTTAGTACAAAAAAATTTAGGCCGGCTTCTCGGCCTATTTAGATACTTTATTTATCGCTGGCGTGACTCAAATGCGTTTAACGGAAATTAGCCGTGTAAGGTAACTCACAAGGCACAGTGGAAAGTCATGTAACGGAGACTTTTGCCCAGTAGTGGGACAATACAGGCTGATATAAAAAAATACTCACCCCATTCAGGGGACATTGGAAGAGATGACTTGATGCTGCAGTAAAGTTCATCCCCGAACAAGGAAAAGCGTTACGCAAAATCTCATTAAGGCAATGAAAATAAGGAAAATACAAGTTGAGATTGGACAGCAAAGTGCAATCATTATAATGAACCAGATTACTAGAGCATTTTAGAAAAAAGTACCGACTATATTCTGCTTAAAATCCCGCCATTAAGCAGTTAGTTTAGAGTAAGTAGGTCCAAACCTCCAAACTGTATAAAGACATAATCACATAAATACATTGTGACACATCACACCGATACATTGTCTATCTAAATGATGGCGGTCTATTTATTTTGACCACGCCACGGTCTCATAACTATGCATGCTCAATGGCTTTGTTGTATCACACTTCATTGTCCACCAGCCAAGGACACGTAAGGCTGTAGGTATAATTATTATGTTATAATAAAATGTATGTAACACCGAACACACAGTAAATAAAAGTATATTATTACCTAACATGTGATTCCCCTTTATCTTACGTTCAGTTTTTTTTTCGAACAAAAGTTAATTAATACCGTACATTCAGACATAATTTCGCGAATAAAAGGGTGTTGACCAAATGCACAGGTTATTGACTCAACTGTCACTAATGAAACACAATTACTTTTTCTATTGTTACCGATCTTTAGGAGATTCCGCGACATCGGAGCCGTTACAGAAGATACAGTTCAATTAACATAGCTCATATAAAAACACTACAATTATCCATGTTTTCTATACCTACTAATATAGTAAAGCTGAAATATCACGCGGACAAAGGGGCGGGCATAGGTTTAGTATCTAATGTATATAGCCCAGGAAAAGTAAAGGAGGTATTCAACGATCCATTGACTATCTCCGCTGGTTGTGAAAAGCAGAAATGTTGTGTGCTAAACCTTATATGGTCTAGTACAGAGATGGGGAAACTGCGGCCCACGGGCCATATCCGGCCCGCGAAGTGTTGAAATATATATAATGAAATATTGTACAATAAATTAGTGATTCATAAAATACATATCAACATTTTTATTTCATTAAATAATTTAGCCAAAACTGCAATAATTTGGCCCGCCATATATTTTGTTAGTAAATATTGGCACGCGAAAGAAAAAGTTTCTCTATCCCTGGTCTAGTATGTATCTACGCCAACTTTTAGCCAGCAGCTATGTCGGCTTCATATAGAATTTCAAACTCAAAGTTGAAAATTGGATTTATCGTTTTGCAAACGTCGTGTATCATTTAAAAGCATATTTTTTATATACAACGTGTAACGTTAAATGCGCAAAACCTCAAACACCCCAACTGATTTTTAATTCAATTGACCTATTGCAGAGAGAAAATAAGTCATTAAAAAAATTGTAAAGGTTTTATGTGGACTCTTTATCGAGGGAGGAGTCGTCACCGGGCCGCTGCGCCGCGCTGACATTGGCTTGCTTGACCTATTAATAAATAGACACGGCAACATTTTTAATGAAGATTTTTTGAAAAATGTGATGTATATAAAAAGTGGTTCAATTAATTCTGCTCGTTATTCTGATCAAACTATTTTCAGGTTTTGCGCATTTAACGTTACACGTTGTATATTGTAGTAATCATCAAGGGCTATCTATTGATATCTCATATACTTGGCTATACCCTTGAAATCAGCATAAAACTACAATTTTTTGAATTTTTTGCTATAGGACTTTCTAACGTTTGCTATACCCTTAAAACGAAAATCCAATTTTCAACTTTGAGGTCGAAATAGATGCTGGCTAAAATTCGGCATAGATACATACTAGACTATAAGGTCTTAGCACACAAAGTTTCAGCTATTCACAACCAACGGAGATGGTCAATGGATCGTTGAACACCTTTGCGAAATAAATACTGGTTAAGAATTATCACCGAGATTATCTTTTTTGCAATAAACTGATATTCGGGACTTTTAATAATATTGCTACGTCACTATGTGTTAGAGACACATTCCGAGGGCCCATTAGTGACTGTGCTAGTCACCATCTGCCATTTTATCGGTGAATATTATATTATCATTGGTCAGGCAGGTATAGTCCTTCCATAGTTCGAGGTAACCGATCCACTATAGCCACCCAAACCCATAGTCCAATATATTTTATTACCATGTTCTGCAATAGTCCTGCACCAACCGGGGGTTGTCATTGGGTGCACTTGCATAGTGCATACAGCCGGTCGATTCTGTAAAAATCTCACAGTGAAATTATAAGTGAAGTGTGCACTTAATAGTGTTAATCCCTAGCGAATGACAGCTCACTCCACGCTCACTTCACCCAAGCTTTCACGGTGAGATGGTTACAGAATCGCACGGCAGGTATAATCGTCTATTGGTGCCTTCTCATCATTAAAAATAGTCTAAGGGGCCTCTGCGAGTTGGCTTCGGCCCCATGGTACGCCTTCCAAAGGTCCGGGACCCAAGGGTCTCAGATATGTCAAAGAAAAAAATAACAATAATAATAATATTGTTTATTGCGGACCACACAAACCATATAGTACCTACTTATTAATAACAACGACGTTAGTAAAACTTACCAACTAACTAACCTAACGATAACTTACATATGTTGGCACGTGACAGGTTTTTTTACGCACATTGGTTCTTAATGGTCTTTTCACACAGTATTTCTAATCTATCTTCTTCTATTTAAATAAAAATGAGCTGCTGTTTGTTCGTAAGCGCATCACTTGAGAACGAATGAGCCGATGATAATAATAATAATAATAATAGCTTGGACCCTGCTCCCGATACCGGTGGGCTACTATTTTTTATATTTTTAAATGTTTTTTTATTTTATTTTATGTTTATATAAAAATATTTAAAAATATAGATAATAAGTGTATAAAAATGAAATAAAGGAAATAATAATAATAACCATATTTTTGTGTTTTAAAATGTCCATTATAGTCCAAAATAGAAGACCTAGACTAGAAGACTTAGACTATTATGGAAATTTTATGGAAAAAAGGGAAATAAATCGGGTAATTTTTTAAATTCGGGAAAACTGAATGCTTTTTTCCATGGGATTTTCGTTTGAACACACTATTCAGAGACACGACAACGTCTGTCGGGACAGCTAGTGACTAAATAAAAATAATCCTAGTGAGAATTTCAAAAGATTTTTTTTAGAAAATATCTTAATTTCCCTACCTAGCCTTGCACACGTGCGCACATCGTATTTCGGGTTTTTCTGTTCTACTTTTCGCGCAGCGTCAAAACGCAAAGACAAGTGTTCTTTAAAGGTATTACTAATGAAATTCTACGAAAAAATCAAGCTGTTACATGGTTATTGTATTGGGAGGGGCCCGTGGCTAAATAATAACAGCCGCACAGGTCGATCGAACAGGTTAAGCTACGCTTGCCGCGGTTGGTCTGTGGATGGGTGACCATCTCCACATACCGAGACCCCTCCGTGCCTCGGAAAGCACGTTAAGCCGTTGGCCCCGGCTGTCATTCGTGGATCTTTGACAATCGTTACGGGTAGTCAGAAGCCTGAAAGTCTGACAACCAGTCTTACCAAGGAGTATCGTATTACCCAGTAACTGGGTTGTGGAGGTCAGATAAGCAGTCGCTCCATGTAAAATACTGGTATTCAGCTGCATCCGGTTAGACTGGAAGCTGACCCCAACATAGTTGGGAAAAGGCTAGACAGATGATGACATGGTTATTGTGATCATTTAGTTTTAAAAATACAGATTTTGACGTCATTGATGAGCTGGCCTTTTGGTCTTCACGTTTTATCCTCCGTGTCACATTGTTTTATGACAATTTAAAAATAAAAGAGCGAGTAGAACCAGAGCAAACAGCACGTAAAATAATATATTACAGCTTTTTTATAATCCATTGTTGCAGTTCTATACTAGCCATTATGGTTCAAGTGCGGTGAGATTATAATAATTTGCTCTTTCAACTGATGACGAAAATTACAACATGCGCCCGCCAACAAAAGATTAGTAATCCACATTTCGTTGATTGCAACAATTTGTCGCTATATGATCATGCGCATTACACCATGAAGGCTGCCATTGTTAGGGAAATACCATCAATCGTAATTTTAAGGACGTATTTAATGTTTAGCTCATCATCACCTTCAACCATATCAAACAAACAGTGATCAGTCGCGGTGGACGGCGTTCGGTTAGATAGGATTTATCTCGCATATTATTGTATTCAAAATGTGTCTGTGGATTCTGACAGCATGTTTAGGGTTGCTCCCTACCAACCCGACGCCAATCGTGGTGGTGCCCGGAGTGCCCGCACCAATCATCGTGCCCACAGCAGCACCAACTGCAGCCCCAACCGCGGCTCCAACGGTTGCCCCTACGGTGGCCCCTACGGCAGCTCCAACGGCAGCCCCAACAGCAGCCCCAACGGTAGCTCCAACAGCAGCCCCAACGGTAGCTCCAACGGCAGCTCCAACGGCAGCTCCAACAGCAGCCCCAACGGTAGCTCCAACAGCAGCTCCAACGGTAGCTCCCACAGTGGCACCAACAGCAGCTCCTACTGCAGCGCCTACAGCAGCACCGACTTTAGGTGGAATGATTTTATCTCTCATAATTTGTATCGATCCTGACGTAATATGTATATTTAATCCTGATGATACCATCGCAGGCCCGCTCCCGATTGATCCTCGGCTTGGCACCACTCCGGGTCCTTCGGCAGCTTTGAATAGGCCTCCGATTACTAGCTATAGTGCACAAATACCATCGTTCGACACCGCTGTGAAGTTCCCAAGACAACGTAGAAGCTTGGAGCATAAATATGCAACAAGCATGGATTTTTTTTTAAATAGTGTAGGAAGAGATGGAAAACACAAAATTGTGAAAAGACAAAGTAATTGTGTCTGTGTGCCTACTGGGACTTGTGTCCGAACTAGTACTTCGGGTGCTGGTATGATAGACATCAGGATCGTCACTCCGGTAAGTGCAAGTAAGACCATAAGCTTTCCTATTTTAATTTCTAATCATCTGAAATATCAAATTGTGACTAAAACTATCCAGGTAGCAACTCAATGTCCAGCTGGTCAAGAATATTGCTGTGGCAACACTAACACCCCCTCGACGATAGCTTGTGGTGTACTACAAACAGTACCTGCAACAGCTATCACTCCAGCCGCTGGACAAGCTAATTTCGGAGAATTTCCTTGGCAGGTGTGTATATTTTAAAGCAATTTATGAGAGCATTTTGAATGTTGTTTTAGATTACTAAAATGATTTCTTCTCTCCATTATAGGCGCTCATATTGACGAAGCAGAACGATTACATTGCTGGAGGTGTTCTAATAAACTCACTAAATGTTTTGACTGTTACTCACAGATTATTGCCCTATGTGTAAGTAATGAAAAAGCTTCTTAGAGACCAGTAATTTTAGCTGTAGCTATTATATTAAAATCATGTAATCTATAAACTAAAGTGATATCAATTGATGTCAATGACAGTGTTTCAGGAACTGTTCCGAATGTTAAAGTTCGTCTTGGCGAATGGGATGCAGCCGGCACTTACGAGCCAGTTCCTTACCAAGAATACACAGTGACCAAAGTGTTTAGCCATCCGTCGTACAATGCGAATACCCTGCAGTATGACATCATGGTGCTGAGGTTGTCAGCGGCTGTGCCAATTACACCGAGTGCAGGAGCTGCAGTCACCATCAATACGGCTTGTCTGCCACCATCAGCGACCACTAGTTATACAGGACAAAGGTGAGTCGATGGAAAAGTCGACTTCAAGCATAGCTCGTCCCATAGCTCGTCGAGCGACCTTGAATTTAAAAAGTTATCTGGCGTTGGAAAATCAGCCCTTAATATAATAATATTAAATATTAAGTTTTATTAGTTAAAATGATTATTTTTGGATTTGGAATCTTATTTCAGATGCTGGGTATCAGGTTGGGGTAAGGACATGTTTGGGTTACAAGGTCAGTACCAGCAGATACTGAAGAAAGTGGACGTGCCTATAGTGGCGCCTGCGACATGTCAGTCTCAGATGCAAACCGCCGGCTTGGAGCCACCTTCGTGCTGGATACCACATCATTTATCTGCGCTGGAGGAGAAGCCAATAAGGATTCGTGTACAGTAAGTGCATATCTATACATATGAATAAATAAAATTGAAGCGTCTGTTTGTAAAGTCAAACACACACTTCAACAGCTTTTTACTGAATGCATATGAAAGGCTATATATGGTACTTAAACCAATTTTTTAGGGTTCCGTAGTCAACAAGGAACCCTTATATAATAGTTTCGCCATGTCCCTCTATCCATCCGTCTTATGACCATACTAAAAGTCTTATGGTTCCCGAGTTTTTTGATGTTTAATGAAATTTTGGAAAACCTCTACCTTTGATCAGTATTTTCCATGCCATTTCTACGAATGAAAACTTTTTCGAGTACAGTTTTATTATTTTCATCTTGAATCATCCTACTATCGATTGAATACAAGAAAGTTACAGATATCATCTTTTAAATACCTAAAATTTAGGTCCAAACTTAAAATTTTCACCAAAAAAAATTTTACCTTATTTTTGATCGGCCCTGGTGAAAAAAAAAAAATTATTATAGGTCATTTTTTTTTTTATTGGTAGATCTCAATGTGGCCCATCAGCAGGTAAAAGGTAATCCATGACTTTCGGACACCCCGTATAAATGAATTAAGAAAAGCCATAGTAGTCCGCTGCTGCATTATTTTCTGCTTAACGCAAATGTAGCCATTCTTCTTCTTATTGTTTGTGGGGAGATGCCGCATATGGACTTGAGATCTGAGTCATCCATGAAACCCCATCTGTGGAGATTGTCTTTTCTCCCGCCGACTTTGGTTCAAAGTCTTTAGAGCGAAGTCTTTAGAGATTTCCAATGTAACGCTTAGTCAGTTTCTTTTTGCCGCTGACGTTCCCATCCTGTTTCTATTGTCCGGGGGCTAGGAATTCATCAAGCATCAGCCTTAATAGTGATCGCTGATAGTTATGGCGCTGTTCAATAGCTTTACCGCGATGGTCAGATGGTTGGTGTCTAGTGCATTTTACGCTGCATCTTTGCCTATTTTATGGGTGGCCTTTGGTAAAAGCTATGCTCTAGATTCTTGCCTTTATTACTTCCTATATTATGTAGGTATAGGTAGGTTGGTAGTTTCTAAGACTGCTATAACATTTCGTTAACATCAGTGGAGTTGTTTTATGATGTCATTTGGGTTATGGGTACGAGATACCGACTTGGCAACAATAGTAATCAAATTAGACGATAGAATAGCATAGTTTAGGTTAGAGAATAGAATCAAGAATCAAGTCAAGAATCGATCAAGTCAAATAATGATTATCAAGTTTAGTAGCAGTTTATTTTAGTAAAATGTTTAGAAAACCATCGTTCGTTAGGTAATTTTATAGGACATTTACTGAACAAGCAAACAATCAGAACCTTAAATTGTATGTTTTCTTGAAACCTGAGTGGGAAAGCACCTCTCATAACGAGTCATTTTTTAACCAGAGCACGATTCAGTGCCTAAGTAAAACCAATAATTAGCGATAGTTTGTGCACAAGGGAATCGCCATTGTCAACTACAGCCATTAGTTTCGAGTCTGCAGCTGGTGTCTTCTTGGCAAACGATGGGTACAAACGATATTGGGAATTTGTTTTGCTCATAGGCAACAATTGCCTACATTTTACGAATTTTATATTGTTAATCTACGACCATTTCGAACATTTTGCTTATCATTGGGTCATACACACCGCGTCACATGAATAAGACCATGATGATGTTCTTGACTGGCCATCGCTTTCCCCTGACTTAAACCTCATAGAAAATGTGTGGGGATGGCTGCCACGTGAACTTTATAACAATGGCAAACAATATGACAACAAGCAAGATCTCGAGAAGGGTATAAAAAAGTGTTGGAGAAAACTGCCGATTAAATACATAAAAAATCTTTATGATTCAATGCCATCTCGGATTTTTAATTTAATTCAACAGAAGGGGAAAAGCCTTAATTACTAAAGAATTTTTTCTTTTAAATAATAGTATTCATAACTGAAGTTTTTGTGTTTTATTTAATGGTCTTATTCAAGTGACGCATCATAATTACCACCAATATTGTCAAAAGTGATCCCTGAGTATTTAAGAAGTTCGATTGTTTATAGTTAAACTTTTTGTGGCTAAAGACGTTTATACTTACATTCTTATATATTTATTTTGTCTCATATCCTAAATAGCAAAAAAAATATTCTGGTCTTATTCATGTGGCGCGGTTGGGTATATTATTTTCGTACATCATGCTTCATATGTTTTATTAATTCTTGGTTTAACTGTAATTCTCTTTCCTTGCAGGGTGACGGTGGTTCAGGCCTGGTGTGCCAAGTGAACGGCCAGTGGGTGCTGGTGGGGCTGGTGGCGTGGGGTCTGGGCTGCGCCAATGCTAACGTGCCAGCTGCCTA
>OX451386.1:10728850-11149431 GCA_949629135.1 Eremobia ochroleuca | reverse complement strand
CATCGCAGATCAGACACTTGTGTCTCGCCGCCGCGGCCCCAGAATGTGCTCGCGTGTGCGCCTCTAGTTCCGCCCGGCTGCGCGTGCGCTCCCCGCAGTACGCACACTGCAGCGCGACGGTGCCGTTCTTCCGCCGCCGCTCCTCACTGGCGGCCACCACCGCAGTGGTCACTCCGCCGCCGTCAGCTGTCGGGGTACACGGAGACCGTGCGTCATCACCGCCCTCGCCTCCGTTGGTGGAGTCCATTCTTTTTGCTCTTGGTAATTCTCCGTTAAGAACCTGCCAAAAGACATTCGTGTTAAAAATTAGGTTTTGAAATATAAGCACGAGAAAACATATCACAGAATCAAAAATCGATAGTCGCTTACCTGCTGTTGCATTGCATGATGAGCCTGCATGTGTCTTTCGAGCAAGTACTGCACAGCAAATGCATCATTGCAGGCAGGCACGGGGCATCGATATGCGCGGTGTGGTCGAGGGGTCCTCACAGCCACCCCACTGCCAAGTAGGGCTCCGCAGGCACACCGCGGGGCCGCGGCGGCGTGCCGAGAGCGCACGTGAGCGGCGCCCTCGGCCTCCGAGCGCAGAGCGCCCGCGCCCGCTCCGCAAGAACGACACACCCAGACTTTGTTTTCACCACTATGAGCTACCGCGAAGTGCACCTGAAAATAGAACGAAGAGGATTATTAACAGGGTGTTAAATGTAAGTCTACAAGATACGGCCACTATTTTTGTATGAGGGCATTACCTGAATTGCAACTTTTGAATCAAAAATCTCCTTGCAAAGAGCGCATCTATACAAGTGATGCGCATGCAGTTCAAGAAGATGTTTCTGCAAGTCATCGGGTGCAGCGAAGCTCCGAGCGCAACTGTGGCAGGTGTACTCGCACGACACTGCCAAGTAATGTGCCGTGAGGTGACGCTCGGACGCTGCAGCATCCGCAAACGTTGCTCCACAGTGAACGCAAGGCGCAGGACTTGATCGTAGATCCCCTCCTTCTTCAATATGCCCTTTCAAATGAGCCCGAAATGCTTCAAAATCTGGGAGCGCAGCATCACATTGATTGCAGAGAAGTGTGCTCGGTGATAAAGTGGTTTGTGGTGTGCCAGATCCGGAGCGAGGACGTTTGACTGGGGGCACTTCGTCAGGTGCCCGTCGGCTTAGATCAGTGGGCAAAGGCTGATCAACTTGAACTGGCCCTTCGCCGTTAAGCAGCGCTGAGTGTGCTGCTCGCACGTGGAGTTGTAACTGTTCCATGCTGGTGAAGGTGTCGCGAGTGCAGTAGATGCAGGCGAGGAGTGTGGGCGGCGGCTGAGAAGCGACGCGGCGCGGTGGTGTCATAGCTGCTGTGTCGACGCCGTGTGCGCTCACCATGTGGGCCTGAATAAATAAAAACATTAGATAGTCCTACAATATACAATAAACTGCCAGGTGAAATGAAAAATGATACAATAAAAAACTTTAAAAATAAATTAGCGGCCTTCCTAATAGACAAATGTTATTATTCTATTAATGACTTTTTAATGGACAAAACTTTTTAATCAGCGATGTGTATAATAAATAATAAATATAATTAATATTATTTTAACCTAATATACATTTATTTTTAATCTCATTCTAACGTAACATTTTAATTTGACATTTTTTAACATTAATTATTATTCATGTTTGTATAATTTTAACAATTCTAACTGTGACATTTTAATTTATAATCTTAATTTTAGATAGCGTGCCTATTTCCAGGCAGAATGTACATGGCTCACTCCTATCTACTCCACCTGTATTTTAATGTAACCTACATTCGTTGCAAATAAATGATTTGATTGATTGATTGATATGGTAAACATGGCCAAAATGCGAAATGTTAAAAGATCCATTACATTAGAACTCATGTCTTATATTAATTAATGATCTGGTAGTTCTGAATATACATACCTGCAACAGGTCGGGTCGTCGGAAGGCGTCTCCACATCGCAGACAGCGCAAAGCCCTGCGCCTGTCGGGCTCGCGACCCTCACGATCTCTTTTATGTCCTTGCATGTGTGACGTCAGAGCGGCTGCAGTGTTGTACCCTCGGTTGCACACGGTACACTGAAACGGCTTCTGATTGTCGTGTGTCTTCATGTGGATCTTCAAGTGGTCACTGGAATTTCAAGTTATCAAATTATACGTCTGTTGTGATTAGTTCACCAAAATAACAAAAAGTTTACCTAAGATTTTACAGCAGATTAATTCGATAAAGATTTCAGAAATCGAATCTATCAAATACACCTATCGTCCTTGTCTGTTGGTGAGCTCAATTATTAAGCATATAAGTATCCCTCAATGTTCATGATTGCATCTACCACTGTTTGTCTATGTATCACCCAAAGGTTGACTGGTCGAAAATACCTATGGCATTAAGTCCTCCTCTGTAATGATTATATTTAAATAATAATAATAAAGATCCGAGTTACAAAACTACTGAGCTTAAAGAGTTTATTCCATTAAATTCTACAAGTAACCGGCGCGTTACAGCACTCGCTATAAAATCCACTTCCAGCACCTTCCACTATAAGTATGTATGTTTTACGTTGTTGTAAGGATTCGCAAGGTTATTTGAGGAGTGACTTAGTTTATCTTGAATCCTTCGTGTAAAGTTAAGGCTTACCCAAGTAATGTGCCTGTAAAAGACAGCTAAACATCCGTATAAGGATTTTAAAATTGAGATAAATCGTCTTTTTGTGACCAAGCTGAGACGTCAATTTGTCATATGAGACATAAGTACCCACATAAAGCACGGACCAAACAGAACTAACAAAGAGGCTTTTCACGCAAACTACAGAATAGAGGCGTTCGCCCAAACACCTCCGCTAATGGCCGCGCTCGCCGTGCCCGTTTAGGTACGGGCCATTATTTCATTTTTGTGAGGCCCTCGTCGTCATTTGTCAGCGCATCAACTCTTTTCACTCGTCGGCGGTTCGTTGGGCCGACAAATTGCATGGAATTAGTCACGTGGTCGCGGTAAGGTGACGAAAAAGGTGACACGTCTCCTTACGACCGTGAGCGCGGTGCCCGTGACTTATGGTGATCAATCTTACTCTGAGGCCTTTGTCATGCACGCATCTCCTGAGCATTCTCTTAACCATATATTAATCTTTAATGCCTTGGGATTAGACGCATTAGCATTTCTTTTGTATACAATACCATTTGTGGTGGTACACTATCTACGTATATTTAGAGGGTATTAGAATTTAGCGGTGGAAAAAGGATTATACAACCAAGCGATGTACTTAAATAATATGGAACTTTCGATTTGTGTCCACTTCCCATCTGAGTTTGAATGGCTAAAAGTAGTTTTATATTGATCGTTATAATAATAATAATAATAAAACTTTATTTCGGACCGGACGTATCCATAGTTTTGTTAGTATTTTAGTGTTAGTAACAATGATGATGCTTAGGTATTAGATTAGTATTGTTAGTATCTTAATAATAATAATAATAATAATAAATAAACATTTCACTCCCAAGCTGGGTGAGGCTCGCCGATCCTGGGGAATGTCTACTTGACTGCGTGCAGTCGTATCCAGCGCCCCAAGATCGGAGAGTCCCACCTATCAGCCAACACTTTCAGAATGGTGTTGGGGCTGGTGCGAACACGGCGTGCCAAGGATGCGCGTCTCTTGCGCATGATGGCCGAAAAGCTATCAACGACCGCGTCCGCAAACATGCTGGACGCGCTGCAAAATCGCGGCAGCCCCATCAACACCCGGAACGTGTTGTTATATTGTGTGCGCAGGCCACTGTATGCCCTTTGCGTAAAGTTCACCCACAGGCTGCACGTGTAAAAGGATTGGCAATAGGCTTTGAAAAGCGTCACCTTAACCTGAGCCGTACAACGTGTAAACCTGTGGGCCAACATCCCACATCGAACAGCCAGTGACCTGCGCTCCCGTTCTATGTCAGCATTATCCTTCAAGTCGTCTGAGTTATAAAATCATTTCATTTCAGATAATTCCGATAGTCATACAATTCTTACCTCCTGGAGAACGCAGATTCACAATGTGCGCAGCGGTACTTGCGATCTCCGGTGTGTAGCTTAACGTGGCGGTCTCGAGAACGCTTGTGCTTGAACAGGCGCGAGCAGAACTCACACCTGAATGGCATCTGATCCGAATGGGTCTGAAACAATGACATAATACATATCATACGAGAAGTCACGCCTTATATCCTCGACTGCTGTATGGTAAGCTGTAAGGGAATCCCTATTTAGAAGAGGAACACATTTTATCAGCAGGGAGCTAGAGCTTAAAGAGTTTTGTAAGTTTTCCGGTCTCTTAATCCAGGACGTAGCCGTGTCGTGCACTCAGCAGCCACTGATGATCAAAGTTCTACAAAAGAGGCAACTTCAATATGCGTATACCTACCTACCGGATCTAGAATAGTAGATTATTACAAGGGCCTAAAATGACCCATTATATACGAGGTAGTTAGTAAATAGAAACTGAATTTTAATGTTATAATATAAACCGAGGTTGGTGCCTTTTTTTACGCAATTCTCGATATCTTTCCTCGTGAAAACTTTGGATTTCTTAGCCTTGTAGCCGGTGGAAAATTTCTTGAGAAAAGCCGTCTAATTTACAAATTTCTTTATATTGACATTGTGTCTTAGTTGTTCATAACATTTACATAATATGTGCTCCAAAGGGTTGAACTTCGAAATTTTTTCGAAGGTTCATCAAAATACGTAAGAAAAACTCCTTCCTCCTCCTTAAGCGAATCCACTCGTTTTTCTGTCATCCACAATGGTCCTCCACTTCATAAACTTTTCGCATTAAATAAATGCTTTATACTACGGTTCACCCTTGTTTGGTATAACAACGTTTTGTCGAAAATCGCTTCGGCTAATTTTAGTTACAATAAAGTCATTTCGTATAATTATTCATTTGATCGAATAATTAATTGGTAGTTTTTTATGTAGCATACCTATTTATTTCTTTGAACTAATATCATTTGACCGAAATTCTAATACCTACCTACTTATTAGCTTTCTGGCTGTCGATGTCGATGGTGTGTAATGTTTGGTATAATAAGAATAAATTATTAAATTTATTTATTCTTCTCTTTTAAGTTTAATGATCACAGTTCTAACCTAACTGAAATGGCACCTAACCAAAACCTTAAAATATTCTATGCATGGTCGAGGGTGGGCTTGGTCGACGGTTAGCTCAAACGCCATCCCCTTCTAACCTAACCTATCCGAGTCGGGGTGCCTTAAAGTCCCGATTGCATCCAGTTTCTCCTAATATAACAACCGTTACACACCCAATGTCGATGGCAAATGATGTTATGGCATATGACAATTATAGCATGTGATAATTAGGCCTTTTGATCAATAGCGCAAATGTTGTTATCGCAAATAAATATTCGATGTAATGAAAATTATGTTAATCGATATTGTACAAATTGATTATTTTCGAATTATTTTCTTAAACGTTGTTCGAATTAGTAACATTACATCAAAAGTTGTTATACCAAACAAGGGTGAACCTTATACTACACCTGCTTGGAAAGTACCTTGATACTTTATATCAAGGTACTTTCCAAGCAGGTGTAGTATAAGGTTCACCCTTGTACGTCATTGCATATCGAACAAATATGCGGGGAGAAAACGCATCTGAGCGGGAGAGAAAAGTGTATGAAAATCCATTTCTTACGTGGTTTTTCTTTTTTAATTTTGGGTAAGACTATGCGCCGGTAACCTAAATATCAAAAGCCAAAAAGTTTTTTCAAACGACACCCTCGACGGTAATCGGTCACTTTCTCCTCTCGGTGAACAATGTACTATTGTGACCTTGACGGCAACAGATTGAAAAATATTTATTTTCCTTTCTCTTCCATTTTCAAATTAGGGTTTCCATTCTCACTAGATGACGAAATGGTCACTGTTGTAAAATAAATTACGGTCACCCATTCAATTTGCAAGTAGATAAAAATTCTGAAGATTTTGCGCCAGTGTGTATTTTTTTTTTTTTAATTTCTTTTGTAGCTGCAACGAAATGCACGCATTCTACCGAAGAGATCGCCGCTTTTAGTTCCATTTTCAAAAATAAAATGTTCTATTTTTATGAAACGGTAATAAATCGAGTCTTTATTCATGATTATTGTACATAATTATGAATAAAGACTTTTTCGTTTTTGTAGGCTCGTTGGTAACAACAAAAATGAAAAAAAAGGTTATAAAACTTTCCCCTAGAGGTAAATATGCTATTTTTCCCTAGCTCTGGTACGCTACGATGAGCAAGAGGAGTGAAAAAGTAATTGTACTAAACACAGGTAGATTAAAGTTTAGATCCTTTTAGTCGTTATACAATAAAGCTACGCCGCAAATCCAAAATGTTCTAACTTTAGTTTTCTTCGTTTTCCCATGCACAACATCAAATCTAATAACATTTTAATCGATTACATGAGGAGCGATTAAAATGTGTACACATTTAGGTCACACAATATCGAATCGAAATAACTTCGGGTGCGCTGATCATAAAAACTATCGTGAGAACGATCTGTGAACAATGGGCTGACTACCGCTGCGCCTGCGTGAGCTAGCCAGCTTACGGAGTTACGATCTACCGGCGTTTTGTGTCAATAGAGAGAAAAAACTCGAAGGACCCAGTAAGCTCGTCGTGACGTCCGAATAAGATATCAACCATTGGGAACCGCTGCTTCATCGCCGCGATCGATTACGATTGATAATTGTTCAATTAATTATCTGCGTATCGATTCTTTTGATCTTTTAAGTACAGCAACGAGATGAGGTTGAGTAATCTAGTAGCGTGCGTTGAAATTGAAATGGTCAGCTAAATGACGGAGCGGTTCTTTTTACAAACCGAAGTCGACATACAATTATAATTTGTACCTAACATTGGTTTTGCCGGAGAATCAAATCAAACAAATCATACTTATTGTTGAAATGGTTTCACAACGAATCCGAAGCTGCAGTGTAACGAATCGATACGTGTAACCGATAACATTCCTGCGCGGGAGCAGCGCGGGCTTATCACAATGAGATAGATTTGATCGGTAATGTTCACCGGAACGCTTTTGCTGCGAACAACACGTCTTGAGTTACGTCTTCTTGTAACGGTGGATAGGAACAAAAAGTAATGCCCAGGCTCGACAGGTTATGAAACATGGCAACCGTTAAGCCGTGTAGGCAGTTCGCAGATTTCACCATACACACAATAGTCTCGTCACATAGGTGCTACTATGTTATAATACGTTAGTGCCTAGTTTACACGGCGCGTTTCGCGAGTTTGGATACGCAATTTGCATTGCAAAAGTCAAAGGATATTATCTAAACTAGACTATATATAACTAGAAGTCGTCGCAACTACAGCTTTAAGGTCATTATTTACCTAAGTATAACATACCTAGGTCCTAGTAGGTAAGAATTTTCATATTGGCTTCAAATTTAAAATCAAGTGAATGTGGAATTGAAGGCAACATAATTATTATATTAGCATACATTTCAATTAATACATAATTATCCTTGATGACTCTGTAGACAAGTAAGCTGAAGCTACTAAATCTCAAAATAAAGATAAGGTAAATCGTGGATCAAAATTTCGACACAGATAGTATTTAGGGTACGTCGACACTAGTGTGAGCAAAGTTATGCCGCAAACATGCTTATTGATTTACTATGGGAACACACATTATCGTAAAAACAGCTACGCAGCCATTTGAGAACTCCAAAGATATTTTGTATCTACATGACGAAATACGTTTAGTTGTAAAAAGCAAGTATTATTGAGCTTGCTCAAAAGATTATTCATGAGTTAGGACATAATGAAGATGCTAATGCGCCGCATGTGAATAGTTTGTGGCAGGGAGATAATGACAACCATCCACGTCGCCGGCCTTCGCACCGCCGTGAACTGGAGCCGGCCACCACACAATAGACTCCCAAACTGACAGCCAGTTCACGCTTTTACTAATTGACCACCTCCGCGACATTCATTCAGAACAACGCTAAACAAATGTTACAAGTGATTGACTTCTATTCCATTTCAGCTAACACGTTAAGCGTTTGGCACTAAACAAAAACATAACAATAACATGAAGCGAAATGAACGCGTGTAAATTTTTTGAATTTGGATTACGTAAAAAAGATACAGCCGGTCGATTCTGTAAAAATCTCGTTCTGTGAAATCATAAGTGAAGTGAGCACTTAATAGTGTTAACCCCTAGCGAATGACAGCTCACTCCACGCTCACTTCACCCAAGCTTTCATGGTGGGACGGTTATAGAATCGCACGGCAGGGATCAAAAACATAAAGGTGTTGGGTGAGGATTTGGCGGGCTCGTGCATCCCCAATTACCACCGGAGCCGCGGTGGCAGCGAGGCTATTAGCACCACACCTCAATTTGTTATTGCTGCCTTGTTAGTTGTTACTGACTCCTCCTTGAGGCTAGTAGTCAAGTAACAAAGAAGTATCAATTGTTGCATATTTAAGTAATGTATCCAGCACTTCTCAACTATATTACTTATTGTTGTTGCATTTGTGCCTAGCTTTGTTTTTTGTGTTTTCATTATTGCTTCATATGTTCGAAATTTTTTTCTGCTCAGCAATGTAAATAACGCAATTAATGTTGTTGAACTGTACAAAATGAATGTCATTGCTAGTGTTAGTGTGATACGCAATTACCCCGCAGGTTTGACTCTTTCGGTAGCTTATGTCAGTCTCATACATTTTTAACTTTACCTTATCGGAGATAGAATGTCGTTTTGTGTAGGCCCTCCGGATTTATAATTTTAATGCAAATGCCTGTATATTATACCCATTGAACTGCATTGCTGCCGTCTACGTCTCGTTATTACAGTGTTACATGCTACGCTAACGTATGCAAAGTCGCGAGCACTTTGTTGTGATAAAACTGATAAATTACCGATCCACTATTATAAATCTATCGACATGTTGTAAGTGGGCTATGATGAATTAATCGATGCATGCTGTGTCCCGACAAGAAACCTCCACATCTTACAAAAGCTCTTAAAACTTTACATTTGTATGCATATTATTGAATACCTTGTAAAGGTTTGTATTAGGTAAATACTTTACTGCAAGTTTTAATTTATGACCTTTCGTATGATTAATTCACATATTAGTTCCAAGCTTGGGCCGAGTCCTGGCCACCTAACATTAAAAAAGTATCTGTAAGCGAAGTCTTTTCTTATTGAAGCATCGAATTTCCGAAGATTAACTTATCCGCGATGCGTATCACTAGGATCATTTTATTACTAGACGGACAGGGCACCTAGTAGACTATCATGAGTGTAATCCACAGATTGATAAGTGCCGCGTATCCTGGTACAGTCAGCAGCAATTATTATGAGCTCGGAGCCGGTCCTAATTGGGCTAAGTGGATCCGCTTCCGCCGCTTCGGAGCTTTCTTCTCAGATCTACTGTTTTACTATTATTTTATGACAACCATAAAACTAGAACTTTCCTTTGCTATGGTTTAGAACCAAAAAAATATTGGAAAATTCTGAGGAAGTTTCTTTCAAACGTTTAGGACATACTCGTATAAGCTTCATATTCATCTGTTCTTACAGTTTCAAAACGTCAACGAAGATTCAAATATGCTCAAACACTATTATAATTTTATAAATTACAGTAGACAGCAAGTCTTTAAATGCAAAATTTAGATTGTAGACTATCTAGTGTCATATAAATCCTAAGACTACGCATCTATCAGCTCAGTAGCAGATCACTTATCTCACGATTTTTATGGCCCTATACGAGTAGTAGGCTAAGCACTTAAGTAGATATTCACTTAATTGTATTGATTAAAAACCAAAAAGAAGCAACTTCTAATTAAATTCCATTCACATAAACCAGTGACGCCACTTGCAAGTGATATTTAAATCACGTGTTGTGATTAGCGGTGAGTGACGTGCGAATTTTACCGCGAAGCGCCCGCGCACTACCTCGGCAGTACGGCATCACATAAACATAGCAGCGGCATGTTTACTCCACTCACTTAATTGGAGCAATCGGTCCCTGACAGAATTAATAAATTTGATCGTCCGTGCACGATAAATCGCGCCCCGCTCCGGCCAGCGCCCATGCCCACGCACTCACTTAAGAGGAAGCTACCCTCAGCGTAGGCCAATTAGACGCTCGCGAGATTGACAATCGATTAATCGATAGCTGCTCTCTTATAAGACTTTGTTTTATTGTGTTTGCGATATTACTGTTCGCAATTGATTGTCCAACAGGTAAGCTACGTTCATATAAATGTTTTGTTGCTTTTACAAAATATTGGCCCTTGTCATCATGATACTTCGTGCGAGAATTCAATAAGCGAAACGATCTGGGGTCGCCGCGGGGGCTCGGCCCCTGGGTGCACCGCGGAGCCCTGCTGGCCGCCGCCGCGTGCTGCTCCCACCACGACACTACACAGCGCTTATGGTAAAAAGACACGCGACTGGTATGTATCACGGCTCGTTATTTAAACTGCTAACAAATACCGTGAGAGCGACCGACATTACGGGCCTAATGGTGGTGAGCTTTCCGAGTAAAGCGCACCAAGAAAATTTTAAACTAGTTTGAGGTGAACGTGATAGCCAATAAAAGCTTGGGAATGGGCAGCGGGCGGCTTCTGAGTGACTTTCTCAGATGAATAACAGCGCGACGCGGTTGGTTCACATGGTCAGGTGCGGCAGACCAGAGGTCAAGTGAGCCGGCTGGCTCCATCGCTGCGGCGATAACACCTCCGACCAGACCTCACGCAAGCTCCAGTTTCATACTATTTGTTATGTTCATACTCATTCAATGTTGATATTAACATAACTTTGTTTGCATCCAAACCGGTGCTCACAGCAAAATAAGTCACCTTCTCTACAAAACACAAAAAATCTTAAGCACTACACGACGAGAATAAACTTAATGTACTTCACTACGCGCCGCGGTGCGCATGCAAAAAAATGTTAGGCTTTATGTTAAAAATTCTTAATATTCTCGTGAATCACAAGTTCTCCGAAACAGTAGCCCTACTTCGTTGGTGCTCGTACCTACTGTTATTAAGATGTGAATCTCTCTGCGCGCTCAATTTTTTTTATCCATATAAGTATGTAACTACCTCGAGTTAGTATGTAAAAATCATTATCACTGTTGTTATAACACATTTTTAAGAATATATTAAATAGTAATAACACATAAATATCAATATTATTCGGTATCAGTTTATTCCCAATTTATTTCGATTATTGCAACTTGTAAGACGTACGAGTACTATGTAGGTACTTAAGACATGCATCTGATGTAGAGTGACACAGGAGATGTCTATAAACCGTCCCCGCAATATTAAAGGCGCATATATTAAGCAAAACTGTCTTTTAACTTAAAGAACATCCCTATGATCAGTGAAATCGTGTCTAAGGTGCTCGTAATGAGGATTGGGAGTTCACCAATCCGACAGATTTAATGAGAAAGGAGACAGTCTTGGAAATCAATTCCTAGCGTTAAACAACACACGTGACCTATTTTGTGACGGTCGTAAAGCCCTGTGTCAAGCTGCTCTTTCTCCACGCCGAGGTCGACTTTCGATATTCTTCCACTCTAGTCTATCTAGTGGTGCAATCTTACCACTGTGTAGCTTAGCACTGTGTAGTGTGTCCACAGCACTTGGGAAAGTTTTACGGTTTCGATTACCTCTATCAAGCACAATATGTATCGGACGGGTTAATTAAGCTGGACGGCCAAGAGCTGCTCCAAGCTATTGATTGTATTTCAGTATTAAAGTAAATGTTCCACGAGACGTTTTACTGCTTTACGATTTCTCCGGAGGCGCAACGAGAACAAGACGAATGGCGAGTATGTGTGGACTCTGTAATTGATTTATTCTTATAATGATCGCCTTTCCCAAGCAGCGGCGCGATGATAAAGGTGTGGCGAGCTAGGCTAGGGAGTTGTTATCGCAAGCCTATTTCCGGCCGTCACCGCGCTGCTGTCGCGGCTCCGCGACGCGATCATCGCGCGATACATTTGTCGGCGCACACCCGACACCAGCAACGGTCGCCGCGATGCGCTGATCGATATCGACGCGAGCGCAACACGCCAATTGCATACCGATAATCTAATGAAATCCTTTCTAGATATTCGTCGGGCTTATCTCAAATTTATATGGGCGAGACCTCCCCTAATTTTAATTTTGAACGAGGTGACGGTTTTGCCACTTGAAGTGTACGTGCCGATCCATATCCGTATGTAGGCGAGCAGCTCGCGGCGGCATGCAAAGTGACGTTTCTATTTTCCTATCTCAGCTAGATCTGTCTCGGCGTGTGTCGTAATCGTAACGCGGCGAGATCGGCGCGACACAAAGGAGCCGAGATGTACGGCCGGCGTAATGGCCGCTCACGTCACAGCCCCTCAGCTCGCCAGCGCTGCAAGCCGAGAGCGATGCATATCTACGCGCGGGCTCTGTAAATGGGCTGTTTTGGGTATCTACTTGCTAATGAAGCGAGGGCATGCATGGCGAAACTGGGCTGTGGATTCACAGATATGATTGCCGCAGCAGTCGTATTGTCTGCGAAGCTGTTAGCTTCGTTACTTTATGGAAATGAGAGGACGGCCGGTAGACGTATATATTACCTACTTCAAATGTTACTTGCGTTAGTCTAGATCTATCTGAATATGTCTTGCAGAGTTTAATGGAGATTACGAGTGTAGGATGCGTTGGTTAACCGTCATTCAAGTAGGTAACGAGCAAAAGTAACATCGTAAACATAAATACCTGTTCATGTTTCTTGAGATAAGAGAGCCTCGGGAAGGCTTTATCGCAGAACTGGCACTGGTAAGGGGTGTGCTCGGTGGCGCCGAGCGTGAAGGGCGGCTCGGCCTCGGCGTCGGCGGCGTCGGCCGAAGTGGGTGTGGACGCCGGCGACGGCGACGGCTCCGGCGTCGACGACGGCCAAGAGCTGCCTGCCGTGCTGCCCACGCTGCCCAACGCCTCTGATGTAAAACAATCAAAACAAAATTATCATATCTGCTAGCTGTAGTTTCTTTGTGTACGGAAGGCAGGTAGACTGGCTTAAGAATCAAGGCTGTCTCAATTGCACATACGACCCATGTCTGAACTTATTAGCACCCTTCCAGGGAGTGAGTATGTACAGTGAGTATTTTTTTATGACTCTTCAATAGGTAGATTTTGTATTGGACTACAGAGGATGTTGAAGACCTGGCAAAATACCAGAGGACATTAAGTAATAAGGCAGCTCTTATAAGAGCCAGCGTTAACACGAAGCTCCGCTGCTCGGCAGTGGGTCCCATTGGATCTCAGAATGACGACATAATAATATGACACCCTAAATTGATTACGTCGTATGTAAATGTTTATTATGCTACCCAAAAAATCTTTTAAGTGTGCGTTAAGTAATTAAAAGAGTTGGGAAACAGTTAATAAGGCAACGACAATAAATATTTTGTATGTAGCACGTGAGCTGATGCGATAATCGGCATTTTTTATGACAGTGGTTGTGGAGGCTAAAAAAACATAAAATTTAGGATTCCGGACATCCAAACTCCATAACAGTTGCAATAATTAACACATCATATCATTATTTAGCTAATTTATTGATTGTTAAAGTTAAATTAGTGGGACATAATGAAGTTTTTTGAAATCCGAAGTGGAAATTTCGCGCCAATCGTGTTTATATTTTAATTTTCAGAAATACACACGTACACATACAACACACACAATACACACATTGAAGTTCAATGTAAACCACTCACATTTACATGTAGATACGATTGAAAAGATAATTTGTACAGTAGATAGACCCGGTTTAACCGACCTCAACATTTAACTCATTATATTTTTTATATTTCTACTAGCTGACCCGAACGAAGAAACCAAAATCAAGAAAAAAGCACTTTCAGATTTTCCCGATTTTCCAATTTTACGAGCAAAATCTCCATTTTTTCTCTCCCTAAAAACCTTTTAAAACAAGGAATAGCTAAATCGGATCAGCCGTTTTGAAGTGATGCGCTTACCAACGAACAGCATTTCATTTTTGTACTAACGTTAATTTTTTTTTAATGGCTTGTTCAGCCAGTATGTTAAAAAAAGAATAATCCAGTCCTTTTTGGTATTATAATAATTCAATAAAAACTGGTTCACGAGGTCAAAAATTACGAGATGCCATTAAGTTTTCTTCATAATTTTTTCTTCTTCTGAGAAAATGGCTTTTCATTCATTGATTTTGTGAATACCGGCCAATACTGAATTGAAAAAAAATATATATTAAGTAACTCAAATAAATGCATCCTGTTTGGTGTGGTAGATTTATGTATTTTGTAAACCTGAAAGCTACATCATCATCAGTTTTGATGATATTATTATTAACTAAAAGTCCTCGATTCAGAAAACTGGAAATAAATTAAAAACCACAATTACAACGAAAATAGGATTATTGTAAGAAATGAACTCCGTATATTTTTTATTGCATTGGTATTTTGCTTCTGTAATTATTAGGTATCGTCGAAGACGAGCTAATTGCGTAACTTACTCGCAATTTTCATTATTTTCCTGTATTCCACAAGCAGATAATGATAAATGAAAAGACTATATTGTATCTACTTTTTCCTCAAAATCGACCAGTTATAAAATGCCGAGATCCTTTACCCCCACCTAAACTAATCTATCCTAACTAAATTGGTACATAAGCCGTATTCTGTCCAAGTCTTTTATTCCCCATAAAACCAACGATAGTACATCCCGAAGGTGTCTCTGAAACCCAATTTATGATTCTTTGTTTACCAATAAACGCTAAAAGTCGTTACCTGTCAAATTGTAAAGAATAATAATATCAATTTGAAGATTTTCCAAGGTGCGTAAAGCACATTACGGGAGACAGTCACATCTCAGGATAAAGCTACCATAAATATCGGTAAGGGTCCATATTTCGGTGTTAGGGCTAGAGGCAATATGTCTGCGGCACCTCGGAGTGGCGTGAAATATAAACAAATTGAATGGTCCGAGATGACGAGCGGCGTCGGCGCTCGGCGCTAATGATGACTAATATCGGGAGGTAGCGAGGCGCGAGGCTGCTTTATGCCTAGCTGTACATCCCTGACGAAGAATATTTGACTAAGTATAGATACTTTGTAAGAGGTGCTACATACATGTTCGGATCGACATGACTAGGCACAGGCCGGCTGGCAAAATCGAATGTATTTGTCCACCGGACTGTGCCGAACCCCCGAACAAGTATGTAGTACGCCTTACTTTTTAATGTTAAATTGATTGCAAATTGAATGAGGTAGTGCTGCTGTAGGTAAAGTTATTTAACTACCTAAATATTTCAATTTATCGGAAAAAAAAATACAATTTTGCAGCTTTTTCGCACCTGCACGCTCTCATGTGCATTCTTAGATCCTAACTTAGGTTATTTTAATATATAATATATCCGTTTTCATGGTAAGATTCCTAGGGACCTAGAAATATACGATCATTAACATCGTTACCTGAGAAAAACCCACTCTCAAGTCTCAATAATTCACTGAAGAGGAGATAGCTGATAGATACAAATATAATTAACAGCATTAATTTGCAATACACCCACATTTAAATCCATCGAATAGGTGCTTAGCATAATAACAGTAATTTATCATGGGAATAAGCTATTCATTACATTTTTCGCAATATAACATTTCTTTTACGACTTATTTCCCTTCCGAGCACATTTAACAAGAGGAACTATTTATATCAATCTGTCGCACTCCACGCCCCGGACGCGGTAACGACTTCCACTAATGGTCAAAATAATGATAGCTGGGAATATACTTACAACATAATAGAATTGGATATGGATTACACAAATTGTAAAATCCTCCGTTTGTGAAAAACAAGTTTGCAAAAGCTCCTGGAAAGTATAGTCTCTCTAAGCTTCCCTGGTTTTCTGTTGCATCAGGTGAGATAGGCAGTCACTTCATGTAAAATACTGATTTTACATGAAGCGACTGCCTAGCTGACCTCCACAACCCAGTTACTGGGTAGTACGATACCCCTTGGTAAGACTGGTTGTCATACTTTCAGGCTATTGACGACCCGCAACGACTGTCAAAAAGCCAGGAATGACAGCCGGGAACAACGGCTTAACGAGCTTTGCGAGACATGGAGGGATAAATGGTTGATATGTAAAGATGGTCACCCGTCCACGAACAAACCTCGGAATGCGTAGCTTAACCTGATCAATCGACCTGTGCGGGTTATTACTTAGCCACAAGATCTAAGTATTTGATCGATGTATCAATCATTCCGAAAACAACTGAAGAAACAGTAATGATACGTCAAGGAACGAGGCCAATAAAAAGGCAGGTCTGGCCGACAAATAACACTGGGCGCAACAAATAACGGGACTCGTGCAATTTTAGCAGCGCTCGGTGGATGTGGCCGGTCACTGAGGATAGCCGTAATTAGCAGCGATTGCAGGCAATTCCTCGGCGGGTGACGGTGGCGCCGCCGCCGGCGACCGGTGGGCGGCGGAAGCACACTTCCTAATTGCGCCGTCTACGAGACACCTCGACCGGCGCCTCGGTAATCAACGCCAATCGCTAGCCGACATGGAAAACCGACAAACCACTTTATAATGCTCGTAGACCTTGATTTCGCTAATGCGATATTAAGTTCTAATGAGATTACTGCTTATTTTTATAATTTTATTCCTCTTGCTGTAGCCAGGATATGCCGTATTACCTATGTGAAATTAATCATATAGTTACTTTTCTATAAATACGTACACGTAAGTCTTTAAGTTAGTTATCGTTATCATCAAAAGTCCTATTTTGTGTCGGTAGTGTGTACTATTCTTTGCAAAAGCTGAAAGATAAGGTAATATCCACACTAAATGTTGTCAAAATGCAATAGAACATACAAATTGACGCTCCAAAACTTCAACAAATGCTCTTGCTCAACGCATTTCTTAATTGAAGGATGCAGAATAGACAATGATCCGACAGGCCTTGTAAATGCAATTAACTATCTAAGGAAGTGCCTCTAAAAAGCTGTAGAAGCCGGTGATGTAACCCCACAATAACACCTGGCCCCGTGATTGATTTGGATTTGTTTGCACGCAATTTTAAGGCTGATTACTTGCGACGACACGGATAGGAGATTAACGAGTTGATTAAAGTTTAATTGCAGCGGCTACATAAGTGGAGAGCGGAACGACGACCATTCATTTACATTAAGATAGTCGAATGATTTTTTTACGATCCTGTATCATGCGGCGTCCTACGACCGGTCCAGTTCTAACTAGTTATTGAATGATTAGCGTGTGCAGTTTTATTCTTGTTTTAATTGAAATGTTATGATTTTGATCGACACTTAAGACGAATGAAATTAAGCTAGTTACTTGGTTGAATGCCGTTATTACAGAAACAATTGAAAAGCCATTGTATCTCGCGAGGATCTACGTTCGATACGAAGGGTCAGGGTGGGAAATTAGCAAATAACTTCTCCCGTTCTGGGCGGAACGGGAGTGTGTGTCAGACTTTTACTGACTAAAACCCACCCGTGTTCCTTCAGTTGCCTGTGCTAAGGGCCACGGTAACTGTTTCGAACGGGTCAAGCTTACTTTTATTGTATCAGAAATTTTGGATGGTTTTCTTTGTTTGTTAATCGGTGACCAATAAAAAGTAACATTACATTAAGTACAAAATATCTACGTATTTCTGGTTTATGATCAACAAGTGATTAATTATATTATGGTACTTACTCAACCATTATATTCATTTATTTGGATTTCAATAATGAATTCCTAATGACTTTACATTTTCAATATTAAGGCACAAAAAAACAAATTCTGAATGGACACCTGAAAAAAAGCTAATAGATGCTAGTCCAACATAAATATGATGTTCTTTTATAATTACATTCTATTTAAAGCCTCTCTGATAGTGCCATCTGGTAAATAGTTTTTTTTAAGGGAGTTGTGGCGTATTAGTGAACGTGCTCGTCATGAGTCAAATAAAAACTTAAGGAATTATTCATTAAGTGTGACTTTTCCGTTTTTCAATAAGTACCTACCTACAATGTTGCAAGAAAAGCCTGTCACGCAGGGTTTTCTTTTTGCTTACGTATTTAAATTATTTTTGTTTTTTCCAGCTCGTCCCGGCACGCTACGAGGTCTGCCGCGACGCCTTCTGGCTGTGTTAGGGCTCCACGTTTGGGTTATGTTGGCCCACAGCTCAGGGCATATGGTAGACGTGGCGAGAAAACAAATGACCGGTCGTTTGTTTGTTGTTTGTAAGGGTGCGTTTCTACAGAAGCAGAACTGGGCGAAGCGGAGCAGAGACGTGCAGGAATCGACTAATCACAATGGTTGAAATCCTCATCGCGTCACTCGTCTCGTCTGTGATTGGACGATTCCTACACGTCTCCGCTCCGCTCCGCCTAAGGGTGCGTTTCCACAGAAGTGGAGCTGCCACTTCTGTGGAAACGCACCCTTAGGCGTTTGCCCAGCAGTGGGGTGATGCAGGCTAACACTAACATTAGATTACTTTTAGGGTTCCGTACCCGAAGGGTAAAACGGGACCCTATTACTAAGACTCCGCTGTCCGTTCGTCCGCCCGACCGTCTGTCACCAGGCTGTATCTCATGAACCATGATAGTTAGACAGTTGAAATCTTCACAGATGATGTATTTCTGTTGCCGCTATAACAACAAATACTAAAAAACAGAATAAAATAAATATTTAAGGGGGCTCCCATACAACAAATTAAACAGATTTTTAACACGCTTCTATACAACAGACATGATTTTTTTGCCGGTTTTATAGATAATGGTACGGAACCCTTCGTGTGCGATTCCGACTCGCACTTGCCGGTTTTTTTAAGTTTGTGTGTATTTTTACTTACAATACACGCAATACGAGTATTTTTATTGCTTGAGTTTTATTCTGTACTATAGAAAATCATTAGTAAGAATTTAAAAAATCCTCTATGTGGAACTGTTGCTGCACACTTTCATGAACCAAAAACGGTAAAAACTACCAAAATGAAAAAAATAAACACTTTCAGTTGCAATAAAAACTATTGGAACCTCAAAAACTCAAAATCATGTTTTTGACCTTCAAAATTAAAGACAGAAACGACTGAGAACTTACTTCTGGTACCCTTTTGTTTAAATGAAATAAATCAATAACTTAATTTGTATGACAACCACCTTGCGAGGTGGAATTTTATTGCCAACTTTGTATGTGCATTTATTAACAATTATTTAAACTTTCTGACCAACAAACATGATAAGCTGTTGTTATTTTCGTTCTTATGGCTTCGTTACTAATTTACTGAATCAAACTTAACGTTACTGTATTTGCTAAAGCAGCGGGGAACTTAATTGCATATCACTCTTTCAATTACAATCCGAAGGATTATGAAGAAATTGCTAATCTATTGCTCCATATGTTTGAAAAAGTCGTCTGCTCGACAACGTAAAAAACGCAATGAATGCTGTTGAACTGTCAACAAAGCGCGTAGGCATCTACGCGTCTATTGCGCCTACGCTGCTACTTCGTCTACGGTCTTTAAGACCGTTTGGGGAGGCCTATTTCCAGCAGTGAACGTATTTTGGTTGAAAGATAATGATTAGATTAAAAGACATAAGAAAAACATCAAGTATGCTCTATGTTAGAGGGTTTAGTTTCCACACTTAGTCCTTGAGGTGGAACATTGTGCGTGGGCCATGGCGGCCATCGTCGATGTTTATTTCAATCAGTCCACCTCCCCCCTGAAGTTGATTACATCTCCTGGCCTGTTAAGAACATCTGTGTAAGATTTGGGTGCCCCAAGGACTTCTGTCCTAATCTGAGTGACAGCTGTGCATTCAAAGAGAACATGCGCAACGGTCTTCTATTTTCGCAGCCTCCGTGCCATCCCTGCATAGAGGACTGTTCCTTATGCCTATTGTGTGGAAGTGATTGTTTAATGAGCAGCGTCAGATAGAGGACATAAAGCATCAAAGTATTCGTGCTAGAAAGCTTTTTCCTCAAAGCGAATTCGATTTGTTTGTTCTTTCTGAACGAAGAAAATAATAAAACCAATATAAAACTAAATCATTACGTGTCGAATTAGACGCCTAATGATTTAGTTTTATATTAGGCACCATTAAAACCATCTAATCCCACCCACCTTTTGCCTCACCCTTCGTGAAATGCAGGCGTGATATTATGGGTATGTATGAAACCATCGTAGATACATGGATGCCAAGAAACAGAATCTTAGCACTTGTAATGTATTTTGTCCCATTTGCACATAGTAGAATGTGTATTGTTCCTTTCCCCTCGTTATTTGAACACAACATTAAACATATTGATTTCCTTATACTACAAGTTATCCGTTATCGATGAACACCAATTTTATTGTTAACCAACGGTCCAGCTATTATCAAGCTTTGTTCGCTTTATGGGCTGTAAATGTTTTCCCCGTAAAGCGAATGTTTTGAACACTCAAAATATAAATTGTAGTACCACTTTAAGATGCAACCAGACGCATATAATGCCTACATTATAAACACGTACTTACTCATTTCAAATATATGGCGGCAAACAGTTTGCCTATGGGTTAACAATGGACGACGGTGGTGAGTTGTTCCTAAGCGTAACCTGTGATTTAATTTAACACTACCTAACCAGTATGATCGGCACCCTAATTGCGGAACATACTATCGATCTCGATCTGAATAATTTTGAAAGATATAGCTAATTCTTTGCTTTATATATGTTCGAGATATTTGTTTGCTCAAGAACGTAAATAACGCAATGAATGTTGTTGGTTGAACTGTCAAAATGAAACCCATTGCTACTGATAGTGTGTTACGGAATTACCCCGCCGTTTATTAGGATTTAATTTTCATAAGTGGAAGACTTCATTATTTCAAGCAACACAAAACGGCAATAATTTTCTTTTTTTTTTTTGGATAAAAATGATGCTGTAAAAGTGAAAATGATGAAATCTGCTTTTGAATAATGTTATTTTTATTTTTTTATGGTCGACTCTTCACGTGACCAGAGGGCTGGCCTATTTTTTGGCCAAAGAATCAGCATTGCCATACAACGTGGTAATGCTGCCAGCCTTTTGGGCACGTTTCCTATTGACAGCGATACGGACGAATTTTTTGATGCCCTTTGATTATTTGCCCTCCTTTTTATATACTTGTAAATATTATTATTATTATTTTCAGTCTGTTAGCATTTTAATTAATTAAATTAACAACATTAAATAAATAATCTTATTTTTGTTTAATTCTGCTTGGATATGAAACACCTCATCAGCCTGTCCAATGACCATCCGTTAAACGAAGCGATTGATCATTGTATTGACACGAGAATTCCCAAGGGAAGTGAGGCAGTACCTCACATGTGATCGCGTATATTTGTTTACAAACATATGGATTTTGAAAATAAAGAAACGCTTGAAATTTCTAGTTACATGGTATAGGTAAAGACTTAAAATCACAGTCGGTTGTTACAGTATCTTACTTGTCTTTTTATTAACCGACTTCAAAAAGGAGGAGGTAATCAATTCGGATGTTTATATTTTATTTATTATTTCGATAGAGGTTTATTCCGAAATGGTCCCATTTAAATTTCGTAAAGATCTGGTGATGACTTTCGGAGACAGACAACGGAACTCTTCAATATACCAGCAAGACAACCGCGATTGCTGCTATCGCATATGTATGCATTGTTTACGCAATCGCACAACTTAACATCACGTCTGTACCCTATAAACGCAAATGCAGCTTCCTGTCACTGATATTTACATAGCAAGTGGTGTTATATGAATTTGTTTGGGGAAGCCATAACTAAAAATTTAAAACTAAAAACTTTTTTATAAAAAAAAAAACAACCGACTTCCAAAAAACACTACAAAGTGAAAACTAACTTTAATTTCGGAAGTCGGTGTCAAGAAACGAAAATGCGTAACCAACGACACCGACTTCCAAAAATAAAGTTATTTTTCACTTTGTAATGTTTTTTTGGAAGTTGGTTGTTTTTTTTTTATCTAAAAAAGTTTTTTTTCTGTAGAAATCCATTCAGATTCGTACGAAATTCATCGATGTCTTGTACCAAAAAGTAAACCATTAAAAACTAGTTTTCTATGCAACCGGGACTATAGGCAAAAGCCAGTAATTAATAAAATAAGAAAAGCTATATTATGCCTTTTCTCTTTACAGTTTATTTTTATAGATTTCATATGTTTTATGGCTGCTCGTATGAAATATAATGGCCTAGGAAATAATATAATGTTTGTTGGTCGTAACATTCACTAAGAAGTTTTATAGATGTGTGTTGGGTACCTTAGTACATACATGCCGACTTTGAGAGATTCTCCAGAAATTCCATACGTTATTATCCAGGTGTTTCTGTTCTAACCGTATATGAGAACAGAAACACCCGGGTAAAGTAAGGTACATAATATTCACGCATGTGGGCTAGCCTATTGTCATCAACCGGGTACAAATCCATACGACATCACCCATACCACATAAGTACCTATTTGTCTTTCCAAAGTATTCATACAATCAAGTAAATCTAAAGGTGTTGTCGCGTTGCGGACAGTTGCCAAGATATTTTGATTGGAATTGATATTTGACTTATTAACTATTTATTGAGTAATGGGTTCTATCTTGCTGATGATGAATGTCTGCACCAGCCAGATACCAAGAGATTCAGTTAGATTCTTTACTTTTTAAGTTGTCTTATACAACCCTAAGTGAATATTCAACATTTTGATATAAGCCTGTAGCAACTGAAGGCTTGGAGATTTTCGTCCCGCAGTTTTCACGAAAATCGTTCTTGGCACAAATACAAGCATAGAAGAGACTGTAAAAATACATCACGCTTTTTTTATACCAATCAATGCAAATTGCATAACAATAAACCCTTACTCTGGAATCAGACAGGTAGGTAGTTAATTACCCGAAGCGGAGGGTGACTGAGGCAAATTCCGTTTGCGTTCCCCCATGTTATTCTTGAGATCTCATTCGCAATAACAGTCTGGACGTGCAAATTGAAAGTGTCTACCAAAAGAAACGGAGATTAGGAGCAGACAGGACAGATTTTGTATGGCAAATCTGACAAAAAATCACAATGGTGAGACCATTGGAACGTTTGTAAATTAGTAGCCTTGGCCCCCAGGAGGCTGGTGAATTGGGGACACAGTCACCAGGTAATAGGTATAAGTACTGTAACGATATGTATTGCTGTTCATCCATCATCAATTCTCTTCGGAAGTCGGAAGGTACTTAGGATTTTTATGTAAAGACTGGACGGCTATATAAGTACTCAAATAATTGGTTTTCCCCCACCATACACATAATTTATCAATTTCCGTAAAAAGATTTATACACATACTGGCTACCGCACCGGCAAATTTTCAATAAGGCCGCTCGATTCTAGGGATCTTTATGGAGAGTTTATAGGAAAATGATTTAGGTCCGTATTACAGAACCATAATCAAGACTTAAGCTTTACCTAGAACTAGTTTCAACTAATCAAATGGCTTTAAACTAGTTTTATCCCAAATTCAGTACTTAATTAAATTCAAAGCAGCTCTGAATACAGATGGCAATTTCCTAAGTTCTTAGCTTTCTTTTATTGTGTATAATATAAGACATGAACGATTTTACAATAACAAATTCATTTTAGGAATAATCTACCTATGTAGTCGAAGGTCAATTTCAATCGCTCTACCTATAGCCTTTTCCCAACTTTGCTGTACAGTTGGCGGTCCAGACACAGGGTTAAAAAATGCTGCTTCTTGCTAACCCTCCAGTTTATACGCCATAGCTATATTCAATGTATAATTTATATATAGTATAATTTATTTGAAACTTTACCAGATAATTGTAGATTTGAAGTCGAGAACAGTCGAAAGTTCAAGTCGAAATGCATACACACACAGACTGACCGATATTACAAAAAGAACATGCGTTGACATCATTTTTAAGAAATATTCACGTTTCGCAGTTTCTTATCCGATACAATCTAGACTTTGTAAGCTCACTCAAAACATAACAAACAAAACCGTTCTCAGCTTTTAGTATGAGGTCCCCAAAAGCTCTACGTCGTGCATCTAAATTATCTGTAAAAGTTCAGTGTCTGTAATAATAATTATAATAATAAGTTTATTGATCCAAAGATATACAAACAGGTTGTATATCTTTGGATCAATTTCAATAGATCAGGAGTTACATGCTAAGCAAGGGGAGAAAAACAGTTGTCTATATTAACATAAAAAATTGAATCCTGTCTCCTAAACTAGGGATGGCCTGTATCTTAGGAGACAGTAATTCGATCGATCTGAACTAAATAAATGATGGACCTTAGGTTTCGAGTGTCGATGTTAATATACACTAATATTATAAAGAGGAAAGATGTCATTGTTTGTTTGTATTGAATAGGCTCCGAAACTAGTTACTGGACCGATTTGAAAAATTGTTTTACCATTAGAATCCGACATTAACCCTGATGAACATAGGCTACTTTTTACTGCGGGAAAATGCTTCATTCCTACGGGAAAACGGGTAATAGGATTTAAACTTCGGGAATTCCGAATTCTACGCAAACGAAGTTGCGGGCGGATACTAGTCTACCATAAAAACTGCTGCTGTTGTGTACTGTGTTGATAAGTATTCATGTTTAAATTGATGGGGTGAGGCACAAGAGTATGATATCCCAAAATTGTTAAGAAATAGCAGCATTGTGAGCAATATTGAACACAAAAAGTCCCGAAGAACTATCATTTGGTTACTTATTTATTTACCATTAAAATATATGCTGACCTTTTAAATCCTCTGATGTGACGTCGTGGTTTTCTTTGTTCGCCTGGATCTTCTCAATGAGGTGCTCCAGCCGACTGCTGTTGCCTTTGAATAACATGATCATATCTCCAGAAGCTTGGAGGCTCTCGATCCTGCTCGGAGGTGTTCGTTCATTCAACTCACGCACTCGGGCTGGTCCGTGTCGGCCGCTGATTGCCGCAGGTGCATCGGTTCCAGTTTATTTTGGTATTTTTGGCGGGTGCATTTATGCGAGTGCGAATTAATGCGCGGCGCGTGTCGGACAGGTGCTACTAATTGAAGGGGCGCGGGTCGCGGGCTGCGCTTCGTGAGCTTCCTCCACGCCAATTATTTGGGTGCCTGCTGCCGATCGGCTTAATTAGCGACAATCATTCTTGGCACGCACCTTTATTTTTCGATTACAGGTGGTTGTAAGCTTCGAGGCCAGCGTCGTCCGTATCGGCGAAATGATATAATGAGGGAGTAGTGTCCCGGTGGTCGTCGAGCTCGTGCCGTGCTGCAGTGATGCAACGGAACGCGCGCCGAGAGCGGCGTGTGGTGCGCGACTGCCACGAGCCGCGCTCCGATGGGCGAGTCGCGCCAGCTCCGAGGTGCTGCACCCTGCGCCCCGCCTGGCCGCCCCGCCCACACGACCTCCCCTCCCCCCCTCCCATGCACCCACTCCCTCTTTCTAGCCTTCAAAGAATGGTCTTAATGGCCATAAATACCAATGTTATTTGAACTATCTTCCGCCTTTATATCTCCAATTTCCAAAACCAATATGTATTGCCTCTTCTTGTTTCTACCATTATTGAAATACGATCTAATACCTACGTTCCACGCAACATTAATGTTCATACTAAGACCCTAACTACATAGATTAGAACACACGTGCAATATTTGGTCTTTAAAACCGGTATGTTAAATTTAGGCTACTAAATTTCTCTATTTGTTAAGTTGACAAGTGCTCAAAGCGTAAAAACTGTACCTAAGTTCTTTATTTTACCCTTGCCAGAAGGAACAGAATATATTGAAGCATAAACAGACATCTTCGTGTAAAGATCATGAAGTCCCCAGAGCACCTAAACAGACGTCACATGACATATCGCATATCAGTTTGACAGTCGCAAATACATGCGGCTCGGGTAATGAGTCGAATGACAGGAAGATGACGCTAAAAGCTTTTCAAAACTAGAACGTCAAAGGAAAACTGGTTTTAGATTTTCCTCGTTCCACCCACGGTGTGGGCGCGGCCAATGGGCGCCGGCGCCCCGCGCGCCCTCTACGCCGCGCCGCTCCACTAAACTTCGCTAAACACAATGCACTCAGCCAAATACTTTATGTCATTTTTTTTCCTTTTTTGTGGACGTGCCTTTGTCAAGAGAGGCCTCTTTGCAAACCTTTTAGCTTTGTAAGTGGTAGGAACAGCAATAGAGTTTTATATTCAATGGGTATTGTTTCAAAGGAGATGAGATCTATAACGTTATTGTAATGTGGATTAAAGTATGATTTAAAACGAGAGCTAGTGATGGTCACCGGGCGTCCGCGGATCGCTCCTCTGGGGGCGATATCGGCGGGCGACGGTCGCGGTGTTGCCTTTTAGTTGTGCATATATTAGAGGGATTACGCGACCTACACCGCAGCTGCTGTAATTTAACGGATAAACTCGAGAAATATCCGCGCGGAAGTACGAACACCAGATTTGGACCGGTGGGAATTATTTGGGACAAAGTAAAACGAACTAGATCATTTCAAGCTTTTTGAGCATGATTATCTAATAACTGGATTATGACTACTTTTCAATCGGCTTTTCAGGTTTCAGAGATTCATAGAAATATTACCGTAGATTTATTATTACCCGAAATTCAAGAAAAAGACTCGTTGGGGAAAAATTATTGAATCGAGACTGCATGAGCACGGAGAAATACTGCTGCTGAAGATTCTTAAAGACTGCATACAAAAATAAGGCGGACAGAATGAAAATACATAACTATTGTTGGTTTTCATTCAAGAAAAATCAGATGGAAGCACGTCTGTAGTCTATCTACTAAAATCAATCTTGCCTTCTACTTTCGTTAGTTATGAGTCTATCTATTCTCTGACATTCCTTCATAATTAACCTTGTGGGTATGTGGTGAAGATAAAATTATATTTTGTGAATGTGAGAACATTGTAGGGCTTGTAGACTGTAGATTTGTAGACCATGTTCTATTTTATTAAGTATCTGGTAACTGTTGACAGGCCCAAACACTTCTCCCATACATATTCATCATCATCTGTCTAGCCTTTTCCCAACTATGTTAGGGTCAGCTTCCAGTCTAACCGGATGGAGCTGAATACCAGTATTTTACATGGAGCGACTGCTTATCTGACCTCCACAACCCACTTACTGGGTAATACGATACCCCTTGGCTTTCCTCCCATATCTATTAACATTGTAATTTGAAAACATTGTAAACGTCAATTATTTTTAAAAGAGTAACCGTGGAGTGTCTTGCCGGCTCTTCTCCATAGGAAACGACCAATTGAAACCGTGCACTTAGCTTCTGACGTTTCATAAGTGCCCATGTAGGTTTATGTGAAATAAAATATTTTGATTTTGTAAAATACTTTAGTATCAATCCCACCGTATCACACAGAACGTTGTAAACACACTCCACATCTATTCAATAAAGTCACACATTTCACGTGAATTACAGATACTTGACAAATTAATGAACATTAAATATTTAAGAGCCGTTCGTGGGGCAGGGCTGACATCGAGTTGTCGGGTGCCCGTCGCGCCATCGCCCGCTGCAAAAGGGTTAAACATTAATACTTAAGCGAGCCCACCTCACTCCTGACGCGGCCGATTAC
Organism: Eremobia ochroleuca; assembly: GCA_949629135.1. NCBI lineage: Eukaryota > Metazoa > Arthropoda > Insecta > Lepidoptera > Noctuidae > Eremobia > Eremobia ochroleuca. The sequence continues at coordinate 11,121,742 of OX451386.1, read as the reverse complement.
TCTGTCACTGAGCTAAATCTCCGAGCCTGAATAAAGTATTATGAAAAAGTGCTTCTTATCTACGATGCGACGTTGCTAACGCGGTCCACTTTGATGAGGGTCTGAATTTCAGCTGTTATTGCTCATTCTTTACGTTTTTTTACGTTATTGTTAGTACCTACATAACACTTTGGTGGTTTGTGATTATTTTACCTAACTCCGTAGAAGATAAGGTCTTTGCTTCAATGAAATCTTTAAATGGGTTGTTGGGTCTCGTCGATACTTATGTAGAAATGCTGCTAACTGGAAGATAGAACCGCCGTGATTGATGTGCTTAATTGAATCGTTACCAATACCCATGTGTTTTGACGAACTTTTCCAGTAGAATAAAAAATACGATTAATTAATTATGTAGGTAAGATATAAATATTAAAAAAAATGTGATAATAATTCTTTTTTTGTTATTTAGGACCATTTCACAGGAAATACAAGGAGTAAATGTACAATAACAATAATGCTGTAATTTACTAAATCCCTAACTGATACGGAGTGAACGCGGCAAACACGAGCATCTTGAATATTTGATAGCGAACTGACTGAGCCCCCCGCTTCTTCCGAACTTACTCTAATGTTCAACCCTTGATTTGTATTTGGACGTTACGAATCGTGAAATCTATCCGCTATCGCATCATTAAACTTTCATCCTTTGTTTACATAAACGAAAACAAAATTCTTGAAATTTCGTACTTAGGTAGCTTGGTAGGTACTTATTCCTAACTGGGAATCTACTGAAATGACAAAATATAGCACTTCATTCTAAACTTAGGTAAGTATAAAGTTTTTTATCCATCATTTATGTAAAGATTCTTTTTAACTCAAATAAAGATAAAATGATGAAAGAACCTCAAACGCCAATTTGTGTAGACATCACGATAACCGCTCAAAACATTTGAAAAAAAAATATTTTTTACATCTCTATTTAAACATTTATTTCCGAGCATGACGGTGCGTTGTCAACAAACACCCATATACACATACACCCAAATATTTTTTGTCCGTACCTGCGTCTCCCGGGACCCGACGAAGTGGGACATACGTCTGTTCACGTCCTAATAAATCAACGGGACACCCGTCATTCCGATGGATTAGGCACGTCCCTATTCTCCCTTTGCGTCACTTTTTGCGTCATACGCCTTTCGTACAACTCTATCATGAGCTTATTCCTATAATAGCTTTTGTTAAAGCTTTCGTATTGATGATAGAATGATTTCATTCGTGTTTTATAATTTAGTATTTCTTGGGACATTTAAATTGTCAGGTAACATCAATTGTCAAAGAAAAACGTTTTTTAGAATCATGGGTTTGACAAAACACTTATTTTTAATAATGCAGGAAACACATACGTGGCATCTAAGTAGTTTTAAATTAATTAAAGATTTCATCGGAGAAAAAACTGTAAAACTTTTAAGGACCATAATCAAGTACCTAATAAAAAAGCTCCAAAAAGTGGCTTCCTTCCCCTTTCTTGAACCCTTAATTTTAACACAAAGGGTAGTTCACGGTTTATTTGTGAGATAATTCGGAACGTTTCACAGTCATCGAGGAGCGTAAACTGAAGGCCACACAGGACAACAACAAATTGATGGGGGTGAGGTTTTTTGGTAAGATTGCGGAGAGATAGCGACGGCAGGGTGGTCCGCCATGATATGCCACTTCACCCAACACAAGAGTTTTTTTTATTCGTGTTTAGCTTAGAATTAGTTTGTTTACGCGCAACAATGATATTTTAGCGGTTTAACCACATTTATATTTAGGGAAGGATACATGATTTGCTCGGGTGTTTGTTTGAAGGGTCCACAGTTCATACAACAACGTTGCTTCAAACAATCGAATCACCCCTCGATTATTAAAATTAACAACGATTTATTTCTGGTTTAATAGACATACAAAGTTAAGATTAGAGTTAGGTATTGCTAAAATAAAAAACCTATCAAGACACAGGCAACAGACAGCCAGCATATGGGGAAATTTTGAAAAAATCTCGAAAACATATCTGTGGGTGACGAAATCTACAAGTTAAACCTAAAGTGTTGAGATTCCGACACGAGCGTGTAATATGTGTAATAAACACTGGCGGCCACAAAATGTGACCACCTTGATATCATCAAGTTGCCCTCGTAATACTCCACCATCGCTTATCATATTTTACTTGCACGGATTCACACATTTTTCTTTACTTTTTAATATTAATACCTAAATAATTATAAAATACGTCTGCAGAAGAGATGTAGCGATTTAATAAACTAAAATGTAAGATATGTTTGCCATTTCCTACAACGAAACCAATATTTATCACTGTAAGAATAGCTAAGGTGAGTTGGTTCACGAAAAAAAAGTAAGTAGTTAATTTGTGTTGGGATATGTCACAGCGAGGACAATAACTTGATAAATTACCACAAGCAAACAACAATAGACAAGCATGCTGTCAAATGCGTAGCAATGAGGATCTAGAAATGACAGTTGAATAGTGTATGTATGTCGATAGGCGGAGTCACGTCCTGCGGCGATGGTATCCCTGACGCGGCTTTCTGTGAGCGCTACATCTCACACGAAATGGGTCAATTAAGACGTGGGAGTGACGCATACGTGACCGTAACGCCTGATCTCCGTACCGATACCAGTCAGTGCTACGTTTCACGCCTTTACCGTCGTAAACTGCTGCTGCCACGATCTCGTATCTGTTTCTCGTGCGCGTGATATCTACGTACGTACTATCGTGCGCATGACCGTCGCTGATATTTACACCACTTTATTGGGGCGGTTAAACGCTTTACTTAATCGCTTCTTGTCCATTAACTTCTCCATTGAACCAAAGGCATTCAGCGAGCATGTCTGGGCGTGAACCCCAAATCACTTCCAATAGCGGTAGCAATTAAAGACGAGACGGTTTGGGTTACTACCCTTTTACTTCGTACGTCTATTATTTTTGTAAGTGGCCTTAGCAATATTAGAAACTTGAATCATAATGTTACCAAATGCCACGCTTTTTGTGATTTGACTGGAACTGTCAATTTTTTAACCGCAACTTTTTTTTTTGTGTTGAGTACAAAATGGGTACAAATAAGGTAATGTTCCGTGGGAAACTGTTCCGCAGTAATAGTGCAACGAGACGTTTAGTCGGGCGGCATGAGCGTGAGCGCGGTGGAACGAACCGAGGCGCATGCGCGGCTTGGTGACAGTTCCGCGCGGCCTCTGCGCCTACTACGCCGAGGTCACCTCGCCGCCCGAAGCTACTGTGACCACTTAGCTCGATGAAAATATAATTCTACTCGCAATTACATTTCAGATCAAAACGAGCACTAGAAAGTGGTTAGATAACTTTTTTACACAGTACTTTCCTGCACCATTATGTAAAAGCATAATACTGAAACTTCACAGAATTTCTACAGGCAGTTCACAACAAACAAAACTAAAGTCCAATCTACAATCAATCTTCAACGCCTTTAAAAGTAAACATTTCCTTGTTGCGTTTTATTATGTACAACAAAAGGTGCTTCTTTTAAATAATCATCTTTATTGTAATGGGAGTAAGTAGACTGTCTGTCAAAAATCTGTCTACTTAGTCACAGCAGTGACAATAACTAATCTGCGACAAATACAGTTGTCTGTCGGTCGTGGTGCGCTCGTGATCGTCAATTGTCACGGCGCGCCACGTCGCGTCGCGCGACTTTTTACCACCTTTGGTGAGCTATGCCGTGTTAGTGCACGACCCTCTCTATTACCACGCTCTAGCTGACGATTACTGCAGTTTATTACATGATTTTTAAAGAAAATATGACTAGAAAGTTCAACGTCCCAGCCACCTAATATTAGTTTCAATTTATTTTAAAACGGTCACTGGTAAAGATTTTCCAAAATAATGACTTCTTTTAAGGTAATTTATGTGTATTAGATGACAGGGCTTTTATAGATAGCAGGGGCGTGCGACAGGCGAATCGGCACGTAGTTCCGGAGCTGCGCGGGCGCAGGTGGCGGTGATGCTGCGGTTGCGACGACACCTGCACTGCACGCTCCGTGCCCACCGACCGCTTCTAACACACCTATCACTGCGAATTGATACCGTTCTCCAAAACGATCATATTTTCTGTCTACAAAATCATGATTCATTATTTTCATGATTCATCTCATTCACGAAATGTAAGAAGGAGAATTTATGTCCTATAGTATAAAACAAATATGACGACATAAAAGCTGATTGCGCAAGACAGGCCATGTACACAAAAGGAAAATAACCTGAGACGACATTAGAAATTCTAAGACCAAAGTTATTTGCATAAAAGGGACTTGAATTATGCCCTATGCGAGTTGTACAGGAAGCCTCGCCCTCGTAACTGGCTGGCAGTGGTCCGTGCGTCCGGCCATCGTCCGGCCGTCCGGTTCGTACCCGCAGCCGCTCCACTCGAGATCGCGACTAGATGGACTTCCGCCTTTTAACTGTTCTTACGAGACTTGGGGCCGTTTCATTCATTTATTAACTGTGAGCAAGAACACAGTTAATCACACTTGATTTATTATGTTGTACACCATTGTTTAACAGCTTAATTTAACAAATAACGAGGTGAAATTTGCAGTTTTAGTATAACAGTTTTAACTTGGCTAAATGAAAGCTAATTACATAAAAGAACATTAAAAAAATGCGTGGTTAACATGAAATTATTCGCTATGTCTACACCTACATTCAATTAAAACATAATCTACCAATGTCTTTCTAAGAAACCTGATATTTGCTTATGCTCAATAACAATAATAAGTTACCGATCTGTCGGTACCGTTGTTTGCAAATAATCGGATGTGCGTCTTCGTTGTATAGAATGTCGAACTATAAACTAACTCAAAACTGGCAGAAGCAATGAGCGAATGCGCCTAAACAATAACAACAATAGACGTAGCACAGCACTGGAAGCTGGCAGGAAATGCCGTAGAGCCGAAGATGAAGCGAGCTCCGCAAACCACCACGCACAATAGCCATAACATAACAAACAAAGGACTCGAAACATCAAACATTCTACGTACGAGCTAACTTATACATCTTCTCTTAATTATATATTATGTTTATGTTCGACGATCAGTTTGTAATTATCCGAAACTAAATAGAATAATTGATTACAGCTACTGTAATGACTAGAACCTTCAACAATAAATTCGTAACTATTATCTACAGCTGTAAAAAGCCCACCGACACAAAATACTCAATTTAACACCATCCATTTAACTGCGAGGCGGTACAGCTGAGAAAAAAGTGCGGAAGTGGCTTTGATTGCCACACAGAGTACATAATAGGTAGCTAGCCGATAACTGATTACATTTAAATTGTTTCACAGTGCCGATAAGTTGGGGGTGAAAGGAGATTAGTTGCGCACGCGTCGATGAAGATGTCTGCTTCGTTCAGTCGATCACCTGCTCCGTGATTGTTGGCACCGCATCCACCTGGCTCTGTGGTTACAGAGCCAAAATACTACATGATTGCATATTATTTCGGATATCGTCTAATAGAGCTATTGAGAAGTCATTGGCTTTTTTATAATAATTGAAATAAATTTTCCGAGGCACGTCTTTATAGGTTTACTACGAAAGTGAAAACTACAGATTTTTATAGAGTTCTGATGTTATTAATTAATATTATAATATCAACACAAGAAAACAGTTTGATTGATGATAAGATGACGTAGTCCACGACTCGGAGTCTCGGTATAGTACGACACGTAATATGGTCGCGGCTAAGGCTCTCACAAACTATGACTCACACCCAATATGGTCTCATGTAATCAAAGACATAATCATTTTAAAAACCAGTCTCTCATTCTGAGAATTTCGCCTCTAAATGCTTCAAGCGTGAATTATTAACGTTTACAAACTTTTATTAAATTTGTGTTTGGTGTCCAAGCAAGTTGCTACGAAAGTAAATATCTAAAAGATGAGCTTCTATTAGGAAACGTAATCTTGGCCACAATGAGGACACTTGATGAGTACCTAATAAAGGTGTGAATGCGATATTGTGCCGGTGGTCGATGGTAACGGGACTGATGCGTTTGGCGCTAGCCACAGCATCACGAAGCTCTGTAATTATGTGTTCCCATTAAATGTTTTCAAAAGGCCTCCATGCAGCTTGATGATCGTATGTCCCAACACCATAGGAACTTACGTCACTCGTTAAAACCACAACATTATGAGGTGCTTACTTGCACATATTAAGGTAACTAGCGACTCGCCCCGGCTTCGCACGGGTGCAATGCTGATCACTATCACTACATAGTATAAAACAAAGTCGCTTCCCGCTGTCTGTCTGTCTCTATGTATGCTTAGAACTTTAAAAATAAGCAACGGATTTTGATGCGGTTTTGTTTAGTAGATAGAGTGATTCAAGAGGAAGGTTTATATGCATATGATACATGCATAATATAGTAGAGAAACACTGATAATTTTAGAGCCATTATTTCTCTTAAAAAGTATAGGATAAAAATGGTTATTGTGGGTTATCCCTAATAGATAGACATATGCCATCGCGGACTTTTTTGTAGACCTTTTTAAGGTTTACAATACTGTAGTACATTATTTTGATCTATCTCGTAGGGTTAAGCCAGAGTTTGCAATGTAAGCGCAAAAAAATGTTTTTATTTACGACATCCCATTAGAAACCTCTAAAATGATCAGTGTTTTTCTACTATATTATACATGTATTGTACATATAAACCTTCCTCTTGAATTACTCTATCTATTAAAAGAAACCGCATAAAAATCCGTTGCGTAGTTTTAAAGATTTAAGCATACATAGGGACAGACAGCGGGAAGCGACTTTGTTTTATAATATGTAGTGATGTAATGCAAGGTAAGGAGTTGTATAAAATTAGCACGACGCAATATTAACACATCGGTTTATATGTTACTTTTTATTTCAACAAAAAGGTGACAAACAATCAAAATGTTAAGACTTCCATTTGCAGGCTCTTGATACACCTATATTGTAATAATGATAGCGTGATATCTTGTATGACAATTCCTACTGTTTACAATGAATATTGAGTTTGTACATGATAAAGAGTATTCGTTGACCTTTGTTTCTCACCCTCTGAGTCGGATGGTTCACTCCCAGACTCCCAGCGGATGAACATCCTACTTTTGGGTGGTCGCCCAGCGTCCGTTCATTTCACGCATTTTAGACATCATTATAGAGGGACCTACGAGCTTCGACCATAAGTCCATAACCAAATAAACACAGTAAATATCACTGATTATTAACACTAAAGTAAATTACTTGGAAGTTGAATATCACTTCGTATTTGTAATGTATTTTTTATGCTTAAAATGTTATTGAATCATTTTGTGCAGAGTTGATTGCTAACTTAATAATAAGCATTTAATTAGCATGCTCTAAGAACTACCTATATATTTTATATTATATATATTTTATGTGTATTTATATATATATCGGGACCATGGGGTCCCCCAGTCCTTTGAAAAGCTACGAGGGACCGAAGCCAGCTCGCAGAGGTCCCTTAAACAATTTATATGGAATGGGGCACCAACCGACGATTATCCCTGTACGCAAGTGGACCCAACGTCAACCCCCGGTTGGTGCAGGACTATAGGACTCATACAAAATTTCGTCGCAGTGGACAAGGGCCTCATCCCGCTCTCCTAGGTCAAATTACTAGTGAGAACTGGCGCCAACCTGCAGTACTTGATATTAACGATCGCAGGGAAGTATTTATTTATTTAGGTCTACCAACAATTGTTTACACTAATTTACAAACAAGGATAAAACATGCGTTTAAACTCTACACAGTGCAACAATTACTTAAAGGTAAACACCACATGGACAAAAAAGAAAACAGTAAAAAGTAATTTCGTAAGCTACATAATGCACAAGTAAACTAAGTTAGATATAATATATCTATGTATAAATAACATGACTAAATGTAAAATATTAAAAGCATAGTTTCTTTAAAAAAAGTTACGTACATAGTACAAAAACTTTTACTTTTTTAACAAATCAGATAAACAGTTCAGAAATTTAGATTTATGTATAGTGAGAGAATCAAAGTGAAAATCAACCACATTACTACAACCATTCAAAAGCCTACAGAACCTAGCACATGGAGAGTTAGATCCTAACACCGTTCTTCTCATTGGAGGATAAAGGGGAGTAATAGGTTTGCGCGGAATCCTCGACGGAGCACGAAAGTTAAAGAGTGCGAGCAGCGGCGGTGAGTCGATATTTCCTTTTAGGATTTTACAAGCGAACATTGCATCATTCAGACATCTTCGTTCTTCCAAGGTGTGCATGTTGAAGTATTTCAATCTCTTTTGGTAAGAACGCACTTTTTTGGTTATTCCCACAGAAAAGGCCAGATGCCAGACGAAGCGTTTTTGAACACGCTCTAGACGCAAACTATTTGTCGCGTAGTGTGGCCGCCACACCACACCACAATACTCTAATATGCTACGTACTAAACTCTCATAAAGTTAATATTTTAGTTTTAATTTGACGAAAACCCTTACATTGTCTTATGACAAATCCCATCATCCTGGATGCTCTTTTAGAAATGGAATCTAAATGTGGTGCAAAAGTTAGTTTTTGATCAAACAGAACTCCGAGGTCACGAATAGTGTCTACTTCATTAAGTTTGTCCTATTGGATTATTTTTTCTTGTATACCTTACGTGGTAACATTTCTTCGAATTCAAGTACATTTCATTACTTTTACACCATTGAATAAGACTATTAAGGTCCATCTGCAAAAGTGAAGCGTCTCTGTTAGATTCAAGAATTCTGAGAAATTTCAAATCGTCCGCATACATGAAGATTCTAGAGTACCGTAAACAATTGGGGATGTCGTTAATAAAATAGTTGAATAATATTGGACCTAGATGAGAGCCTTGTGGGACTCCAGATGAGATGTTATATACGTTAGACTGATAACCGTTTACCACAACATAAAAAGATCTACCACTCAAGTATGAAATCACCCATTCAAGCAAGCCACCAGTAATACCATAAGCACGTAGCTTACAAGACAAGATTTTGTGGGAAACTTTATCAAAAGCCTTGCTGAAGTCAGTATAAATGACGTCAGCTTGGTGGCCAGAGTCAACGGCTTCAATCAAAAGTTCCGTGAAAGGGACCAAATTAGAACTTGTGGATCGTGACCCAACAAAACCGTACTGATGATCGCTAATGAATAATTTCAAATGATTTTGGAAATACGGACAGAGCAGCGACTCAAACACCTTAGCGAACGTAGAAAGGATTGAGATAGGCCTATAGTTAGCTATGTCATCATTGCTATCTGATTTATGTATAGGCACCACCTTAGCCCTTTTCCATGTTTGAGGGAATACGCCAGAATATAAGGATTTGCTGTATATAAGAATAAGAGGGCACACTAACTCCTCTGCACAAGACGTAATAAATATTGGCGGTATGCCATCAGGGCCAGCTCCTTTGTTGATATCTAGATTTTTAAGTTTTTTAAGTAATGCCTCACTGCTAATTGTTGGACTTGTTAAACATAAACTACTATCTTCGAAAGATTTTAATAATATATTAGTATCAAATTCCTTGCTCAATTCTTGCTCGGGGCTATAAACAGACGAGAAGTTGGTAGCGAACATCTCACAAATTATTGTACCATCAGATGAGGACATTGAGCCATTTGTCATGGTCATAGGGTAGACACTAGACCCACCTCTTTTATTTTTTACGTGCGTCCAAAATAGGGTTGTTTTTTAGTTTATTTTCAAGACCTTCAATATAAACATTGTAACAAGAAGTGGCCAACTCATCACAACGCTTACTAATTAATTTTAACTCAATCAAATCCATTGGGTTTTTATATTTATTGTATCGCCTTCTAATATTATTTTTTAAATTTAACATTTTAATTAGTTTATAGTTAAACCACTGAGGATATTTACGTTTCCCAGGTACCCGTGAGGGAATAAACTGACGTATAGCGTCGTTGAGCGTCTCGTAAAAAACATCCAACATCTCATTCACACTTTCGCTACCCTCAAATAATTTAACCCAATTTACTTGTTTTAAAAAATTACGAACAATTTCATAATTCGCGGTACGAAAATTAGGTCTACTCTTGTCTCTGTTGTATGGCAGACTGGTGTCCCTACTCAAGGAAACAACTATGTCAAGAGGTGGATGCTGTTTATCGACATTACTTATTGGACTAGCACTTTTGCTCACGCTACACAAGGAATGTGTAGACAAAACTAAATCCAAAATGCGACCAACGTCGTTTGGCACTAAATTCACTTGACTAAGTCTGTTAACATTAGTAAAATCAATTAAAATTTCACTAGCACTAGGCAAACGTTTAATATCCGATTTTCCTACTAAAGTCCAGTCAATGTTGCTCAAATTGAAGTCACCTACAGTAAAAACACTTGAATCTGAACATTGTTCAAAAACAGCATTACAATTATCCAAATAGTGCTCCAGAGAAGAACGGCGTATAGGAGGAGGCAGGTATACTGCGCAGAGAACCATTCGGCGAACAGTACATGATATCGGTAAGTCAATACTTACCCATAAGTCTTCACAGTCACTTTCCCAGTTCTTAATGCGTTTAGACTTGATTTGTTTATTAACGGCTATTAAAACACCACCCCCTTCTTTACCACTCTGAAAATGTGAGGTTTCTCTATCTCTTCTATATACCACGTACCTATCGTCGAACAGCTCGCCGCTCAGCACAGAGCCATTCAACCAAGTCTCAGACAGTATTATTATGTCATAATTGTTACAGGCAACATTACGAGATACAGTATGTGTCTTAGTTCTTAACCCTCGACTGTTCTGGTAATATATTTGCAAATTATTGAATTTAAATTATTGAAACAAGTGCACGCAATAATAGTAAACCATTTGTATTTATCAAGCAGGTACACATTATTTTAACTTATTTAAAATGTCCAAGCTGCCAATAAGAATATGCTCGTCGCCGTCCGACCGAAGTATGGCAGGGGAAACTTCACGAATGCTTTTTTTGGGCCCTCCACGGCCTCCACATTTTGGCGTTCGTATCATAGCTGCGTTTCGACCAACTCTTCGGTGAAACCGAAGGTTTTGTCTGTACGATTATGGATGAAGTTATCATGACGAACAATTATCGGGAATACATAGTCAAGGACGGTACGGTTGGCATCTGTCGGGCATGCCACCGTCCAGTTGAATCTATATTAGTAGCTATAATTATGATTGCAGATATATTTGATTATGATTTGCAGTACGACCTTGTGGATTCCGAAGTACCATACTACAGGTATGTGCCCGACCCAGTTCTCGAGAATGATCATGCCACATTGTACTGGGATCGATCTATCATCACTGACAGGACTATTGTAGCCAATAAGCCTGATAGTGTGGAGGTTCCTTTCTCTAGAGCGCTGACCACTGGCAGCTGGGACCCTGTTCCTGACGCCGATGGGCTACTATTTTTTATATTTTTAAACTTTTTTTTTTAATGTTTATATAAAAATGTAAATAATAGGTATGTATTGAAAATGAAATGGAGATGTGGATCTTTGACAGTCCTTACGGGTTGTCAGAAGCTCGAAAGTCTGACAACCAGTCATACCAAGAGCTATAGTATTACCCAATAACTGGGTTGTGGAGGTCAGAAAAGCAGTCGATCCATATAAAATACTGGTCACTCAGCTGCATCCGGTCAGACTGGAAGCCGACCCCAACATAATTGGGAAAAAGGTCAGACAGATGATGATGAAAATGAAATAAAAGAAATACAATCTTTATTTCAAGCAAACATTTATAAAAGTTTATTTACAATGTCCTTAAACTTAAGTATTAGACAGAATTATTAACTTAAGTATACGACACCTACGGTGATACTTGTAACTGATAGCAGTGAATTATACATATGTGGACAGACGATTCTGTCAGAAAAAATAATTTTAATTAATACAAATAAGTATCTATGACTCCTTGCAGCAAGTCTCCAGTGGTCAACAATGACACAATAGCGACCATTCTGTCTCACTGTCTATTGATGGCAGAGGTTACAGCCAACAAGAATAATCTTTTGTAGATCAATTGAAAAGAGAAAAGCTCTATGGAAGGTATGGTATGGAGGTTAAATACAAGACCTCACCAGGATAAAAATTGTTTAATAGATATGTAAACAATGTCTCATTCACACAAGTAGTGAGGTAGCTCCTGTCACTAATGTCATCTGTCAGTCACCACAAATGGTAGGAAAAAGTCAAATTGAAGTGGCCCTGGACGAGAGGGTTGGCGTGGTAGTGAGCCAGTGTAGTGTCGTGAAATAATCAACTTAATCTTTAAGCAGTCGCGCGGCGTCGAATCGACCGCGATTCCATCGATTCTCGATACATTTATGATGCCAAATTACTTACAAATCCAAAGAAAGTTAGAATATTATTTTGATTTTATAATTTTATTTATGTCCTAACATAATGATAATGTGATAAATACAAAAAATATTAAATAATTAGTGTTTTAAATCCCTGAAATATCCGATAGGTCTTTTAGGTTACGCGTGACCGCTGGCGTTATACATATGTAGGTAAATGACCGCGCGACCGCTTGACGGTTAAATACGGTATCAACAGTATTCTACAAGTGGTGGTGCATGCAACATGCACGGATGCACGGTTGTTAGGCGCATGGGTGCTGGGTGGGTGCACGCGTGGGTGCAGGGGGCGGGGCGCGGTCCGCCCATCACGACGCCCAACGCGCCACGCCCTACAGCAACTATTACTAAGAACTTTAAATGTTTCATACTTTATTTTAATATCATTAAGAGCGACTTTTACCAATGAAACTGAACGCGATCAACACATCTAGGCCGCGTTCAAGAGCTTTAGTGTCACCATCGACACTGACAACTCTTCAACGCTGTTTAGGCGTGCCGATCGCGTTCAACTTCATTGGTGAAATTTGCCTCAAATGGTCCAAAATTGTAAGACAAGTTGCTCTATAGGTTTAGGTCTACTTGCATACAAATAGAAAGATTATCATTACGATGTGTGTTGTACAGACACCAGCACATCAAACTACCCGACACTGTAAAAACTTAAAAAAAAACAACCGACTTCCAAAAAAACACTACAACAAAAAAAAACTAATAACTTTAATTTCGGAAGTCGGTGTCGTTGGTTCCGCATTTTAGTTTTTTGACACCGGCTTCCGAAATTAAAGTTATTTTTCACTTTGTACCTAGTGTTTTTTGGAAGTCGGTAGTTTTTTTTTATAAAGAAGTTTTTATTTTTCACTTTTTAGTTATACCTACCCCACACAAATTCATATAACACTACTTGCTATGTAAATATCAGTGACAGGAAGCTATTAAAACATCATCAATGTAAACTAATTACGGTTAATTAAAACAATTCTTAAACATAAAACTTATGCCAGAATTTACTTGCAAGATTAGAGGTACCCCAATAACAACTCTGACAGAAATGAGGGTTTACGGTGGTATATTGAACACATCTGCGTACTGCATCTGCGTTTATAGGGTAGGTTACAGACTTGATGTTATGTTGTGCGATTGCGTAAACAATGCATACATATCGCACCTACGGTGCAATACACTACAAACTATACTAAGTACACTTACTAACTATACTTATGCAAATGATGTAATATTTCAGGAGAAGCGTTTAAAAATTCGCCATCCTAATATAATGTTCTTCTTCCTCTTCTTGACTAAAGAAATTATCTGGTAATAAACTACAACTTTGAACTTCATATTAAAGTTAAAGCGAACATCTCACGATTTTGTAATAAAATAATATAAACGTTTAAAATTTACAACCCTCCCAAATTGCATAAGTGACGTTATTGCACCGTAGGTGTATGCGACAGCAGCAGTCGCCGTTGTTTTACTGGTATTTATTGACGAGTTCCGTTGTCTGTCTCCGAAACTCATCACCAGATCTTTAGGACCGAATTGATAACCTCCTCCTTTTTAAAGTCGGATAAAAAAATTCCCAATCGACTTTGAACCTTATGTTTCAGCGATAAAGTTGAAAATCTATTAAAGAACTTTGACAGATTGTAGTAGCTTGATGTGCTAGCGTCTGTACCTAAGTGTGTATTTGTGTTCTTTGCTTTTAGATTGTTAGTTTCTTTCTATAATAGGCAGAGCTTTCTGCATATTCGAGTAGAGAGCTCTTTCTGCTTAGCTCTATGCTACAACTTAATCCTGCTTTACATTTTCCTTCTTCTGTCTGCCGACTGTGTTATTCATAAGACATAAACATATACAACGTGTAACGTTAAATGCGCAAAACCTGAAAATAGTTTGATCAGAATAACGAGCAGAATTAATTGAACCACTTTTTAATATACCTAGGTCACATTTTTCAAAAAATCTTCATTAAAAACGTTGCCGTGTCTATTTATTAATAGGTCAAGCAACCCAAGTGTCAGCGCGGCGCAGCGGCCCGGTGACGACTCCTCCCTGGATAAAGCGTCGTCGCAGACGCAAGAAACGATCAGAATGGCCAGTAAAACTAAAACAGCGCATAAAACCTTTGCAATTTTTTTTAATGACTTATTTTCTCTGTGAAATAGGTCAATTGAATTAAAAATCACTTGGGGTGTCTGAGGTTTTGCGCATTTAACGTTACACGTTGTAGATATTGCTTAGACAGTCTTTAATTGTAGATTTATCGGTGAATAATCAGCAGGAAGAATTTAATTTTTCATTGGATTTAGATTCCCACATCACTCAAACTGCAAAGTTAGGTGTTTAGGATCAAAACGCTGGCACATAAATAGTTTGTTAACCCTCACGTGGTAGTAGATCTCACCTAACAACAGTTCAGTTCTAGTAACAGTAGTTCTTACCTAATTAGTAGTCGTAATTAGGCAGTATGAAAAACTAGGTTTAGACTACGACATTATATACTCAGAGTACCGATGCACCGAGTGTCTTTGTGTGCGCACGCGTGTCCCTAATTGTGATACGATAATTAGTGTCGAAACAGCGGCTGTGTGAAAACGTTGTGTCCAAATGTCCCATGTGGTTGACGAGTTTTCAAACAGGTTCGAAATTTTTCCAAACACTCCTTGAAGATACTCCAAACACAATGAGTTTTGCGTGAAATAAGTAAAGTTAAAGTCTAAGTCAAATCACTTATTTCAAGTAGGCAATTTTAAAGCACCTTTGAGGGGCCCGTGGCTAAATAATAACAGTCCCACAGGTCGATCGATCAGGTTATAAGCTACGCTTGCCGTGGTTGGTCTGTGGATGGGTGGCCATCTTTAAATACCGCGACCCCTCCTAGCCTCGGAAAGCACGTTAAGCCGTTGGTCCTGACTGTCATTCGTAGATCTTTGACAGTCGTTACGGGTAGTCAGAAGCCCGAAAGTCTGACAACCAGTCTTACCTAGGGGTATCGTATTACCCAGTAATTGGGTTATGGAGGTCAGATAGGCAGTCGCTCCATATAAAATACGGGAATTCTGCATCCAGTTAGACTGGAAGCCGACCCCAACATAGTTGGGAAAAGACTAGGCAGATGACGAATTTTAAAGCACGTTTGAACTTCAGGAGACTACCAAAAGCCTTATAGTTTTTTTTAGAAGGACAACCAGAGCTTTGGAGCTTCAATTGGAGTGATTGACAATCATTTGATACGCTTTTACCATATTTCTATATTTGCGGCATTTCATATTCACACAATTCAATTTTTCAACGTAAAGTTAAAAGCACTGATCCAAAAATGGTTCTTTGTGGGACACCAGAGGAGGGATTTTAGTTATTTTAAGAACGTTCACAGTCTGATCCCAGTTTCAATCTGTCAAAAATACCTGTAATTTCCCTACATTTTTGACAAGTTTTTGACATTGATTGTCGCTTAGATGACATTGGGACTATATTTTGAACTTTTTTAATTATGAGAATTGGGCTTCTGGTGTTTTCTGTAAATTACCTCATGAATTAGCGATGAGGTACGTAGTTCTTTAAAATATGTCTTATTCCTGGGAATATAAATGAATACGGTACGTACCTAAGCTTTATCGAAATAATTAAAAATACAGATTTGTTCAAAAACTCATTAGGAGCAATACTATATAGGAATTTAAGATGTTAAGATTTTATTTTTATCCATTACTTTTTATGGTATGATTTAAGGTTTAAGAACAACTTTATTTCTCATAAGAATTACATACATAATTCACTTACTGAGAAACAAGATCTAAAACTAAGATTATTAATTAGAGCGCACAGATGTACGTATATAAAATAACAAAACAAAAATAGCAAAGAAAAAAAAAAAAAAAAAATGTGGGTAAACAGATAATATACACTCGATCGTAAGTTAAAACATGGATGTATGAATTTGATTTTTACTAGATGTGGCATTGATGGCATAGTCTGTTATTAGCAAGTTTATTATTATAAGACTATTTTATTTTTAGTTTATTTTTCTGTTTATATATTTTGGGTTCATACATGGTTTATAAAACTTTTTGAGTATTGGTTTTTACTTGTTTTTGTTTAATTTAAGTAATTACTAATATATATTTTTGATTTAGAGGTATATAGTTTATCTATATAATGTGTATATTTTATTATGATTTAACAAGACCTTCAAGTAAATCGAAGCTTGTTTCGTAATACAACCAAAATATTGTAAACCACGACCATAACCATAATCTACATTAACGCTAAATGGCTGCAGTGGTACTAGTGGCCATTGATGCGTGTTAGTATTGGAATCGGAAACGAGAAAAACAAAACGACAACGCCACTCTACCTATAGACAAATATTTTCAACCGCATCGTTCAGCTAAGTAATTTTCTCAAAGTATTGTAAAACTATAACAACTTTATTGTTCATGAACACGCTCTACAAGACACGAACTCGCGATACATAAAGGTGATTTGAACTCTCAGTTCTCTTAACGAAATAGTTACAGACGAATACTAGTAAGTAACTACTGACTACAAAACAACATTGCCATTCTAACCAGCGACGCCAGCCAGTGGCGAAAAGTTCAACTCCCAAAACTTTTCCTCGACACTAGGAAACTCACTTGTTAGTAAGTTGATTCTATACTTTTCCGGTAGATGTCAGTATTCGATGTTGGCGGTTCCGAGAACTCCGCCCCTGTTCAGAACCCCTCAGTTTTCACTTTCCTCCCTCTTGTCGACAGAGCGCGCTACAAATAATATTATTTTGCATAAGAATTATTATATTATTAGCGTACTTAACGCTCACAAAACTCTCTGGCCATAAACTTTTTATTCTAATACAGAGATATGCAAATAACGATTAGTAATTCCACGTAGCTATACGTAACAATAAAGATAAAGCAATACGATTTACTTAAATAAAGCGATTATCATCAAGTAAATTCAGTTAGTGAAGTGGCGAGATCCACGAGTGTTGTGCGGCGGCGGCGGCGGTAGGCCGCGGCGAGATGAAGGAGCCACGGGCCCGCAGATACCATCGCCGAGCTTTGCTAGACGTCGCCGCCGCCGCGCGCCACGCGCCTTGCATCAAATAACTGATAAAATACTACGTACATCTTTAATTTCATCTGCAGAAATCCAAGTATTTAATTTTGATTAGTTATTTTAAATTAATTGGAGGTTTATAGTAATCTGAGTAACGCGGACACGACCTCGCGATTCCCACGCCGCCGCTTCCCCGGGCGAGCGACCCCGCCGTGCCGCCATTGTCACTCACTCTAGCTACTCAACAGTTATTGCCTTTACGTATTGGCATACTGCTGTGATCACTCAAGCAAATTTTCATAGAATAATCATCGGCAGTGGTGTTCCGCTCTTGATCAAACAATATAGCCCCAAGCTGACGAATGGTCGGTCAAGGTGAAAATCGAATGACTGGTATGATTTCATGGTGGCACTATAAATAATATCTTTTTTTGTTTATAGCAGATAAACTTCTAGCTCATTGGCATGTAGATAAAAAAGTAGGTAGTTTCAGTTTAACGATGATGTATCCAGAAGTTTTTATTCTACTCATACCATATTCAAATCATACAATATGATATGCTCAGCGCTATTTATTAAATAAATCTTCTAAACTTTAAAATTCACTGTGAAACTTTGGCAAGGTTTCGTATTCGGGACTTCGGGAGTCCGGTATCTCTGTCCATGCATAGTTAAGTGCATCTGTGTCAAGTGTCGACGCAATATCGGAGTTTCCCTCGAGGCCGAAGGCTGTCGATTTAACTTCTTGGCGGGGCAGCGCGCGGTGGACAAACAATCATGAGCCAGTGATGTTCACACGCTGCAGAGCTGCTCATGCATAGATAAGAAGGCTGGTGCCTCGCGCCTGGACCTCCTCCCTAGAGGCCGCCGTGTGTCTTGAGATATTACTTCTTTCGCTACCATGACAAGTTTGAGGTGAAGCGGTGCCGTTATTTATGCAAGTTTAATCTGTAAAATATTATAAGCTAAAACTTTGCTTATATTCTACTTGGTTTTAGGTCAATCCTGCATATTAGATAGTAGACCTAGGTCTTGCACCAAAAAATAATGTTATACCGCTGTCTAATCAGTGACATACCTACACACTAATAAAAAATTGTGTGCTGGAGAATTGGCTTCTCAAGCAAGCGTGGTCCATCGTCGACTACGGGGCCGTAATTCTCTATGACACAATGAACAAAACCGCGCGAAATCAACGCAAGATTGGCGGGATTAGCTAAGGAATTGACGTGGTTTCCAAATAAGGAATCATTAAGTAGTCATAATAAATTAGGGCCCAGGTGAGTTAAAAGCTCTTTGCCACAACAGCCAAGTTTGTAAAGAGCATTGAAACTGTATAGATCTGCATCCAATAATTTGAGATAGATTAGGAAGGCACAGTGGTTGGTGCGGGCGATGGTGCGGTGCTGTCAACAACAGCATGGTGAAGTTTAATTGAACCGAGACGCCGCGCCGCTGGCCCGGCCTGGACTCGATCGGCATACCACTACTCATGAGACCGACCTCAAGCTGTCTGATAATAAATCTAGTGATATCTTATTATTACCTCTGCACTGTGCATGTCTAATGGATTTTTATGATTTTGGACAAAACTGAGTCGATGTTGGTTGCTTTGATTATTTAATAAAGATAATGTTTATTGATTTCCAAAGCAATTCAGGTAAATTCCTTTGACACCGCTAAAATCAAATTTTAGTTCATTTTAACTGAATTAAAAAAAGAAGGAGATTCTTTGTTCGTCTGTATGTATTATATTATGTATGTTCATCGATATTTTCATCAATTGTGGACCGATTATGAAAATTATGTTTTTCATTTGGTAAAGGAAGCTTTATCGTTAAAGCATAAAGTTCAAAGCTGATTGGGAAAATTTGACAGTTTCGGGTAGCTTGATGTGCTGGCGTCTGTACATTCCTCAAGAAATCAGAGAGTATCAGTGTGGAAATCTAAACACATAGCTTTCATATACTTCATAATGCAGTTGCTGTTACAATTGCAAGGTTATGCATCTACGTGAGATCAATAATATTAGATATCAAATAAAAGATAGGTACCTTTAGGTAAGATGACTTTTTGAGACGCTGCAGTAAGGGTAGAGTGTAGGATGCTTATTGCCCCATCTCACAAATCGTTTGAGTCCACAAAAACGTTCTTATTATAGCAGGAGACTGTCCTTAGCATTTTGATTAATTGCTGTTCTGCATACACAGATTTTGGAAAAATAGTACAGTCAGCAAGAAAATATTTAGTTCTCAAGTTTAATTTTATGATGCCAATCGATGCAGTTTCTTAAGAGGATAAAAAACTATTTTGGCCCATTTGAGGTTCAAGTTCTACAAATGGCAAAAACCTTTCCATCATATTTGAGGCAGATTGTATTTTCGTAAAACTTCTGTCTGTATGACAGCCATCTCACGAGTACCCGCAACACCCTGCGACACCTGAACGGAGCAAGCGTCTACTGATGCGTGCTCCTGACCCGGCAGAACCCTTTTCACGGTTCCCGCATTCAGTTAGTGTAGAATACATTTTAAGTCAAGTTAAGTATTAAAAATTCCCAATAAAAAAATATTGTAAAGCGTCTACTGCTGGCCGTGGATATCCGCATTTATATAAGAGTGTGTAGGTAACACACAGGGTGGCAGGAACATTTACGCGCAAACCGTAACCTGATTTCAACACATGATTCAAGACCCCCTAGCATAATAATTTTTCGTCGGTTTTCAAAAAAGAAGCTGTTTCATGGAAAAGTACAATACCTACGCGGTCAAAATGTATGGAACATCTAATTATTTTCTAATAACCGACGAAAAAATTAAACGCCCCCCGCTATTAATTTTTTCGGGTTCCGAATCATATGCTGAATTCATAGTTATAGTTTGCTCACTAGTATTTTTTTTCCTGCATAATAAAATCGTAGCGAAGTCAAAACTGGACATTGGATAATTTGAAGAAAAGTAATTGCTACGAGTTCGGGAAACGATTCTTATGACAAAAATATAGTTTTTATAATCTTTGTCTGTTTGTCTGAATGTACGGTCCAGCATCACGTAAATACTACCAGTCATAAGTCATAAATGTCATTTATTCATTTGGTAACACAGGTACAATAAATAGTCTGTTGTTATTAAAAAAATACAAGCGCGCTATGTTATACCCGAAGGCGTACAAATATTTATAGAGGACATTGGGATTAAAATTGATAGAATAATTACATTAATGGAATGCATATAGTATCATTTGATTTTGACAAAAATAAAAACAAAGAAAAATATACAGGGTTATTTGTAAAACACCAACAACCTCTTAAGAGGTCATTGTACTCATCATTATGAACAACTTTTACTATGGGACCAAACCTGAAATCGCGAAAAAAAAAATCAACTGTTCCCTACATTTATGTTCGTACGAGTCGTCAAAATGTAGGGAACAGCTGATTTTTTGTTCCCATGTTTTCACCATTCCCGTGTTTTCACCATCTACTGTTATATTATTTTAGTGATAGCCATTCCTCAGAAATACTCTGTAAGAATGCATCGGTCAGTGTATCGGCGTTGTGCCATTAGGTAGTATATATGCAGGAACTAATACAGAAGTATGAAAGAAAAAGATATGTTGCGCCGACTCCTAATAAAGGATAAGGGCAAGAGTCATTATTTTACCAAAAACTAAAAATAATGCAGTAATAGGAAATTGCTACTGTAGCCCACGTGTGTCGACCTCTGCAATGGACAGGCAGCTTCTCACACGGACAGCTGTGCGTCACTTGCGCCCGCGTCACCCGTCCTGACTCTCGGTATACTTTAGCTGCTTCGACCAAAACTGCATACTCAGTATACAGGGAAGTTTTATAAAAATGTGACTGTTATTTTAATATATTTTGGTGTCTTACGACTTCCACGAAAACGAAGTCGTGGAAAGACGCCAGTTTTTTATAATCTGAAGTTCAATATTGAGTTTTATTTGTAAGCAGGTACCTACTACAGTTAAGGAGAGGGTAGTATAATTATGATTTGCGTTAATTTTTGTATTTCCACATGATTGAGGTTTTTTTTCCAAATAACTTTGCTTTTATTTAGTAATAAATAATTATAAACGACACTACTGGTAGTGCGGCTGGTAGTGTCCTTGCCAAAACATGAAAAACTGTTTTACTTTCCTTTCAAAATATTTTACCTCTGACAGCAGGCAACTCAACGGCATCATTATTGTAATGGCAAGAAAGATGACTACAATTTCCACACATTTATCAGTGGCAGCAATCTAACTGCAACCGTATGTTAAAAAAATGAAGTTCAAAGTGATTTGGACAGTGATGCAAAATCAGAGGAGGGAGTGACAGGATATCACTGTTGAGTAAAGTCCTTTCACCGTTATTTTTAACTCGATTTTGCATCACTGTTCACAATTGTTGTCCTTACAATAGAGTTGCTTTTCGATTACTGCCACTGACAAGTCTACTAAAATCACAGTGATCTTTACTATCGTTACAATAAGGTTGCTGCTGTCAGAAGAAAAATAATCATGAACGAACTGCCGTGCGATTCTGTAACCATCTCACCGTGAAAGCTTGGGTGAAGTGAACGTTCTTACAGAATCGACCAGCAGTTATCAAAAAACTGATTTTGTACTTACAATGAAATCTTCCTCTGAATTTTTTTCAAGATCAATTTGAACAATGAATATTCATGAGGTGACCTCGATTGAAGTATTGGGTGTGAACGTTAATTAGTTGATATTTTTATCCTGCAATACATAGTGTAGCGAAAATAAAAAGAATCCACCACTTTAAATATAAAACGTATAATTTTGGTGTAAATCAATTTCGATATAAAATGTCTAAAATAAATCTAAATATAAAAAACGGAGGTTTGTTACTTGACAATTGTTGGTAGAAAAATATTAGAAAAATAAGGAGGAATTAGGAGAGTTTATCAAATACAGGATATTTTTTTAGGACAAAATTTAAAAACTAGTACTCATCGTGAATTTTAACCTGATTGTAATCGGGTTTTAGGCTCTTTAGAATTATAAAATACATTAGCTAAGTTGTCCTGAAATAAAAAGCCAGGAGCTTAAGTAATAACAAGAAAAAATGGTATTCGATCGTAGTTTCCTGGTCACAGGCGAAGGTGGTCACGAAGTTCAGCAGCCAACGCCGCGAGGGTCTCAATGTGCAGGAATACTCTGCAGCTAGGTTGGTGTATCCAATAATTTGTGACTCGCAAACCAGTAGACTATCCGGTATCCGGGAAAAAGGAAAATCGCCCTTATTCACTGGCTCTACACCTAGACAAATATAATAAGGTGTCAGACCAGAGCAAAATGAGAAAGGTTCGATGAGAGAGAAGAAGGCTGGAGATTAGCAGAAAAAAATACACACCAGGTTTGGAGAAAACGTTACCATATATTGTGGTCAGCTTAAGATGCGGAGCTCGACATCAAAATTGGCATATAGATTTCCTGGATTAACTCATAGGATACTTTTTATCCCGGTAATGTGTTCCCTTGGGATAATAGATGAAAGTTACTTTTTACGCGGGCGAAGCCGCGGGCAGAAGCTAGTTTTGGTATAAACACTACGTGAAAATGATGTAGAAGTTCGGAGATATTCAGACTTGTGTATGTAAATAGTATTCAATTTCAACGAGGAAATAAATGCATCTACGCGCATTTTTTTAATTCTCGTCTTAATACACTGACCGTAAAGGTGGCCGTAAACGGTCCACATGAGAGACGCGAGGAGCAACAAAGATTCAGAGATAACGTCTCGTCCATGTCTGCATAAATACTAGGTAGGTAAATTACTGATAACCTATCACACTAGCTGATAGACTTCTGTTTATTTATGTTTATGCTTAAAATAGGTTATAGGACTTATTGCTGCTAGGATAAACAAATATCTTTTCAGCGACTGCGCGTATACTATTAATAGTGCGATTACAAAACGAATAAAGAATTCACTTTATCGGGCACAAAAGTAAACGTGTTTCCTATTTAATTATAATTTAAATATGAATGTACAGTAGGAGGTTTGTTATTGCCACCTCAGACGTCCCTGGTCCGCCCGAACCCGCCTGCGCCATATTATTATCTTCCTACGATCTCTAAGCACTGAACGCATAAATGCCCGGGACCCATTCATCCGCGCAATTCACCATAGAAACAATAAGCGTACCCTTCGCCGCGCCCGCTTGAAAGACTATAAAACGCGAAAAAAATAATTTATTTTGTACGTACTTCTTGGGAACCCTTTATTACTGGCGAGGGCAATCGAATGCTTAAAACATTGCAATCGAATACTCGCCGCCGGCAGCGGGTGAATGGTGGCGTACAATGAGGTGCAGCCGCGCGAGGTGTCGTATGTCGGCCGCGCGTCGCCCACGCCGCACCGCACCGCGCCGCACCGCACCGCCGCACCTCTTACCACCGACATACGATATCGCCTTTTTATTTCATAATTCCTACACAAAAGAAACGCTGCAAAGGCGTAGGGTGAAGACAATGATCCCGGAGGTAGAAACCGCTCGGAAACCCTTTATATCCAATTTATTGTCTCAAAATAAAATCGGGTGCAAATTAAAATATGTATTGAGCCATACGACCGGTATCGCCAAGGTTTTTTAACCGTCCTTTATGTTTTCGGTATAAATATTAGATAATACTTAAGCATGCACGAATGATGAACAGCCATGAGGTGCGGTTAGGGGAGCGTAGAGAGAGTAGGAAGTAACAGATGCGGTACGTTCTCAAGAAATGGGAAGGATGAAAACACAAAGGGTTCGCAAGAAGAATGTGACAATTATTTGTTTTCTGTATATTAGCCATAATAATACCGTTTTCGTCTGTTTTATAGGTACGGTTAATGAGATAAGAGTCGAAAACAACTCGTCAGAGCCGCTAATAAATTGTGGAGGGGGCTTATCGAGATTGGCGATCCGGTGTAATGTGTGTGTTTGGGTAATCAGATGTGAGCCTTCCAACTTTTAATTCCCCGAGATCGGGATGCAGGGTGGCGGGGGGTCCGGCGCCAACGCCGATATCGCATATAAAAAGGTTGCGGATCGCTCGCTCCTCCATCCGGTGATTGGCTAGGCGGCGCCCGCTGCTCCCCGGGGCCCTATACGAGAAGCGAAATGGGCCCCAGAACACCCATAAGAGAGCGACCCCGCCCGCCACGGCCGAATAATTAGGGCTCTTTGTTTAGATAGCGGCAATTTTATTTGGGAGAGAGCGGGCGCTGGGGACGTCTTCGGCCATTCCAACCGCCTGATATTAATAAGAAACGTGTGTGCCGCAGCCGGCTAACAACCATCGCTGAATGAAAATACTGCTCCGATTTTATTTTCCTGGAGAAGCACAGCCTTCGTAAATCTACTATATTAATATTTTATAACCTTTCCACAATTCCAAATGTCTACTGGATCTTTGGCATAAACCAAACAACTTCGCGCTATTTTTGTATTGATAGCAAAAGTTGTGAAAGTGTGAATTACAACAACCACAAGTTCAATGAAAAGGGGAACGTTGACAGTGCCAGGCAATATCACATAAATAATGCAGCCAACAAAATTGGGATTTTGATTTGTTTTCTTCCTAACTTTTATTTGTCTTTAGCTCGAATAGGGAACACAAAGGTTTAGTGTTCACCTTCACTTGTTCTCCGATCTTTAGAACTTAGGCTTCGTCGTAGTGTTGTTGTTAACGAAGTGGAAAATTTAATGACTTTCGCGAGAGGGTGATTGTATACCACGTTGGACCAGTGACATTACTAATTGCCAGTTTTGTGAAACCTGTTTATTTATTTTGATCTTCTCTGCACAATTATGTGACATAAGGTAGGATTTACGAGAAGTTCGTGTCAGAAAACTTTGAGGACAATTAAAAAAAAAACTGCAATTGCAAGTGGCTTGCTTTAAAGTATTTTTGCAAAATTACATATTTTGCAAAAATACTTTAAAACAAGTCACCAGTCTATGTACCTATTTATTCTTATATTTTCAGGTGGCACGTGCCCGGTGCAGTGCTACATTCCTCTGAAGTTAGATACTATAATATCTCATAAATAGCGTCAACTTTAGTTCTAGATAATACAAATAAATATCTTACAAAATTCATAACATAAACTCCCAAATCCCAAACTTCGGGCAAGAATTACTATTAAGAGAATTGTTACTGAAATTGAAGATAAAAGGTATCCCAAAACGGCAGGCTGGTACAACGGTCACTGCATATTGTAGAGATAAGCATAGCAGTCAGAGGGCTGCGGAGTTCCGCGGGGGCCACCACTCGCCTCGCCTTTGTCTCGTCCCCGCAAACTTGCCATAAATGTTAATATGGGATCTTCGCACATTTGAATATCTATTTCTTCGCGAGGCCGGTTCGTTAACGCGGCCTTGAATTTTAAATTTTATCGCCGCACCGGGAGCGCCGCAGATGACGTGCGCTCCTACGTGCTCTCCCCGACAAAATAACCGAGGGAAACTTCGTTTTTGTTTGTCTCCTTTATTTTTTGTAAAGTGAAATAGATGATCTGGGGAGAAAGTGTAGTGTTATTATGCCTAGCGTGCGCAAAATTCTCTAGAATAGATAATGTAAACTAAATGTCGCAATTTCCAGTTTCAAATCGCTTGGCACTAACCGCCAAGTCACAGTCCCACCTAAACATAATAAGGTTGTTAATTAGATGTCTCACAATGAGAACACGGCACTGTATGTATTCGTAACTACAAACTGCGACTCAGTTCGCTTAATTACAAATTTTCCAGTTTCTGTTTCGTGTCTATCACGTCTGACGTCACACATTCCGAAGCTGCAAAAGTCCGTAGCAAAGTTGTGGAAACTCGTGCTACGCCAGTTCAGGGAAGGAAAAACTTGAGGCAAATAAGATTAGCGATGCTAAAGTGTAATCGCTTTAATTAGCACTCCCATTGCTTTGTTAATCTTACTAACTTTTGTAACCTGTTCACAAAGTGTCAAGGCCACCAAATAGTTAGTGAAGAAGACACCAGATTGACGAAATTGATAGGGTATATGATTTAGTTGTCTAATTAAGTGGAAATATGCTTGTTTTCATCCGACGTTGCCACTTATCATTGTTGGTGGGTCCATTAGCCGGTAATCCGGCGCGGCTGTTCGATGTCGCGACTCGGTGACGATCGGAAAGTTTAGCTGCGAACATTTTAATGCGCCCCCACCTCCCCGTCTGACCCTCAATTATTGAAAATGCATTTCTGTCCGCGCCCTGCGCCCGCTGCACCACGCCACATCGCAAATGCACATTTTAAACTGCACCTGATTGCAGAGTCGTGTTACTATCCATGGCTAAAAGTCGTGCTGTCGCTTTATTTAAACCGAAAATTGGCTTTATTTTAGTGGCCAGTTATAACTCCTGCGGAACGTCAAACTGACGTTGATTGGTGTTTTGAAATAATTAAGGTTTGCCTAGTTGTTGATACTAACTATATACTACTACTACTACTACTACTAACGAGATACTAACTATATTGAGAATGCAAAACAAGCTAATATAAACATGAAGGTATTTAGGTTTATTGATATCAACAATTTCGATGAACGACTAGTAGAATACAGTCTGACATATACTGAAGTAGAATGAAGTAGTCCAACATTTCTGTCTCTCTTGAAACTTGAATGCAATCAGAAAAAAGCTTCTTTAACAAAAGCACTATGCCTGTGATAATTACCAACAGCACAAAGTCGCCTGAATAGTGATCATTATTTTTTCAAATAGTAGGCAAAGATCATTGGGCACCATTGTATGGAAACTATACCCACGCTGTACAGAAAAAAATAGGGTGGAATAGACAAATTGAAGTTTCTAGCTTACGATAGTATGGATTTAATTAGTGTGGGTACTGTCTAGTAGGCCAAAAAAATTAAAGTGTATTTTTCCAAGTGTATTGTCTATATATTTTATTTTAACAACAATGAACTTCTTAACCACGCATTATTATTGATTTTTAATTGTTTTGAGCCATTAATTATGACTCTTAAATAAACATTTTTTTATTGGGAAAGATAAAAAATACTTTTTCTTAACACGTTCAACGCGGCGAGCTTATGACAGAGTTACGGCCGCTGTATATCCCGTATCAGAGTATCTTGATATGCGTTACGGCCGGTATAAACATTGATTTTTTATTGACCTGTTAATTTTTACTCCCATATTGAAACAAAAAAAATACGTGAAATTAAAAGTGAGGTATAACTTAACTAGTTAAATCTAGTTTAGTTATTGGGTGCAAGTATTCACAAACCGGGTCAGATTACGTCCGATGAACTTTCACTGCCACTTAAAATCATACCATTCCAAAAACGAACAGTTTATGAAAATAAATCGTCATCCATGATAAGAGTCGTACATTGCCGCGGTCGCGAGTGGTCCCCCATTCAGCGCGAACTAAGTGACGAACGGTGTACACAATTTCGGGCGTCCGTTTTAATTGTAAGTTCGGAACGGGCACTGTCCGCAATGCAATTTTAGCTTCCACATTTTCCGTTAGAACTGTATTTGCTCTTAGTCCGACTCCTCTTTTAGACCTATTTTAAAATAGCCGGCATAACTGCATGAGTTTTGATTTTCTGTCACTGAAGCCATTTTCCACGAAGCGTTTTTATGATTGTTTTGGTTGGAAGTTTTTGTTGATTTCAGAATATACTTACCGATCATGGTCATGCCAGGCATGAACTGAATTATATTTATGAGTATGTAAATATTTACCTAAGTCTTACAGAAAATATGTTAATTTCTTACGACCTGAAAAACGGGTACTCACCTTATTTACATTCCTATAAAACAATTATACAACTTGCTCAACGCTAAACACTTAACGTGACATATAAATGAGAAAGATTCCGCGCCCGGCTGCAGAGAGCACAACGCTATAAAGGCGCCGCTTCCGCAAACTGCGTGTCGCGAGTACGTCCTAGTCGTAGCCGGTTTAGTGCCGCCAAGAGGGAAACTACGATTCCTCTGAGCGAGAGTATCTGCTCCTCAACTTTATGTTCATTTTATCTTTTCGGCTGTATTGCGAAGCGGGGACTTCGGCAAAGGCCCTCCAGGGCTCCGTTAACGCAGCGGCCGGCCCTATCACCTCCGACTTCAACACTTTTTTACACTTCTCTATTCAAATATTAATATGGGGGCGCCATTTCGTAGTTGTCTTGTAAGTTTAATTTTATTCTTACGACACGTTTATTATGAGTTTGCGTTCTTTTACATTATGGCTGAGTTAAATTATGTTAAGCACTTTAACCTTACCTGACTCGAAACTGTCCATGCTCTCCGATTTAATATCCGCCATATCTGAAACAATAATGAATTGATTTGTCATAATCTAATGGTCTAATTATGGTCTAATTAAGCGTCTAATTATGTTGAACAATGTAGAAAAAAATATCCCAACGAGAACCTAAACATTTAGAAGATGAAAAAAAAAAACCTTTTCTGTCATAAATATGCCTCACACCCACCTTTCATATTTCCAAAGAAACTTTCGAAAGTAAACCGTGGGTGTTATGAAAGTTAAAAAAGATTTGGTTTCAGTTAGGGAGCAGTAACCGCATGAAGTTGGTGTATGCCGGAGGCGCGGTCGGGCCACGGGCCGCGGTCGAAGGCTCTAATCCACTTTGCCGCCGTATCGAGTCGGACTCGGTTCCCTACCCGAGACACTTTACCTCTGTTTTAAATTCGGATGGGTGATCCAGTTTAAACTTTCAGTCTAATTTTGTAGTTTGGGAGTCCTTTTTGAATATTTTGCTGTAGATATGTGTATTTATACGTATTTGGTGTAGGTTACAGTACATGCACATATTTAGTTTGGTTTACTTTTGCGATATAATTTTTCGTACCTAATAAAATCTAGAAAAAAATACAATATCTAGCATGTAAGTACTTAGTTAAAGTCGCTGGGTTTTCTCGAATAAAATATTGACACACAAGTATCTATTTTTGTAACTTTTGTTTTCCTTTCATAAGTAAGAATGGCCATTTTAAACTAGAAAAAAAGGATTTATTACCGTGAAGGGATTATTACCAAAACGAAGTACATACTTAGTTAATGTAATCATTGGATATCATTAATTTATTAATAGGTCTTCAAAAATACAAGTTTTGCTCATCAGAACGCAGGATATTGTATCTTATTTCTGAACGCATACGTATTTTTTTACGTTCCTAGAGATGTCCATACATTTGCTAAAGTTTTAGTCTTTTATGTACCACATAACATTTTGCGTAATTACTTTATTCTCCGTGGGTACTTTTAAAAATATATTGAATGCCTGTAGTAAGCTATAAACAAATATGCAAATGTATCGTCACGTTACATTTTTTTTAACATTCTTCTAGTCCAACTTAGGAAATTGGCCCTTATTATTTTTGCTTATAGCACATTTCTCACGATTTTATAAATACAATGTTAATTTTCGAAAGTACGAAAAAACTTCAATCTGAAATTAATCAAATTAAAAAAATACACTATAATATGAAAACTCCCTTTCCCAGTCACACGTTACACAAGCAAACTCAGTACTGTACAAATGATGTATGTAACATAAAGGAAGACATTCCTCACCCCCGGGGGTCTGCCGGCCCGGGGGACTTCGTTACAGCCGAGATATGCAGACGCTTACACGATGACCGCCTTCACGGGGCCAGAGGCCAAGGACCGATGGACGAAATACTCTCTCGAAATATGCAGAAAGTTTCTTGTATCGCATCAAAATCATTTTTACCCTAGCCACTCTCTAAGACCAAAATAAGTAACTTACAGTTTATTTTTTTACTATCAATTTATAAAAATAGTTATAACCGCTCCGGTGTCGCGATATCTCTTACAGATAACAATAGAAAAGTAATTGTGTCTCATTAGTTGACAGTTGAGCTATTATCATCTTATACTTTCTGAATTTATCTTGGACATTACTGGCATCGGTAAAGGAAGAACATCGTGAGGAAACCAGCCGTTATAATAGTGTCAATCAATAGCATCGCTATTAATTGACACTATTGACAGCTCACTTCAAGCTCACTTCACCTACCGTTTTCACGGTGAGATTTTTACAGAATAGATTGGCTAGACTTATAGTCAATATTAGTCTGAAATCGCCAACCATCATGAGCAAGCGTAGTGATCAATGCTCACACCTTCTCTGTGTGAGAAGAGGCATTTGCCCAGTGGGACATTAATGGGCTGGTATTATTATTATAATATCTTGTAAAGACAGGTGAACCTACGCTTAAAATTGACCCCACTGAATGTTGTAAAAATATGCTTTAATAATACAGAGACCATACCTGACTACAAGTTTGTAGTCCACAAGCAAAGCAATCGATAATCTTCTGCAATCAATCCAACACAAAAAAAAAACACACTAGCATTAGTTCAAACGGTTACGAAAAGCATAACAAGCTCGCAAAACGTAGACAGCGCTACCGTAATATTGAAATACAAACAAATGTCTAGTTCTTAATTAACATAGATACCTGCAAAGTTTCGTGAATATTTAAAAACATGAAATCCAAATTATTACATGATTTACAACATTTTTTAATCGTAGGATTAAAAAATGTTTGAGATCTACGAAATTATCTCGTAGCACTTTGCTACGAAGACCGCTACGCTACACTAGATTAAATTGAACACAATAAAAATTGAAATAACGTTTAGAATACGCCCTGCTTCATCTGTATAAGTATAAATACTAACAGTAGTATGTCAGTTAAGTAAGTAGATAATAGAGGAGCACGGGGGTGCTTGCAACATTAATGTGCAGAGGCGCCGCTCACCGCCGCGATTGTATCTTGTGAATTAGTAAAGCCGTGCGGGACGCAGTCTCCTTACCGATGCTAAATTAATCTGCGTGAGAGTGTAACTTGCGCTAAGTGTCCCCACGCTGCCAGTAATTGATCGATTAGCTTATTACGAGTATTGTGTCTTGCGGTTGATTGGATTAATGTTTTACAAATACATTTGCTACGGGCGGTACCTATGCAGTATATTGGAGACATCATCTGCTGGCCTGAAGTCGCACGCGAAGTGGCCTGAAGGCGGACATAGGGTTTTCTTTTTTTTTTTCAGTGGAATGCATCTTTGCTATTCTCATGATTTCTATTTCTACGTCTTTAATTTAAATACAAGTCAATATGAGGATGTGAAACCGATCGCATCGGCAATCGTGTCAAACTTACCTACTTGTGTAAAAGTTCTAATCCAGTCAATGGCTTCATGAGGCTCCTACTTACTGGGTTCGTTGCTCGGAGCCTGAGCCTTCTAGCAACGTACCCGATAACCTAATAACCTATGAAATATTCAAATAGTATTACCTATATTAGTTAAATTGAATCATGTCAGTTATATTTATTTGAAATATATTTACTTAATCGAACCTCAATTAATTCCCACTTTGCATACTTTCCTAAAAATATTACTGATCGCTCTAATAATGAATGTGCCTCTTTTTGTGAACCTCAAATAATTCCTGTTTTAGGATCCTAAAAATATTAAATAGCCAAGTAATTTCGACTAATTCCATTCACGCATGGTTGGTCACAGTTATAACCTAAACTGACATGTTTGGTCCAGATACCCCAGCTTAGTTACAGCGACCAACGAAAAGAAAATTATAAAAAGAAACTCATCTATGTAAAAAAAAAAGTGTGCATCATTAGAAGGCCAAAAAGGTTTTAATGTTTATTTATTTAAAAAAAAACGTACTTCATTAGAAGGTCAATAAGTTTTAAGAGGATTAGTTAAATATTTCCCTATTTATTTACAGACAATTCATCACTCAAATGTAAAGGTCATCAACAGTCGCAGTTAGTAAGTAAGAGTTGCCAGTACGAGGTGTCTGTGGCCGTCGTTAGTCGTCACCATGAACGCAGCTCGCAAGATATTAAATACATCCCGGTGGAGTGGGCGCGGCAGGCGGCCGGGCTCTAAGGCTGGCGCTAGATTTCCCACGGGGGCACGTTAATTTTCTGCCGCCTTGAGCATAGGGCCCCCCAGAGACACCC
The DNA here is from genome assembly GCA_949629135.1 of Eremobia ochroleuca. Taxonomy (NCBI): domain Eukaryota; kingdom Metazoa; phylum Arthropoda; class Insecta; order Lepidoptera; family Noctuidae; genus Eremobia; species Eremobia ochroleuca. The sequence continues at coordinate 11,089,196 of OX451386.1, read as the reverse complement.
TACCTTTCGCGTAGCCATTCAGACTGAAGGTGTTATTCCGGTAACGCCGCGGACTGATGCCGATATGCCTCTCCAGAGAAAACTTTTTCACGTAGCACTGAATAAAAATAACAAAGCGCACACTATTGCTGAAGCTGTGTTCTTAGGTTCTTACGTTTACGTAATGTCTGAAATGTCACGTAAAAGCAGAATAAGTGAGAGCTGGCTACACCGTTTATTATGTAAATTGCAAACGTTGTTGATGGCAATAAAACAATAATGTCGTAGATATAATAAAGGTTGGGTTTTTAAATTGATGGAATGGTGGCACGTGCAATACATGCGAAAACTACTTTGTTCGTCGTGATAGTATATCATTATAAGTTTTCTAACAGGGTTTTGTGCGCAGAATGCATTGACATTTAAACTTTCAGTTTCACGTGCATTGAACATTGATAGATGTTTTCCCGATCAGGTACATGTTTTATATTTTTTGTTTGTTTACTGGTTTCTAATGTCCGACGGCTAGAAAAATGCATCAACTTCTATTTTTGAAATTTGGCCAATCCGATATCTTGTAGCCTCTCAAAGTGTGGTAACCTTAGTGGTATCCCTTAATGGAGACTGTTTCATAAATGGCGAGATTACCCAAAATATTTTTATAATAAAACTGAAATATAGGTACGTGAAGTGGTGCCCGCGGGAGGTAGAACGGCAATCAGTTCGTCTGCCCCGGGAGGCTGCATTAATCACGATCCGAGCCGCCATCGTGCCACCAACTACGCGCCACGCGCAACGCAAAATACACAATACACCACATACTAAACTGTGTTTAATTGCTAATTAGAAACGTGCAAGTGAACTCAACTTTTGCTTGGTTATAGTTACTTTATGTGGATGAATTACAGCTCCGTGATAACTATCAAAGTTTCCACTTTTCATGACTCTCCGAAGTAAGAAGTATGAATGTGAAGTATGAAAATGTTTTGCATGTTCACTTGTGTGGGTGAAGTAATAAGGAGGTTCAGTCGTACCTAAAATAACGATGACAAAACCGGTAAAAAAATATAAAAGTAAGTATTAACAAAGTTGTGTAACGTTTCATACAAGAGCAGAACGTGAGTGTGTGCGTGGCCGGGTCGAGGAGTACTCCCAGGAGACGGAAGGAAGTGTGGCCGGAGAGCGTCACCTGGGACCCGCCGGGCGAGGGGAGCTCAGACAAGTAACAGACGTAAACGATGAACGCCTTTGTATCAGCAAAACAGAACAAAGTAGCAAACTTGGCGATGACGAAACGATATCCACGATGTGGATTAAAATCTTGTCCCCTGTGTAAACAACAAACACTTTTAGTAATTAAGCATTGAAACAACGGGCTCAGGTCGCGGGTCATCCCCTCGTGGCTGTTGATAATATCTAAATGCCTAATGGCTGCTGGGTCTGTGACGAATGTATCGGGCCCCCTCCCGCGCCCCCCGCACCCGCCCGCTCCTCCACTATGTGATAATTCCAAACGCTGCGGCCGCGCCACCTGGGATCATGCAGAGCCGCACTCCAATCAGGGATATACTTTTATATTTTTTTACAGTTTAATGAAAAAAACATTTGATTGTTGTTGAATGGTTTTCCCATTTTTATTACCTATTGTCAAAAGATTTTCCAAGAGGTTCAAAATTACTCCAAGTGGTGCTTATTGCAAGTCTAAACATTACGGACTTGTTAGTTGTCAAAAACTAGATAGTTATAATTGCCGGTTATATTCCTACCAGTTTTGCTTTTGTTTACTAAATTAAGACCATTCAACTCGATTGGATTGTTACACAACAAGTTAATCACAATTTGGCTAGAATTTGGGTCCAACTTCGTGAACAATTCGGGATTGTTGACGCAACGGCAGCGTGGCACGCGGCGCGGTGTCGCCGGCACGCGCCTCGGCGCCGCCTGGAATTCCGAATGCACCCCCGATGTCGAACATCGGCATTTAATTAGCCACATGCCGGTTGAGAAACCGTCCTACACCCGATCAGCATAGCGAGCATTGTTGACGGTCTAAGTTGACACAATGTTTAGACTACTATTGTACTTACATAACGTTTAGGATTTAATTGACATATTTGGAAGATACAATCTTTGTCGCTTGGATACTTCGAAATTAACATGTTGAATTGAAAATTGGAATTATTTTGTTAGATTATGAGAGGTGCATTGGCTCTAAGTCACATCACCCCCGTCATTACAAAGGTTTTTTTTTAATTCCAGTGTATGTATAGGAAAGTCTAAAATATGTTGGTGTGGAGTGCGGTCCCTGCGGCGGAGTCCCACGGGAGCGAGCCCGCGCGCCCAACTTCGGGCTCAGCGGCGGCGCCCCCGCGCGCTCTCCCCCCGCACCCCGCGCGCCACCACTCACCCCCTCAGAGAATACATTTGCGCAACACGAGCGTTGGCCTAACAACGACTGCGACACCGGGAACCACTCACTGGGAAAAATTACTCATTTTCCGATACTGCCGCGTATAGTTCAAGACTTGTAGCGAAACAAAGCATCCTACAGCTGTTTGTTCCTGCGCCATCGCTTTGTCCTTCCGCAACATGCAGTAAAGGACTTGCAATGAATTTGAACAATGAGTAGTTTTTATTATTCTTGGGGTGCCTTAGAGGAAGTGCCCATTGTTTGTCACATGTAACTTTCTTATTAGTCGATTGTTTTACCTGCACGTTGATGTCTTTACATACAAGAATATTCATAGTAGGTACGTCATAGGTTCCGTAAACGAAAACATCCTTTTGTTTGGTTGTTTCTAAATAAATGGTGGTTATATATTATCTAATAACATTTCTAAAACATCTATTGTAAAAAGTAATATAAAATACTGCTTATTTTATATTTTCCACGATGATAAGTAGAAGCAGAATATACAAAGTTTATAACTCTAGTAACTCTTCCAAAGATTTTGTTACGACTAGGTAACATAAAAGCTAAATTATCTAGGTGGCATAAAATTAAAACGTCAACGCCGCGGTGTGGCCCACTGTTTTAAAAACTTCTTAAGTCATGAAAGATAAACTGAAGGTAGCTTTGGTCGATGATGGGGCGCGGTAGCCAATTTATTTATAATCTCTGGTGCAGAATTGGCTACGAATTAGCATGTAAATATTTGAGGTCCAAGGAGCCGGGTGGAGATTTATCGCGAATGGCGCGAGATAAGCGAGGACGGAGTCGTAAAGCAGCGCGCGAGAGTCGCTCGGCGTGGCGGCATCTCAACCGCGCCGCAACACAGCACACCCTTTGACGAAGTTGTAAAAAGAGCATTAAACCGCAGTAAAAACGCATCGGCCGCGTGGGCGATGCCTGGGGTTGCTCGTTATTTTAGTGGCCTCCTTATGAATTTCAATGAGATTTAAACATAATGAGCCTCGCTCAGAGGTCTCCGCGATATTAAATAGTGTTCCCTTATCTTAACTCTGAAAAGTTTGAGATAATTTATTCACCGTTTACCTACATTCATCTTTATCGTATCTTGTGCTCTATAAATAGGGCTGGCGTAATGACAGACAGTTGTTATATAATTCTCACCTGCCACATCTTCTCTCTCATAAAGTACTTCTTTTGTTTCATTAGGGTCTGCATCTTCACCGTCTGTAACAAATAAAACTGTCAAAATTTTGTTTTTACCATATACGACATATTACATATCATTTATGTTACAATTTGTGTAAAACTCTGTAAAAAAAATTGTAGCCTTGAACAATAAGAGCCTCTGGATCTGTCCTTCCTGACCAGCAGGGTAATTGCGTAACACACTATCAGTAGCAATGGGTTTCATTTAGACAGTTCAACAGCATTTATTGCGTTATTTACGCTGTTGAGTAGACACATTTTTCGAACATATGGAGCAATGGATTAGCAATATGCTTCAAAATGATTCAAGTTGAGAGTAATTGTGTGTTACGCAATTAGGGTGCAGATTGATCCTCGGTGGCCATTAGCACTGCTCGTGCAGCACTTATGGCCGCCTAGGACCAAGACTCTACTTTTTGCGTTTAGTTAGTTCAAGTTCTATTAAATGAAGTAATATCAGTATACGCTGACTTACAAGGAAAAAGGCGATAAGTTTTTGGCTCAATTGTTCAACAAAAGCGTGTCAGATGCGGGAGTAGCCTACGTGTGTATTCATAGCCACTTGCCGACAAACGCTAACAAACTTCTAATTCCCTTAGCTTATATTTGACAAGGTCACTCTTCAAAACTTTATGTTATACAATCTTAGAACCTTGGGTCCCCATAACCTTGAATGAAGCTACTAAAATAATATTCATTTAATAACTCTCAGTAATATACAAAGAAAAAAAGAAGAAAGACTAGGCATAAAAAGGCGTGAGTAGGCCGCGGTAACGATCGATCATCCTAAATTCTAAAGTAACCATTCATTATACATGTACTCAACAATCATAAAACCCTTCGCGTCGAGCGACGAGCGACGGATCCGTCACCTGGGGCCGCATATGACAAGCCAAAAGTAAAGACGATAATGTAAATGCATCGAACTCAAGAGTTTTTCTTCGTTCCCCACAATTCACTCGAGGACGGATGTCTTGGAGCGTGAGGAAGCTTCAAACAAATGAGTCTTTTCAATATCACAGCATAATGTATTCGAGTTTTCTATTTAGAAGTTTAACTGATCTGCGGGTACGGCGCGCTGCGAGCGGCTGGATAATCTGACGATGGATGCGAGTCGATAAACGCGACCAGTGAATAGTGCGGCGCATCAAATGCATCTGACATGTGACTAAGTGCTGGGTGCGGACGATACCACAACTATAAATTATTCGCGTGTGCCAACTGCGTATTAAATACATTTCACTCAGCCATTACTTTTATGTGGAGATATTTCATTAGTGTATTATAACTGGGGAATATGTGTTTATTATAATAAATTATTTCTCCAGAGGCGCTATAATGAACAGCGAACTGCGAGAGTTTATTCATTAAAGATATTTGTTTTGGTATAGGTAGTTTAAACTTTCCTTTTCTCTATGAGATAAAAAATACTTAGATCGCTTTTATCCATAATCACACTAGCTGACCCAAAACCATCAAAAGTCTTGAAGAAATACTTGGTCTTGAACTGCTTATATTATAATGTAGAGTCTAGAGCACTATATACTCTCTCTGTCTTCATACAGATAAAAAGACTAAATACAGCATCTAAAATTACTTCTATGAATTCAATGTATGGTAATCGGTGGAAGAAGTACCAACCAAAAGGACCATTCTTGCCATACTTCTTACACCTACTCCCCCTATTTCCGATTCAAGCCTATTTCCTAACAATTCGTAAATCAAAACGTTAGCTTCACAGTGTCGTGTCGTGTGTCATTCGCAGACGGACGTCGTGCACCCAATGCGCCGCTCGTACGTCATCCGTTATCGGCGCCTCTACGTCAGTGTCAGTCGAAACTGCACGCACTCCCCGTATCCTGCCGCTTCGGCGAACATACTCGTGTAATCGTTTAAGCGCATTGCATCTATAGTTAGCTAGATTTTCTAATAAGTAGGAGGTAGTTGTGTAAGTAGTTTGTAGCAAAGAAAACAATATATAATATTAATAATACTCCACAACTTTCACACAACGCCATCTAGTCCCAAACTAAGCAGAGCTTGTGCTATGAGTACTAGACAACTGATAAACATTCATATATATTTCTAAATACATACATATTTTAGATAAATTACACCCAGAATGAATATAGATTATGTATGAATATGAATATGTAATATAATATAATATCAATATGAATCGATGTTTAAAATTACATTACTATCGAATAATTTCGCATGGTAGAAATTGGCTGCAACGAAATTCTTACCTTCAAATGTTTCATCAGCATTAAATTCTTCATTTTCATCCCCTTTGTTTTCCTCGTTGCACCTCGATTCATCCTGCAAATCGTTAGGTTCACCGTCATCATTGTCATCATCTTCTTCTTCCCGATCACTAAATGTCCTTTTTCTTCCTCTCTTGGCTGCAGTAGCATCGTCATTCCACTCTTCTTCTTCCGCTGAAAAGATTGTATAAATATTTACATCATTTATAAATCTAAAAGTGTTAAAATTATAATAATATTAAATATAAGTATATAAAAAAGGGGAGGAAATAATCCCTTTGATTATTGGATTTTTGGCAGGTGCTGCCAGCCTATTAGCCACTTTTCCCGTTGGAAAAGTGCCTAATAGGCTGGCAGCACCTGCCACGTTGTATGGCAATACTGATTCCTTGGGAAAAAATAGGCCAGCTCTCTGGTGCTGGGAAGAGTCGACCAACTGCTTTGCGATGCCTTAAAAAATTAAGAGGGCACTCGGAGCCCATGTCGTTTGAGGTTTTCCGCACCTATAGCAGCCGCCCCAACACACCACGCCGTGTTTGAATTATGTAATGGCGCTTGCGCTTCATGTCTCTGGTCTCGTCTCATGGTCGCGCGTCAAGCCATTAGGTAAAATTAGAAAATAATATATGAAACTTAACCCTACGCGACCCTTTACTTACTAATTATCTTCATCATTGTTAAGTTATCACTTAAGGGAAGAGCGAGACAGCTCCAAAATAAGTACTTTTGTACCTTACTGGGGCTGCCTCCATTTATCTATGACACAATGTTCAAGTTGAAATAAATATTTTTGTATTTTGTAAAACTAGAGAAATAACTTTTCCCACTAGTTATTTCTGAGCATGAGAAAATAGTTTTCACGCTAATCGATTAGTTACTTCGCTTCTTTGACTGTAATAGGACCTATCCAAATTGTGTAGCGTTATCTTACATTTCGTTAAAGTGTCCAATTCAAAACGCAATAGTTGTTTTGACAATTTCGAGGGATTTTCTTGTAAAGTGACGGTAGTTCACAATAAGAGCGGGCGGTCGAGCGGTCACCGACGTGAATCCCCTTACATGTTGCTCTATCTACAATTATGGTAATATTATAGTGTAACTCCAATTTCAGTAAACGACTCGGGTGATAGTAATGATAATGTTAAAACAAGACCTACCGAAATGTTATTGTGAATTTATACCAAAAATAACTAAGTGTATCGTCAATTGTTATTATTCGTTTCCATTCCTGCTAAAATTGTGTTAGAAACGAGAAAGGTTTTTGGGGGCTGTATTCAAAACGTTTAAAATGTACTAAGTAAACAATAAATTATATATCTTCCTCATAGTCCATTTGTCCCGTTTACTTAAGGTCGGCCTTCCTTGTCCGTATTTTCCATTGAGCACGACTTTGTGCGGTGTCAGCGTCGAGTTGAGCTTCTTTTAGGTCTTCTTCAATTTGCGATTGCCAGGGAGCGGATGGTTTTCCACCAGTGGACGAGCAAGACAATAGTTAAGTGTCCCAGTGCCCGATAGAAAACTGTGCCTCTATATTACCTGGATCCGGGAACTATACCTATCTGCTATATATCTATCTATCCATATACTAATAATAAAGCAGAAGAGTTTGTTTGTCTGATCGCGCTAATTTCCGAAACTACCAGTCGGATTTGTAAAATTCGTTTTGCATTTGATAGCCCAACTCTTGAGGAAGGCTGTAGGCTATTTAACATCGTTAGAACCCTTAAGAGCCGAGTAAAAACAAAAAAGTCATAAGGAACGCCGAGTGAAAACGAAGTAATAACGTGGGCGACGATGCGATGCATGGCCACCCCGTGCATCGCATCGCATTCTCGGAGGAACAAGAAATTTCACGCGGACCAAGTCATGGTCAGACCTACATCTTTTCGTGTCTGTCTGTGTGACCGCGTTGTTCTTCTAAACTCCACAACGAATTTTGATGCGGGTTTCACCATCATTTTGAGATTAAACTGACATGTAATAAAGAAATCTTGATCTTTTGTAAAAAAAGGGGCGAGGGCTAGTGATACCTATTTTATAAATAATGTTCAAAACAAAAGCGCAAAATTCCCATTATGATTTTTTTAGTACCCAACTGCGCGACAGCGAAGAATAAGACTAAGGCCCAGTCCTTTCACACAGTGGTGCTGCTAATAAGTAACTTCCTTTCTCCGAACACCTTGCTACGTTTGTTTGTGGAAGTCCTCGGAGAACGTTCCTAACACAAAAAAAAATGCATTAGCTAGTTTATTATACATATTATATATACAACGTGTAACGTTAAATGCGCAAATCCTGAAAATAGTTTGATCAGAATAACAAGCAGAATTAATTGAACCACTTTTTAATATAGGTCACATTTTTCAAAAAATCTTCATTAAAAACGTTGCGGTGTCTATTTATTAATAGGTCAAGCAAGCCAATGTCAGCGCGTCGCAGCGGCCCGGTGACGACTCCTCCCTCGCTAAAGCGTCGTCGGAGACGCAAGAAACGATCAGAATGGCCAGTAAAACTAAAACAGCACATAAAACCTTTACAATTTTTTTTAATGACTTATTTTCTCTCTGAAATAGGTCAATTGAATTAAAAATCAGTTGGGTGTCAGAGTCAAGTGTGTCTGAGGTTTTGCGCATTTAACGTTACACGTTGTATATACGTATATTATATCGATTCGATGGAATGGATTGGATGGACTGTATTGGATGGATCTGTCGATGTTAGAGTCAGTCAGACTAAAACCACACGGGGTTCTTCAACTACCTTTGGCCAGGGTTCAGCTCCTTGACTCTACCATAGCTAGTTCAGACAACCTTTATACGTTTCCGACCACAGCCCAATTTATAAAACTAAGTTTTGTCCATCGATTTTAATAAGGTTACACAAATCTACAATAGGAACTAGTTTGCTGACATAATTAGCAGACAGGCGGTGGCAGGGCGCGGGACGGTGGCGTGATTGCGCCCCGTTGGCGGCCGCGCCCTCACCCGCACACACTTCGAATTATACAATTAAACACAAAGCTGTGGACATTACGTAAAAATTGACACTCCCGGATTGTTGTCATTGTAAACTATGCTTAGCACGAAGTGACTTTGTACTGTTGTTGAGTTGAGTAAAATCAGGCTGGTTCGATCTGTCCATTTGACTAACAACATTTTCAGGAACGGCTCTAAAATTGATCGTTAAACAATCGCACGAGCTCATCATTACGAAACCATGAATAATGTTAATAGCCCCGTCGCATGTCATCACGTAAATAAATCAGTCGTTGTAGGTAGTTCATATTTAGATGAGCTGAGGCTAGAGGAGCATAGTACCGGGGTCCCGGGAGACCCAGCCCGGCCTAGTGGCCCGAGGGAATGTCCATCGATTCATCAAAAGCAGGCCAGAGGCAAAATCCTAGCAATGCCACGGAACCCGCACTGTCCCTGAGGCAGTGTTCGTACTTACTGCAGACGTTACCGACCTAATATTTTGTTACTGTACACCAGAGCATACTTGTATGGTATCTACGGGAGAACGTTGATGACTAAAACGATAAAAACATATACTAAACTCAGTGTCTCATTTTGCTTGGCAAGACTGTAATTCTATCATAAATGTAAGCTGGCGTTTAATACTTCGTACCTCGGAAAGCACGTAAAGCCGTTGGTCCTGCGAATTATCTCTCCCCGGTCGTGTCGGATTGCCGTATACATCGGACTATGAGAGTAAAGGAACAGAGAGTGCACCTGTGTTTATGCGTACACTTGTGCACTACAATATCACCTGCGTACGTAGCTAATATCCGTTGAGATTGGCCACAGTGACCGAAATCTAGGCTGGAGAGGCTATTATTATTGTAAAAATTCACAAAACATGTTCTATCTATAACACACACCAATTTCGTAGACAATAGCGAGGTATGACGTCCGTGGAGCCATCTTGCACCATTGCGATAGCCCATCATAACTCGAGCGCGCAATGTGCCGCGCGGGATCCATTCCGCACCAAGGAGCCGCCCGCGCCGATACTCACGCCAATTCAATTTTCTTACTAACTGTATTGCTTATTATACGAGACCAAATTCTATGGGATGACGTGTTTTGATTTCAATTTTTTCTTATTGATTGTTAGAATCTTCTGAAATTGCGTTAACATGTTAGTTAGCGAAAAATTCTGTTTTTTATTTCAAGCTTTATCTAATTTTTAGAGCGAGTAAATGAAAATAATTCAGTGGAAAAATAAAATTACCCACCAAAAGTATCTGCACAGCTCTGACTGGAAAATGCCTCATCTTTACTTATAATTTACTGCCTAGAATTTGGGAAAACACAAAGAAATGTAAGATGGCTTATTTTACAGAAAGTATGTATGTAGGTACCTGCGTTTTATTAAAATAGACGGTAACACTCATTTAACAACATAAAGCGTCAGATATCGGATGTTTCATCATCTAGGTAAAACGTTCCACAAGAGGCATTAACCTACTCAACGGGCGGCACTAAATGTTGTACTCGTAGGTACGTACTTACCTAATAATTTTGATTAAGTACCCGGGGAGCACAAAGGAATAATAACAATCCCATCTCGGCGTAAGTCATTGTAGTTTCGCTCAGTTGTATATCCTTGGAAACTGTAATTTTAATGTGTTCGGAGTCGGAGGCGTCGGTATGATGTCGAGTGGGAATAGCTGAGTAGCCGCGTTCCCCGAGGTGGCCGGTCGGCAGGAGTCGGCAGGACCTGGCCTGCCCGCGCCCGCTACATCGTTAACTAATGTACACTCAACATGTACAATGTACCTACATTACCCATGTATTATGCATGTCGGTTTCCTACTTTCCGTAATCGAAATATCGGAGTTCATTGTTTATTGTTTTTTTTTTTTTGTTCACTTCAAAGGATACCTTCAACTGATACAAGTGACCCATTAGGGATTTTTAGGCGTACCTAAGTACCTATAAAAGTGCCTTCCCTATATATAAAGGTCTTGCTTCATTACAGTTAGCTGGCGGACACTATGCGGGCGTTATCTAGTATAAAAAATATGTAACCACCATTTTTACGACTTACTAAACACAAAGAACGAAATTTGGCTTTTCGTTTGGATTGATTATTCAGTTCACCTTTTGATATTTCAGTTCGTGAAGATAGGTAAGGGTTAGCTATCAATTAAAAGTCGAACGTCTCAGCTGGTGTTTTCCTTGGAGAGCGAGGCGCGCGGGGCGGTGCGGTGCGGGGCAGGGTGGCGGGGGCGAAGTCCCGTGGGAGCAGGCGGCACGCGGCTGCCGGGCCAGGCCTCCCGGGACGCCGCGTGGGCGGCGGGCGAGAACTTGGCATCCTCTGGGACTACCCCCACTACCCCCTAGTCCCGGCAGCCCGGCTCACAACGACGCCACCGTGATATTTTTAACAGATACTGTTATGCGCGACTCTCGGAAAATTGTTAAGCCACATGACATGGTACTGCAAATAATTCCTGTAACCTTCTAAGATTTTATGTAAGTGCTACGTAAAGACCGGCTCAGACTGAAAACGCTACGATGTTAGTACGTAGAGGAGGACGGTTAGAAAACTGGTTAAGTATGAGATAGAGCTACCGTTTCTATCATCTCATCATGAAAGGTCTGAAAGTTACGAATACCTACTGAACGAAATATGTTTTTACTGTAATGACAGTTTTGTTGTGGCAAAATAATAATAGCCGCATAGGTCGATCGATCAGGTTAAGCTACGCTTGCCGCGGTTGGTCTGCGGATGGGTGACCATCTTTACATACCGCGACCCCTCCTTGCCTCGGAAAGCACGTTAAGCCGTTGGTCCCGGCTGTCATTCGTAGATCTTTGACAGTCGTTACGGGTAGTCGGAAGCCCGAAAGTCTGACAACCAGTCTTATCTAGGAGTATCGTATTACCAGTGGGTAATACGATACTCCTAGTTCCTAGTAACTGGGTTGTGAGGTCAGATAGGCAGTCGCTCCATGTAAAATACTGGTATTCAGCTGTATCCGGTTAGACTGGAAGCTGACCCCAACATAGATCGGAAAAGGCTAGGCAGATGATGACAGTTATGTTTTGTTGTGTGACTATTGAATCCACCCAGAATTTGACTTTCCCAACAACCATTGCTAAGTAACAGTCAATCAATCATGAAAAACGTGATATAAAATGAGACCATCATAACAAATATTTCACATACATCGAGTGAAATACACACAATAATATTAAAAAATCCTTCATAATGTGATTCATAATGTAAGACCTAGCCCACATTATTATTGTTACTTTTTATGGATTTTTGCCGCGAAACAGGTGAGTGATTTATGACAGTCGACTGGGATTTGAAAAGAGAATTCCTCGCCATGTTAACAGATTGCATTAATGTTTTACATTTTTTTGTTTTACTTTTCCAATGCGCGAACTTTAATATATAAAACATGTTACAGTGTCATTTCATTTCAAACAAATTCCGCGAGGAATGGAAGTGAGGCTAAGTACATATAAGTATGTTCTATATTAATTATGTTAATTACACACGCCAACAATATCCCTACTTATCACTAAATCTTACTATACAAGCTTTTCTATATATAATCGACACTTGGTATGAATGTAGATTGTTAACTATTAGACACAAATAGTTTAAATTGATGCCAAAGCATTAAATATCCAAACGTATTGAATAGAACAGAATTATAGAGTAGGAATAGAAGATGGGACTTTGATATCTAAAAATTACCAAGTGGTTGGAAAGACTTGACAGTAGTGCTGTTTAAGAATAGACTACGTACATTTTTAATATGAATTGCTCTGGATTGATCGAAGTGGCTTTTGGTTAAACTTAAGTGAATTTTAATAATATTAATGTTGCATGCTGAATGGTGAAAAATGGCTGAGGTTTAATGTATTATAGCACTTATTATGTTTAAGTATATATCCATTATATTTTATTCTATACATAGCCAATTACTGAAACATAACGAAGGCTAACCAGATTCATCACAATCGTCTCGAGTTCGCGCAAAGTAGCAAGCAGCACAGCAAATTACATCGATTAAGCAACTCACGGGCAGCCAACAGTAGATGAGAGGTCAACATCAACATAAAACTGTTATGATATGGCTTTAGCGTATTTCCCAGAGGCACAGGGGAGGTGCGCGCCACCCAGGGGAAATTTCCCGGCGATTCTCTGCGGGGCCTCTACAAGTTTTATGGACGCGCAACACCTAGGGTTGCTACAGCTGCTGGATTGACGTTTCTAGACTAATAACCTCCTTAGTTAATGTTTGGATTGTAGAAGAATACTTTTATAGTTCTAATGTAAGCTGTCGCTTTTGATTCCATAGTTTTTCGGACTGTAAATCTTTGTAAATCAAGTTTACTATTGACACAGTGAATTGCTTAAGTATGCTGTATAAGCTCTTAAAATGGTTTTTGGAAACAGATTCTTAATCAGAGATCGACAGCCCTGTGAGCACCCCGCGCTAGCCTCACGCCCTGGCGTGGTCATCAACTTCTTATCGTTACACATAACGGTGCTCAAGATGTGCCGAAGAACTGTGCACTGATTAATTTTAATAGCCTTTGTTAATTAACAAGTTAATGCTGACGCTAACATCCAGTTCAACAAAGAAAAGCTCTTGTATGTGTATTATATCTATCTGAATAAAGGTATTTTAAATACATAATTAAAAGCAAAACCGGGGAAAATAAAGACACAAAACAGGACTTAATTTCAAAATTAAGTTATCCCAACTGCATTAGTGTAGTCTGAACATCGGAGCACATAAGCTCAGTAAAAAAGTTGACGTACAAATCCAAATTGACTTAACCCTCTTCAAAAGGCTTACAAATACGTCCATCCAAAGCTTTTACCTCGAATAAAACATTCAGACGGTTTATTGTGATCTTTACACTTTCCATCCCCGATCAATCTGTTATGTTACGTACATAATTTAATTACAAATTATGCATACTATGGCCCCACTAGAATATTTCAGCAACCTGGACGTTTGAATTTTGTTTGTACTTACGACATTTTTTTATAGGAATCTGTTATTTGGCAGAAGGCCCATGAACATGTGCATCTTGCCTGGTCTGCCTTAAAAAACAATCTCTATGCTTCGAAAATGATGAAGATGTTTTGGGCACCATTTACAAATTTCCAATTATATGTATTTTGCGAATTTACTTGATATTGAACTTATAAAAATGAGAGCAGTTTATGCTAATCAATTTCCACTCTATCCATATAAGACCTAATCAAGATACTTTTCCCTAATCATCTATTATTAAGAAGCAGACACATTATAGTCTTTGAAAACTCGAGTAGGTAGAAAACGTCGTTGAGTAAACAATTCAAGATACGGCAATTCGTTTTTATTGTATGCCTGGGACAGGGAAGGATTAACATTTTCACTGGATGTAAAATTTTAATTCCTCCGCATAAGGGATGGGACGTTGAAATTGACGTGTTATTGGACCCCAGCGAGGGAAGCGGGTAACCTGGCAACGGACGCAGTATATACAGATCAAATCATAATCAAAAGAAGACTGAGAATTTAGGCACACGAGACGAATTCTGACAACGCATCCGCGACCTTCTTCAGCGTTTCGGGACAATTATGCGGCGGTTTTACCTACATTCTTTCAGGTGCAAGATGGTTTTCATTTTGAAAAGCTTATACATAATATGAAAAGACCGCTATTTTCTTACATTTATGTAGATTATTGTGACAATTTTACTCGCGATACTCGTGAACGAACAAACAAATGATTACTTTGTCTATCATACTTTGTGAACACGCAAAAGCAGAAAGCAACAATGAAGCCGTGCGTTATACGTATACACAAACGTACTGAAGAGCTAGTATTGCATTAGGTATCCCTGGAGCCAGCCGGAGAGTCGCAGCATCCTCGCGCTCCCCCCGGGACGCATTACGAAAGTACTAGACGCCACTAGATCGATACATAAAGTTACTACATTACATAGCTGTTAGTTCTGCAACAAATAACATTGTTCTCAGTACTTACTGAACTCTACAACTATATAGATCTAGGTGTTATTTAGAAACTGTGATGTAGTATGTTGTCTTATGTATTAAATACTGACTAAATCAATTATTTATTTTCCTTTATTATGGGATGTTAAAGCGTATACAAAAAAAAATGTGTTAGTAACAGCTACTCCGACATTTATCTACTAAAAACAGTTTGAAACTTTCAGGAAATGTAAGTAAAAGTTTGTGCGACTTCATTGAACTCTTCTCAACTCTAAGCTAGGCTCCTCTGCTGCTAATCTTTGACAAAACCTGTTCTATTTTGTTTAGACCTTTAGCTTAGTAGCTTCTATTGGGAAAGTAAGTGCTTGGTCATTAGGTATCATAAAAATAATCAAAGTCCTATTCAATCGCGTAGTCTGCATAACATACCTACATTCCTAGATACGAGGAGTCCTAAATATGCTTATCCAGAACACCATAATCGTCCTCAACTCGTCTTATCATCTGCATCGACTCCTTCGAAACTAGAGATTTTTTGCTTGAATCTCTACGAAACTGTTCTAACGTAGCCACCAAATGAATGCGTCAGTGATGACGACGGGTCATCCTTTAAGTCCGCAGTGTGGCTGCATGCAGAGGATAGATCGGCGCGATGTTTGCCGAGCAGCGACCGCGACCAGTCACTGATAAAACGTTGATATTAGGGCGCCACGACCGCAGCGCGCCGCGGTCCGTCCATCACCCGGACCGACGCCCTCTCATTGACGCCAAGCCATTCATTGTTTACTTAAACTACGTACCTACGTAATTTGGATGGGATTGAAGTGAGGATGAATATTTGAGGATTGGTAAGTAGAATATGGGCAGCACATTTTCAAGTATAGTTGCTAAATTTATTGCAATACATTTACCATTTTTTTTTTTTTGCTATGTTGCTAAGAAACTTCCTTATGGTCTACGGAGATAGAAACCGAAGCAGTCGAGGTACGCTTTTGACATGGATTCAGCATCAGTTTACAGGCACCACCTGTAGATCGTTTAGTTCCTCATTTTTAGACACAATTGGATAGGGATAGCAATGTTATCCATACATTCCGGGGACGTATCGACTGCCCAGAGCTCCATGGCCTTTTCTGCCAATTATTTGTGCACGACAAATACATCGGACACTGAGAGCCGCCGACGCAATCTGTTTGTGCAACCGTCACGCAAAATTGTAGCCAGAGCCGAATCACCAGTCTAGTTATCGTACTTTAAAGATGCCAGATGCCAATATTAAAGATGCCATTCCTTCTGAATGACCTACTTCTGAACAACCCCAGAATGTGATATGTTTGTGGATGAATGTAGTAACATTATGCGTATAATCTCTGGTGGTCTGTGAGAGAAAGTATGCAAGGGTTGTTGTTGTTCACTGTTCCATGTTACTTTTAAATTAAATGACATATACAGGTTCCCATTACAATAGATGGACTTAACATAGCGCTCAGTAGGTCTAACCAAAGATATCCAAGCAAAGAAAAAACACTGATTAAAGTGATTTTATTTTGACTCTAAAATAATAAATTGCCGGTATATTAGTGTATTTTCGTTAGCTAATTATTTTTCTTGTATGATTCTAATGCGTTTCTCTTATATATTGTTTTACCATTGTTCTTATGTTGGTGGTCTGAATGATTTCTAAAATTTTGTCCATCTATTTTGACCTCTGGTCCTCATCTATTTAAACCTCTGGTCCTAGAGACATGAAATTTGTAACTAGGATGTGTTCTTTGTGAAGAGTAGGTATCCACTAAGAAAGGGTTTTTCGAAATACCACACCTAAGAGCGTGAATGGAGGGAGGGTGAAATGTCACGCGGACGAAGTCGCGGGCAGAAACTAGTGGTATATACTTTTCAACCTGTGGGACAATTGCGTAACACATTATCAATCAGAATCGGTTTGATTCTGACAATTCGACAACATTCATTGCGTTTTTTACGTGTTGAGCAGACAAATTATGAAGCAATGGATTAGCAATTACCTTCAAAATTATTCGGATTCTGGTTGATAGTGTGTTACGTAATTAGGGTGCTGGGTATTTGAATTTAAAATGATGAATCCACAACTGACTGGTTGTCAGACTTTCGGGCTCCTGACTACCCGTAACGACTGTCAAAGATCCACGAATGACAGCCGGGACCAACGGCTTAGCGTGCTTACCGATGCACGGAGGAGTCCCGGCATGTAAAGATGGTCACCCATCCACAGACCAACCGCGGCAAGCGTAGCTTTACCTTATCGATCGCCCTGTGCGGCTGTTATTATTTAGCCACGGGCGCACCTAACACAACTTAGGTTCTAGTCGTATAATACAAGAAGTAGGTAAAGGTACGGCTACACACACGATTAAAACAGAGATCTAGTTTATAGATAGGTACCTACTTTATATATTTCCTATTGCGTCTTACTTGCCAAATAAAACCCTCGTTCACATGTAACTGATTATGATTACTTTTAGACAATACTGCTGAACATAGGTAAGCCTCTACAACGATCACTAAAAAATCATTCGAAGTCATGGCATTACCATAGACCAGCACGGTTTTCCAGCGGTGATGCCAGTGCGACTTACGCTAACGAGCATGTTGTTACCCCTTGTCCTTGATTGACCCACTGGGAGTGTACACAGGGATTGTAGGTTTTCCGTAAGTGAAGACACAAGAAAAACCTTTATTTTCTTTTTGTGTCGAAGCCCCAAGTTTTACTGGGTTTTGCATTGCAAAAGTCATTTAAATTTCAAGATTTATATTAAGTTTTTCTTTTAAGATTCTTAAATGGTTGGACTTTAAATTCACCTTAAGCAAACAATATATCAGAACGTTCTTACAAATTGAGGGTGAAAATAAATTCAACTAAGGGCTGGTTTTTTCCAACGCCAGATAATTTATAGGATAGGAATCATTTTGAATTTTTGACAATTCTTCCATACAAAAACTGTCAAGACGTCAATTTATTCCACGAATAAAAAGTATCTGTCGATTCAAAAATCAGCCCTAAGTATATCGCAGTTTGTTATATGAAAGTTAAAAAAATAATAACAAGTAACATATTTTCTTATCATAAACTTACGTTTAAGCGCCCTCGGTTTAGCTTGTTTTCTTCGAGACATGGTCCCACGCTTTATCAGCGCGTAAAAACGCAACTATCACTTCATTTCACCTTCTATAATCACTTAGAACTTGGTTTACACAGTAACGTGCGGTCTACAAGAAGTAGCGCTAAAGTTTATCGGGAAAGTAAAAGTGCGCGGCGTCGGGAGTGCGCGACACGTGCCACGCGCGGGTCCTCCCGCGTACTGAGCTTACTGGCGCCCAACAAGTGGCAATAACAATATTGTAACCTTGCGCGCAAACTCGCAAGACATGTGCTATCCCGACCAGTGTTTGAGTTTTCTTTGCCGAAATGTCGACACATGATAGACGTCTCTGTAAAGTGCCCGTTGAGTGGGTAATAATTCAGAAAACATTTAAATGGTTGGGTACAACTACCCATAGCAAACTATCTTCCAGTCCCAATTAATACTTCATCTTTATTTATTTGTAGGCAAAAGGTTCATTAACTTTGATAATTTTACCATTACCTAATTTTCCTAAACGGCTTGAAAAACGACCCAATTTTCCAACAAATCCCATTTTAAACAAGTAATCCCATTTTGATCAAACAGGATTATTAAACAAACAAAATGTTCAATATTGTAAAATTCCTAACCTTTTTCAACCTACCCGCGACTCCTAAATTCAATTCCAACTGACTGATTAGTTGGAGAAACTGCACCATTCTTCTTTGGAGAAGTTACAGGACAGTTCCTGCTGTTACTGCGAGTGGTGATCGATATACCGTGCTAACATTTTTACTTTTTATTGTTTATCAAATGAATCAGCTGTTAGGATTAAAGAAACACGTGGTAATAAGACGAAGCTAGAAACGATGCAGCCCGAAACACAGTCGAAACTTTTTGCTTTTGTGAACGGATCTTTAATAATTAACGTAAACGCACCCATTACCGCCAGTTTAAGCGGAGTTCAGATTGATATCCAAAAAATAAGCACATTCTTAATATGTGGCTTCAATAAAAATATTTTTTCAAGTACTGAAATTATCGATTTTTATAGTTATGTATAAGAACAGATAATCAAAGAATTACTTAAAACATTAAAAATTAAATAAAAGGAAAAAGGGTCATGTCCCTATTACCGACTCAAAATATCGGGTGTGTGCCTAATACCGTTTATGTGACACCTAATACCGACCACTAAATAAATGGAACCGTTAAAGTTAAATAAAAATGCTCGTGTATATTGAACTGTTTATATAAATGCTCCAACACAGTACAGAATGCTATCAACACTTAACAATTATATGTATTCTTATAATAGTATATTCTTAACAGCGTTAAATCAATAAAAAATATCATATTTATACGAATTATGTATAACAAATTACCAAAGGCCAGTATTGATTATAACTACTATAATATATAACCAATGGGGGTATTTGGTATTATACAAGAGTAAATGGCATTATAGAATCTTAGTAAAAATGTAACATAGTCATATAAAATTACAATAACATTTATGAGGCGGTTTATCGTATCTATTAAAACAGTAGAAAAGGCATTTGACTGTAAACCGCCTCTTAAGTTTAGTAGTCATGTCAAATCAAAAATCAAATCTTGGATTAAGATTGACAAATGAAACAAATTAATAAAATTATTCATGTGAAAAAAAAATTATAAAAAATAACATCATGTGCCTCTGAATCAAATTTAAGATTAACTATGATCTCAGCATTCACTACAAAATGTTATCAAAACTTAACGTTATTATATATTCTTAACAGCCTTCAATAAGTCTTAAAAAATATACTACTTAATATAATTATTTGTAACCTAAAGTGTAATATTAGTATATTATTTTACAAAATGTAATATAGAAATATAAAATTAGAATGAAATCTTAATTCTAGCAGTCATTTCAAATCAAAATCAAAAAATTTGGCAAAAAAAATAAGATTAAAAAATAGATTCATCTGACTCTGAATCAAATCCACAATCATATCTCGGCCGCATAATGATCTTTGCTGGACGGTTTATTTCACAATCATCTGATATATAAACGGATAGCAAATAGTAATTAAAATTACCATATGACTTCCACATATAAATGTTAGCTAAGTAGGTATTACTATAATATAATAAAGCTTATGTTATTTTAAATCTGTATGTTTATTAGGGAACACTATAATGTATATTAAATAACTTTATGTTTACATGAAAATATATACCAAATAAAAAAACAGTAGTAGTAAAAAACAGTGTAGTATGGGGTCCATCGTAAATGTACAAGTAGATCGGTAATAGGTTTTCTTAAAGGAAATCGTATAACCTATTACCGACCCAAGGGAATGTGTATGAATTGTGTAAATACATGTGATTTTTGTACATGTATATGATTTTAAGTGGTGCGGTTGCTAAAAATATTTAATAATAATGATATTTCAACTATAAAAATACACTATTTAAAAATTATACCTCCTTTATTCATCAAAATATTTACATAAGAACAAAGTTAGTGTATACGGCTACTAAAGCTCTTGAATATATGGCGTTAATAGCTCAAATATAAGTTAACATACTAAGGAACTGAGTTAGTATAGCCTCCTGCCTATTAATTTATGCATTTTAACAAAAATCATGGCACACAAAAGATACGACAAGTACTTATCAACGACATGGGTCGACAATAGGAATAAAATTGTGATTTTTGTTCCTATTACCGCCTATTTTTAATATTGAATTTTAAGCAAAATAAAATAGTATCTCATTAAAATGAATCATTACTTGTGTTCCTGAAAGTATCAAAAATGCATCAAAAGAACTAGAAGTTACATTAAAATGCTTTACGATATAATCTTCTGCTAAAAAAGAAACAAGAGTACTTACGCCATCCGGAATGCCACACTATGGAAAATGCACTAAGGTCGGCGTCCACGGACGAACATAGCAATTATTATTTAAATCGTCGAGTTACGCACGCAAAAAAGAGATGAACATTTGCAATACAAATACATCTACATTTTTTTTAAAGCAACCATTTGTGTAGCTTTAATACATGACATAAAAATGATAGTTTTCTGAATGGGGCGGTAATGAGCGCGGATTTTAACGGGTCGTTATTAGGTGCGTTTACGTTATGTCAATTAATTAGGTTTTTTTATTAATTATAAGTATACCGTTTACACAATAAACTAACCCAATAGAGTAACTATATTACGTTAGGTATTGCAACGCCCTGCGATGTTATCACTAGGTAATCTACTAGTTTATACTGATATTGTCAATATTGTGTTGTGTGCCTTATTGGCATTCACATCACATTCAACTATCTTGTGAGTTCTCCAATAAAATATGTACAGTAAATACTTACGCGGCAGTTAAGAAAGTATTCTAGGAACCTCAAGATTCAATACTTGCGTCTAAAAATTAATTTGGAGGGTGTTTCTGAAGTCTTTGTCCAGGCGTCCTGAGTCCAGTTTGAGTCTAGGTAATGTAGAATTAACGGACTTAAAATATGGATGAGAGTGTCAGTTCAGTCAGACCCAATGGATCTTGTCTAAGTCCTCAACGGGTGTGTACCGTACTACGCCAACAACGAAAGGCTCAAAGGATTTCAGCTACCTACTTACTTCTCCTAAATTACGTAAGCTATTAGGTACGTAAGTTTTAACCCTACAGCAGTGGTCTCGAACTTCGTAGAGTGATATCGGTAGATCGGTAGGTATTTGACAAAAAAATACAATATTCAATCAAACTGGTTTATTTATTTAAAAAAAAACTTACAGACTAATTTATAACAATCATACTTGTATGATTGTTATAAATTATGTGAGCCCATATCTGTAGAAATACCGAAAATTCGGTAGGTTCGAGACCACTGCCCTACAGAGCAGTGTCCCACATATGGGACATACCGAAAAATGTCTTATATTTCAAAAATCGATCCAAGTAGCGAAATCTAGTGTTGACAAGATTAACTATTATGTGCTTGAGTTTCGAATTTAGTACCAAATATTTTGGATAGATCTGAATAAACATTTAACTATTTATGTTTTCTTCAAATCGGTAAGTGTGCACTTTGAATACTTACGATTAACGAGCGGCGTATAATAATAGCAAAAATTTATAAAATTGAATTTTTCAGTGTCGAAATAATTAGTAGAGGTAAGTTCATGTTCATATTTGTCATTTTACGTGTAATCTTGTAATTTCATTGATACTACGTAACACAAATTCACATTAATGCGTGATGTGCCATATCGTCGCTTATCTTACTAACTGACGTAACTAACTTTGAGGTGACTCTTCAGGACAAGCTTTTTGCGGTTTCGAACTATATTTGTTGAATTGTAACTCTCATAATAAGCGACTGATCAAAACAAAATTGCATGAATTATATTATTATTTGGTTATTCTTCCTATATATATATTATAAGATAAAAAAAATATAAACATTTAAATACAGATACGTCTGTTAGAAAGATAAGCGACGATATTTGTGGGTCATACACAAAAACATACGTTTCTATTGAGTTATGATTTTTGTAAATATTTTTTCGAGAAATGGCATCATATTTGCAGGCTAGTGTATTTTTTAAGCCAATAACAAAAATCATGCTCTGTAGGGTTAACCCTTAAATGCATCGTGATGTAAAGCATCCACCAATATAATGCCATATTTTCGTTTCCACAGAGCACGGAGATTCCCCAATTGTTGGAGATATTCAACTCATTTTGCTCCCAGTAGATTCGTTCTGATTACATAAATATGTAAATTTGCACCAGGCCATTTAAAAAATAAAAAGTATTTTTATGAATATATTTTTTTTAATATTTTTTCCTTACTATAGAGCTAATGTTACGTCCAAATAAATTTAATTTGCTTAAAAAGTAAAAATCATGCAATTAAGGGTTAAAATGCAAGTTGTTTTCTTTCTGCTCCAAAAAGAGGAAAAGAGCACCTACGCCACATAACATAGGCCACCGCCGCCGCGCCGTAGCAAGGCGCCCAGCCTACAGAGATAATTTATTTATTATTACTTTATTTTATTTTTTTTTAGGCCCTAGATATTTTTTTTTCTTTGTTTGTTTTTCTTTAGCACAAATTACAAAAACTACGCGGTAGTTGAGAATGTGGGGGGCAAGGGGTGAAACGCACAGGATGCAGGTCCGACATTATTCGCAGTATTGCGTCCCGTTTAGTGCGCTGTATGTGGGTACGCTTCCAGAAAGACGTAGGTACTGTGTTTTGTCTTTCAACTTCATGCATTCGATGATAAAGTGATCATAGATGACTTCTTTCTCCATATCACTTATTTGATGATACCGGCGGCGCTCCCGTGTTCTCCCTTTTTCTGTATCATCATCATCACAGTTCGTTTAAGTTAAGGTAAGAGAAGCTGATACAGATAAAACGGCTCCGGTCTGTCCTCTAAACCACCATTTTAAAAGAATGTCGTTTGGTCTCCGTAACGTGCCAGCTACCTTTCAGCGTCTCATCGACTGTCGATCCTGCTCTACTTAACAAGATGTTTATTTAGACGATCTGTTGGTAATATCTCAGGGATACCATCAGCATCTGCAAGATCATGAAGCAGGTTTTTGAACGTCTGGCTGAGTTCAACCTCCATGTGAATAGGGAGAACTGCGCTTCTGCTCGGGAAAGCGTTAAATATCTCGGTGAGGTTATTACAAAAAATGGTGCTTCCACCGACCCGGAAAGGTGTGTGCTGAACTCGTGATGAAGGTACCAAGAAGGTAAAAGCACCTGAGAACCTTTTTACAACATTGTTCATGGTTCAGAAAATTCATACCCAACTTCTCAAAAGTTGCCAAACCATTGACACGTTTGACTTGGAAAAGTCAAGTATGGTCTTGGGACTAAGAACAGACCCAAGCGTTTAAAGAACTGAAGAGTTTACTGACCACAGCTTCAATACTGGTGCAGCCAATTACAGTCATCCCACCATTCTGCGTACTGACGTAAGTAACTACGCCTCGGGCGTGGTTTTATTACAGGGTGACGGTGACGGCAATCAAGATAGGCCAGCCGACTCCTCAACGCATCTGAACGCAACCACTCTACCACGAAGCGTGAAGCACTCGCTGTAGTATGGGTGGTGGAGCGTTTCCGGCTTTACCTAGACGATCAAACATGTCAGTGATTGGCAGTGATCGCCAGCCTCTACGCCGGTTGCTATCACTTAAGTCGCCAGCAGGCAGATTAGTCCGTTGCGCTTTGAAGCTCCAATCTTTTTCTATTGGTGTTTTAGACCTCAATTCGAATATACCCTAGCATCACAACCACTCGATAAGTTTCCGTACCCTATCGAACATCAATCAATGTTATGATAGCCTGTTGGATGGTTGCGAGGTGATGGAAGTGTGGTGTGTGAGGAAGGTGAATGTCGGGGCAGAGACGCTGAAAAAACCGACTTGTTCCCACGCTTGTTCACACAAGCGACAGTTGCGACATTTGTACATCTTCTCGCGAAGATACCTAGTGAGCTTTGCCTGGAACAGACTTCGGACCCTGAAGTAGAAAAGATCGTTAAAGAGCTAGAAAGTCCTGATGATGTTCCATCTTACAGACGGTTAGAAAGAGGATACCGCATGGACCTGTTCGACCCACTTCCAGAAGGTGACCAGGGGAAGCCTATCTCATTGAAGCCAGTGCTACCCGATGGACAGAGTTGCTCTAAAAAGAAGCAACAGCAGACGCTTGCGCTTGTGTCCTCGTCGAGAAATATTTCATGCGATTCAGTCTGCCTCGCAGGACTATTTCAGACAACGATGTCCAGTTCGTTTCCGCAGTAATGCGAGAACGTATGTCAGTCCTAGACACCAAACAAAAGTTTCTCCCGCTGTATCATCCACAAGCTCATCCTGCAGAGCGAAAAAACCTTACAGCTATGCTGGACCATCTAGTAGCAAATGACCATACCTCATGGCTGAAGAAGTTGCCAGTGACCCGCTTAGTAACAGAATTATTGTGAATAGCGCGAAATGTCGCACCACAGGCAATTCACCGGCTTATTTGACCTTAGGCAGAAAGACGCGTCACCCATAGAAGGCGTTCCGTTCACGAACTTTATGCCATCAGGTTCAATCATGGTTCAATGAAAACTTTGTGCCACAAGTCACCACTTTTTTTTTTTTTTGGCTGGGAAATTATCAAATAACTTCTCCTAAAACCCATTTCTTTCTACCCCCTTTCTTCTAAAACCCACCCGTGTTCCTTCAGTTGCCTGTGCCACGGGCCACGGTATCTCTTCTCTTTCGAACAACCCGCGACCCTGGCAAACATCGGCCCCAACGGACCCCGTCAATTACTGCTGACATCTCTTTGAGGCGCGCGTGGAACACAACGCGCCGTCGACCCGCGCCTGGTCCTTACCGAACGCCGAACTGCCCATTGCTCGCCGTCCGCAAGCCCGTGCGAACGGTGGCCGGGAGTCGGCACTTGACTCCCGACGTCCAGGGTGTCTCCTGCGGCGACTAGGGGCGTGAGGGCGCAAAGATTGCCTCTCTCTCATGCGTTCCGCCTCCTCCTTCGCAAGCATTACTCCTTCGCAGAAGGAGGTGACGGCTTCCCATGCACTCTCGCTCCGTACCATGGCCTGGACCAGGGCCGTACGCGAGAGATCGCCGCCGCCGGTCGCCGCCGTGAGGACGCGGATGCCGGGCAGACCTCCACCGTATGCTCCACCGTGTCCTCCGGGCGATCCACACAGTGGTGACACCCGGGCGTTTCCTCCCGCCTTATAGCCACAAGTCACCCCTCACTTAAACTTCCTGCATTGACTGTCGGTTCGGGAACGCGTTGACATCCAGCAGGACAAGAAAAAGGAGTACACCGAAGCTTCGCGTCGACTATCTGACGCCTTCGATGTAGGTGATTTATTCATGCTTAAACCTCACTTATTGAGCATAGGAACAAAAGACCTCACTTCTAAGTTCTACCGCCGCCGAGATGGCCTTTACCAGATCATTAAAAAGGTAAGTCCAACAACCTACACCATCGCGAGCACCCTCGGTCCAGGACTGCTACACTGCCACACTGGAGAGACTAGCAACCCGGACACAATCTCATCCAATACGAGCGTCCCACGGTCACGTGCCATTTATTTATTATTTATTTATTTATTTATTTATTTATCCTCCTACTGGAACGCCATACAGCAATTACACCAACGGAGCAAAGAATTACTTATGTGCTGCTTTCCATCCATCCTGTGCGTGGTGGACATCGAACGGGCCGCGGTGGAACACGCACGCTCACACAGCGTTAGCTCAATAGTGCCATTTCTCCATCCAAATCGCGCACATTCCTTGCTATTTTTTTTTGAGATACAATAAATCATGATATACGTATACTCGTAGAATAATTATCTTTCCCTCGCCTGGCCGTTGCGAGGAAAGTGGCTGGCGATGCGTACCAGTCCGTTGCCCACACGCTTACCTACTGTCCAGTCGCGTATAAAATAGTACCGCACACTTCGCCACGTGCCTGCCTCGTGCCGCCATTATTGCACGAACTTAGTATTTAGAGTTTTCGTTCCCAATGTTGCAATGTGTTAAACAGTTAACTAGTGGTTACACCAAAACAAATTGAATAAGGTGGTTTCCCTGAGTAAAAAACTGAAACTGTAACTTTAAAGTGATTTAAATTATTAAAGGTGGTAAGCGTAATAACTGTCCCAAATCACTATTACAACCATCCTTGGGTAAAGGTCGGTGGAAACAGTCGCAGGTATGGACTCATTTAAAAAATTAAATTCTAGGAATCTGTTTTTACTAGGCCTCTGATTCGTATTATTTATATATATTTATTTACTTATAGGTAAATTATTAGACTTTTACCTCAAATGCTTTCGATTATCCTTATGTAAATCCACAATAATAATAATAATAATATTCCACAACTTTCACACAACGCCATCTAGTCCCAAACTAAGCAGAGCTTGTGCTATGGGTACTAGACAACTGATAAACATACATAATATATTTCTAAATACATACAGACCGCGTCACTTGAATAGCCTCATCCTATATTTCAGCAATTTATATTTATACAATATACAAATACGTACTTATTTGTCATATTTTGATTATTCGTCTACCGTGTATAACCAAACCACGCAAGAACTTGTACGAGCGTATCCACGGCGCGCACCGCGCGTAAGTCGACGCTTGAGTTATCTGTTCCACATGAATAGCCTCAGTTGACTTCCAAATGTCCTAGCATTTGTTTGTTCTTAATTTTCGATGCTAATTCATTGTACTAACAGTGTTCGTTTCATTTCAGATATAATACTCGTAGTTTTTGGAATATTATCATTATGGGTCGTGGTCGAAAATTAACGGATATACAGCGTGTAACGGAAGGGGGGTATCAACCCTGAAGGAGGTGAATGTGCTCATGAAACTCAACAACTTTCCCCAAAGAACATAGGTCGAAATATGAAAAAAAATTTTGGCCCTCCCTTACAAAACTGACTACCAGCTGATTGATTTACTATGGGAGGGACAAATTTTTTTTTCATATTTCGACCTATGTTCTTTGGGGAAAGTTGTTGAGTTTCATGAGCACATTCACCTCCTTCAGGATTGATACCCCCCTTCCGTTACACGCTGTAGAAATAGAAAAAATATTTTTTTATTTGGATAAACAATTGTCTCATCGCGATATTGCGCTTAAAATTGGTCGTAGTGCTAAAGTGATTAATAATTACGTGAAAAATAAGGAAAATTATGGAAAAAATTATAAAGGTCGCACAAAATTGGCTACTTCGTTACGAGAACGCCGACTTATTTTACGTGCAGCATCTAATTCTTCGAAGACAGTGCGTCGAATAGCAAACGAAGTAAACACCAGTGCTTCATTATCTACAGTGCGACGCATAATAAACTGTTCATCATACATCAAACAGAGAAAAATGAAGAAGAAACCCCGTTTGCGCGAGAGTCGTGAAAAGGCCCGATTATCGTTTGCTAGATTACATATGTCCCTAATCAGTGGCACGATGTTGTTTTTAACGACGAAAAACAGTTTAGTTTAGACGGTAAAGATGTATTCATATTATTTTTACGATTTGAGAAAAGAAGAGAAAATTTTATAACGTCGTCATTCAGGAGGTGGTTCCGTAATGGTCTGGGGTACGATTTCTTATCACGGTATCATCAGTATTTCTATTATTAAAGAAAAACAAACTTCTAAACTGAACATAAGCCTTCTTAAAGAAAAAATAAAAGAGATTCGTGAAGTTGGTGAAAAAAGTGGATTTTTCAACAAGACAATGCTCCTTCGCATACTTCACATGAATCAAAAAATTGGTTTAATCAAAATAAAGTTCAAGTTTTAGATTGGCCATCGAACTCTCCGGACTTGAATATTATAGAAAATGTTTGGGGCTATCTATCTAGCCAGTTATTTGCCGATGGACGCTATTTTAATAACAACGCAGATGTTATAAAGGAAATTCATAGAACTTGGAATAATTTGGACCAAAATTACATTCGCTCGTTATATGATTCTATTCCAAATCGAATTTTTGACGTTATTAAGAGTAATGGAAAATATACAAAGTATTGAAATCAAATTGAAATATTTTTTTTCTGAGTTTTATTTTACTGAGGCTATTCAAGTGACACACCCAATTTGTTACTTCAGAGCGCAATTTTTATTATTTATTATTAATTGTCTCGTTTATGTAGTAAACTTGTAACAGTAACCTAGTATAATTTATTTATAAAATTAATGAAGCAATTGCTCTCATAGTATTGGATTTACAACAAACTTTGGGAGTGAGGCTATTTAAGTGACGCGGTCTGTACAGTAAACGCTCAGAAGTCCTTAAGCACGCTAAAGCTCACATTGCCATGAACAGTACGAGCGCGATACACTCAGTGCGTGTGTGAGTGATGTCTTAACATTCCGCAGATAACACACACTCAAAGACTATTATAACTTTATAAATTATATATTTTATCTTTATAATCAAAAAAGAAATACCGACGAACTGAGAACCTCCTCGGTTTTCAGTTCGTCGGTGTTTTTTTTTTTTTGTATTTTCCGGGATTTTTTAGTTCTTTCTGTCCCCGACCGGGGCCGATCAGTCCATTTCCGGGATTTTTTTTTGTAATTGATTGATTTTGATTAAATATTATTTCTATGATTTTGATTTAGTATTTATTATAATGTTAAAATCCATTTTATCGATATCGACTATTTTCTCTTAATGAAGTAAAGCAGCCCTAACGATGCAACTTGACCTTGAACTGACCAATTGCAGCCGCGCGTTCTTCCTCATCCCCCGGCCCGCAGTAGTGAGTCGTGTGCTTCGAAGAAATCGGCCCATACGCTCTCTAGTGGTTATATTCTCTATGCACACACTAATGAACTGTCGTCGTAATAGACGAAATAGCATAATATTTCTGTTGCATTTACAATACGCGTCTGTTCTTACCATAGCGTTGCTAAAATTCGCAAGCTTGTAATATGTGCTGCTAGCTATTTGCGCTAAGCACGAAACAGCAAAAACAAACTGGAATTAGCTTGAGAAAACGTTTGTACCAGAACCGGTGTCGCCAAACTCATACATTTACGATTTACTCTTACTGCAAACCCGAAGATACGATTGGCTAGAAAAAAAATAAGGGCGTAAACAAAATGCAAAAAAAATATTATACGAAATGCAACTTTAATTTCAACAACCTATAAATCTAATTGACAAAAACAAGAAAGAAATACATATTGGTCTACCAAATACCGCCACTCGTCGCTAGATGGCATTGCTCAGTATGAACTGTAATGACGTAAAAATAAGGGCGGTATTTGAATGGCGTATCACTGACACGAATGCAGCTTGCTACTCAAATAGCGATGTAACCTAATTCGATCGAAATATTATCGGTACTATTTAAACGTATTCAAAACATATAATGCGAAAAAAATATTGTATGCGATAGTGTGATAATATTAAAATAATGAAATTAATATGACGTAGGGTTTTTGCATTTACCAGAGTAATACGATTTAAAACGTTTTTAATTGGTTTTGTGTTATCCTTTAAGTATCTGTTGCCAAATATTTTTTATAATAAAATCGTCTTCCTTAAAATGCTGCGAACATAATATATATAGCCTCGTAACGCCCAAGCAAAATTTCGCAAGATGAGCTAAACGCTCAATGTATAATGTATTGAACAAAGCTACATACGGCATTCCGGCCCAGACTAAAAACAAAACCTTCTCCTAAACGCCCAATGTACATTACAATGTACATTAATTCATATAAATGCATGTTTGCAATGTGTAATACTGTATGTCACTTTGTTCAATACATTGTACATTGGGCCTTACGAGGATAGTGCTGTTTTTTGTAGGGAACCAGCTTAATCTCCCAGTAGCGTTGATCCATATCTCTTTACAAATTGGATCATAGGAAAACTGATATTATTAAGGAAGGAAAATATAATCTTCCAATTATCATCATTACCATCATCTCAGCTGAAATCATCGTCATCGTCCACTGCTATGTTGTACCCAACTCTTTAGCTAGATGTATTTAAAATTACATCACGAATATCATCCTGCAATTTTTATTTTATTAACTTTATTTATTTAATAATTAACTGTATTATATTACTTACATACGTATTTAAATACTTTTATTTTAAAAAGGCAATGTAATACATGTCGATTGATTTTATCGATAAAGTCACGCACTATTTGGATAGCGTTACAAGTATACGTAGACGAGCAAATATTCCAGAAAGGCTAAAACCGGGAAAAGAAAATCAACTTTGTTGTCATGACAGTAAGGACAATTTTTGTTTGTATATCTTGTGCAATGTTTGACGAAATTTTATTTTTTCATTTTATTAAAATAAATAAGAAAATAATACTTACCGGTGGTATGATACACCTCCATGATTTAGATTTTTAGTCCGACTATGGTTTTTACAGTCCAGTATGGCACAATAAGGCATTTTAATATTATTTAACTTAAATTGTATGTTGACGCAGTCTAGTTTGCGAATGAGAGCGCTTGAACAGCAAGTGCGTAATGCAGTACTAACTAGCGGCGACACTGCCACGCCTACTTACTATTTCCAGTGTTTTTTCTTTTCCGTGGCGCTAAGCAACAGGTTTACGATCAATGAGGTCTGAGTTCGAATCTGAATTATTATTATTAGCCGTTTTTTTTGTTTCTTTGAAACCATAATAATGTTAAGTAAAAACTTATTAGGTTTATGTTTATTTATAATGTATTCATGCTTATTATCATTTTTATAAGAAGCAAATATTAGTTATTGTATTATTATTTAAGTATTTATCTGATATTTAATTTATTTTTTCGGTTTTGGAAGGTGGAACTAAAATAGTCGTGCTAAATCATAACAAAAATGTTTATTCGTTTTATTTATTTATAAAATTATCAATTTTGATGACAATAATTGTGACGTCACATTCCTACTTAGATAAAAAGAAGTTCTCTTGTTACCGTTCATAAGATTTTTTTGTTGTATACCCACTTAGTCAATTCATAATAACATAACAAGGAAATGATGTTCTAATAACACAAATATAATTGTTGATACCCACTTATTAGAGGTATCGGTATTCAGTAAAGTTTATTGAAAAGTAATATATGATTTAGACTTTATAAACATGTTTTTTTTAATGTAACGTCACAATAAATGTATTGAGGTAATAGCTTAATTTTTCATTTTCTTGACGAAAAGAAGATTGAAACTAAACCTCAATTGTTTAAGGTCATTAAATAATACGGATATGCTAATATTACTAAATATTTAGTTACACCGTCTATTATAATTATAAAAAACAAAACATTTAGATATTAATATTTTGTATAACTACATAAAAGCTAGTTCTCCTGGCCCTGCTACACTCATCCATCCCCACATATTAATCGCAATTCGACCTGACTCTGCATTAGGGCATACGTTTTTATCACACCAGCGAGTGTTATCCTTGCGCCATAAATGAAGCCTACCCTTATGGCTGGATTTAAATGTCTTTTGATCTGAAAATATGGTAGTATTCCAGTTAAAATCTAAATAATCCCGTGCGAAACGTAATCGTTCTTGTTTATGTCGTTCTGTCAACAAGGGCTTCTTAGCTGGTCTTCTGTGCAAGCCTTCAGCGTGGAGGGCACGGCGAAGAGTTTGCGATGAGGTGTCGAATAGTTCAGCAAAGTGTCTCGTTGGTGTGAATCCATTAAATTCATGCTCGCCCACCATATGTCGTCGCTGTGCCTCGCTAATAAGCGCCGGCCTTCCACTTCGGCCTTTCTCTTCCTCGTATCTTTTGATCCAGAGACTTAGAGTATTACTCTAAAACAAAAAAAAAGTGAAATTAGGCAGCTGTAACAAAATACTAAAGTGACTTCATTTTAATATAATATAATAATATTTATTTAATATAATACCTATTCAAATATTACAACTTTGCATTTATAAATCCAATAATAAACACTAATTATTTATCTTTTAGGCCTCATGATGGACTTAATAATCAATAAAAAGTATCATCCATTGTCAACAAATAATAGGTATTTTCAAATAAAAGTTTAAGTTACAATTCATTAATATTAAATACTCACATTCAGTCCGGTTTCATTAGATGTTTGTTCTATTAAGACCACTTTTATGCAGCCCAATAATCGTCGTCCCCGCCTCAATATTAATATTTGCCTGCATTTTGAGAATAATCAATACCGCTATCTATACCACACGTCACTAACCAACAACTACAACTAAAACGACAACGGTTAAATATTCATAAAACTCATGTCTACCTCACAGAAATCTAAATTCATTATTAAGTTTTTTACGATCTACCTTCTTAACTTTACAAAATGTGTGAACAAAGCGAACAAGATAAAGAATATTATATTTCTGTCCCATTTCTTCCAATCGAGTAAAAACTTGCAAAAAGTCTACATAATCGGCGTGAGATTCGAACTCACGGCTGACTGATTCGCGCATCTATCTGCAGGCACTTAGCCGCTAGGCCACCTTGACTTGTGTTTTAAAGTTGAAATTATGAAGTACAATCACTTGTTGACGACAATAATGATACATGAAAATAGAAGGTCGTAAGTCAAACTAAACGTCAAGCTAATGCTTTGTGAGAATGCCTATGGACTTTTGGAGGCCACTGTACATAATATCACTACATAGTATAAAACAAAGCCGCTTCCCTGTCTGTCTGTCCCTATATATGCTTAGATCTTTAAAACTTCGCAACGGATTTTGATGCGGTTTTTTTTAATAGATAGTGATTCAAGAGGAAGGTTTGTATGTATAATACATGCATAATATAGTAGAGAAACACTGATAATTTTAGAGGTTTCTAATGTAATGTCGTAAATAAACACATTTTTTTGCGCTTACATTGTAAACGCTGGCTGAACCCGTCGAGATAGATCAAAATAATGTACAGACGACAGCACATCAAGTTACCCCACTTTGGCCTTGAACCCGTTATGAGCATGAACCGCGAGAATCGTGCGAAAGAGATAAATAGCTTTTGTCTGTTATTACTTATAATGTTTCGTGCTGCAGCGCTGCGCAGCCTGTCAGTACGTACGTGACCGTGGTTGAGTACGCCCGCGTCGTCGGTGCGTCGGCGGGTGGTGTACACGACGATGCGCGCTTACGCAACCACCGTCACATCCTACAGAATAAGATACTGTGCGATAAGAAATAGCGCGATAAGAATATGCTTGAATCCAATCGAAATAATGCTATGGTAATATAACAGACGGTCCGCGCAATGCCTAAAATACTTATGAAAGCTTATACTAATCAATATTTTTTTATTTAAATGATCTTTTACTTAATCCGTCGTTCTTACATATTTGTTGGAAAATTACAATAAATTAAGTAGCGAAATTTCGCGCTTATTGTTAAGCAGGCAGGTAGGTATAATCTGATATGAGAAATTCTTTTGTATTATTACAAGCTTTTATTTAGTTTCACCTGTCCCGTTGTTTGTCTGTCGGTCTGTAATCATATCTTGCAAGTTAAATTTGATCCACTTCCCGGTGTCCGATTGAGCTGAAATTTTGCATGCATGCATAAATCGGATGAGAATGCAATATTATTATGACATAGAGCTGATCTGATCATGGAGCTGGAAGGTGGCCATAGGAACTCCGTAATTAAACGACGCAACCCCATCGAGTTTAGGGTCGTTTAATTTGTCTTGACGAGTACTTTGATACCACATGGTAACCAGGGTCTGATGATGGAGCTGGAAGGTGGCCATAGGAACTCCGTAATTAAACGACGCAACCCCATCGAGTTTGGGCTCGTTTGATTCTTCTTGACGAGTACTTTGATACTATATGGTAACCAGGGTCTGATGATGGAGCCGGAAGGTGGCTATAGGAACTCCGTAATTAAACGACGCAACCCCATCGAGTTTGGGCTCGTTTTATTCTTCTTGACGAGTACTTTGATACTATGTGGTAATTAGGATCTGATGATGGAGCTGGAAGGTGGCTATAGGAACTCCGTAATTAAACGACGCAACCCCATCGAGTTTGGGCTCGCTTAATTCGTCTTGACGAGTACTTTGATACTACATGGTAACCAGGGTCTGATGATGGAGCTGGAAGGTGGCCATAGGAACTCCGTAATTAAACGACGCAACCCCATCGAGTTTGGGCTCGTTTAATTCGTCTTAACGAGTACTTTGATACCACATGGTAACCAGGGTCTGATGATGGAGCTGGAAGGTGGCCATAGGAACTCCGTAATTAAACGACGCAACCCCATCGAGTTTGGGCTCGTTTGATTCTTCTTGACGAGTACGTTGATACTATATGGTGACCAGGGTCTGATGATGGAGCTGGAAGGTGGCTATAGGAACTCCGTAATTAAACGACGCAACCCCATCGAGTTTGGGCTCGCTTAATTCGTCTTGACGAGTACTTTGATACTACATGGTAACCAGGGTCTGATGATGGAGCTGGAAGGTGGCTATAGGAACTCCGTAATTAAACGACGCAACCCCATCGAGTTTGGGCTCGTTGATTCTTCTTGACGAGCACTTTGATACTATATGGTAACCAGGGTCTGATGATGGAGCTGGAAGGTGGCTATAGGAACTACGTAATTAAACGACGCAACCCCATCGAGTTTGGGCTCGCTTAATTCGTCTTGACGAGTACTTTGATACTACATGGTAACCAGGGTCTGATGATGGAGCTGGAAGGTGGCTATAGGAACTCCGTAATTAATCGACGCAACCCCATCGAGTTTGGGCTCGTTTGATTCTTCTTGACGAGTACTTTGATACTATGTGGTAATTAGGATCTGATGATGGAGCTGGAAGGTGGCTATAGGAACTCCGTAATTAAACGACGCAACCCCATCGAGTTTGGGCTCGCTTAATTCGTCTTGACGAGTACTTTGATACTACATGGTAACCAGGGTCTGATGATGGAGCTGGAAGGTGGCCATAGGAACTCCGTAATTAAACGACGCATCCCCATCGCTTGCCAAGCGTGTTACATTTTGATGGTATAATTAAGAACATTTAGCACCTTCTTTTTCCTCTTGCTATCATAATGTAACACGCTTTTATTTATAAAATCGGGACTGTGATAAAAATGGGAAGATTTAATAATCAAGGTGTAAAGTTTTAGTGTTAAAGATATATACTTAGGTACGATGTGGAATTATTTTGTCGTAGACGAAGAAGCTTAATTATCGTTAAAGGTTACAATGAACTTATAAAGTGTTATATTTCTTTTTAGAGTTAATTTATTTTTAACTTTTTAGTTCATTTTACTAACAAATAATAAAAGCTTGTTTTTAAAAAAGGCTTTTTTTTCTTTAATTTTATTTTAAAAACAATCAGGTTAGTTAATTACCTACTTACTAGCGGGCTGGCGGTCAGTAGGTAACCTCTTTTGTTCGCGCGGCGGGTGTAGCTGGAAATCCCATGCAGCAAAAGTCCTTTTGTTTATAGATATTAGCTAAGTAGATATTTTAGTAGGTAAGCGTGTGTTCATTTCGGAGTTTTTATGGTTTTGTTATACTTAGTGATATTCTG
The DNA here is from genome assembly GCA_949629135.1 of Eremobia ochroleuca. Classification (NCBI taxonomy): domain Eukaryota; kingdom Metazoa; phylum Arthropoda; class Insecta; order Lepidoptera; family Noctuidae; genus Eremobia; species Eremobia ochroleuca. The sequence goes on along the minus strand of OX451386.1, from coordinate 11,053,160 downwards.
AGTAGCGCATTGAGAGTGAATAACTACGTGTGCAAATATTTTCAACAATACATGAATATAAACTATACATACGTGTCTAGATCTCTTTACGATGGCCTATAATGAGGAAATGTAGTTAACGGAATTACCTATCTACCGGAGTTTGCTGTTACATGCAAATTCAACCTTATTCCGCTAGGAATAAGATACGATTTCAAAGGTTATGAATATTCAAATAAAATTCTCATCTATTATTATCGTTACTTTGTTACATCGTAAATATTTTATAAATGATAATAATATGAGTTTATTTTTTTTGTTTTTTAAGACGGTTGCCGCACACTAGGAATTTCTCCTGTATTGTATGCGTTTACAAACATTTGAACTCACATACACAAACAGCCAGACCCGGAACAACTACTTGTAGGTCATACAAATATTTGTGCCGTGCGGGAATCGAACCCGCGACGCGCAGCGCAGCAGTCAATAGCTTAACCACTGCGCCAACCGTGCCGTCAAATCGTCGTGTTTGTTATTCCTATGGGAAATCGGGTGAAGCCACACAAAATGCAAAAGTGAGTTTTTTTATTTGTTACGCTTTCAGTTTTCACGCAGTGGTGTAGCTAGCCGTAATGGGGCCTCATATCAAAATATCTTGGCGGGGTCTTTTGCAAAAAGAACGGTGACGTTTTTATTTTTTTAAGTAAGTAAATATCCCCTGCTTTTGGTGCCTTAACTACACAGCCGATCATCATGGAATTTTGCATTACTACCTATCAGAAAAGGACATAGGATAGGTTCCTACGGGAACGCATGTGAAACCGCGGGAAAAATATCAAAATAAAATGCGGAATAACAATCTTAATCTTTTTATTTTTCAACATTAATATAATTGAAACCTTAAAAACAAATATGGTTACAACAAAATTTATAAAACCAAATTATACAATAGATTAAAAAGTTTCTGTAACCTATTATGTCAATAAAGAATTATTACTTAATATTATTTTAAAGTCTCTGACGCAACTCGGGACTCTTCGGGCCCCGGACCTTTGGACGGCGTTATTATTATTATTATACAACGTGTAACGTTAAATGCGCAAAACCTCTTAAGGGGTCATTGTACTCATCATTATGAACAACTTTTACTATGGGACCAAACCGGAAATCGCGAAAAAAAAATCAGCTGTTCCCTACATTTTGACGAGTTATGCGAACATAAATGTAGGGAACAGCTGATTTTTTTTTCGCGATTTCAGGTTTGGTCCCATAGTAAAAGTTGTTCATAATGATGAGTACAATGACCCCTTAAGAGGTTTTGCGCATTTAACGTTACACGTTGTATAGATTATAAACAAGTACTTACATAATATAAATTTTTTAATAGCTTTTATTTTTATTGATATTTGTAACAAATTAATTATATAGTTACATCTACTAATGGCTGCTAAACAAAATCAAAAATGCTGCCGCCACAGAAATCTAAATAATAAGGCACTAGAAATGCTATCTACTATCTTTTAATACCGGGACGCATGTCAGTTCGCGGCTACCAACACATAGACAAACAATAAATACACAATTACGCCTACACATGTCACTAGCATTGATGCAACGAAAATTAAACTTTAAGCTATGGCGTTAAGCAATATTTTATAAAAACGCAAAATCTCAGGAGTCGTGGCCACTCGAGCCAATAATGCTAACTTACTTACTAATAGTGCAGCGCAACGCTCGTATCGATAACTTTCCGTTGAGCGTCGTTGTTCGCCCAGAAGTCTTGCAACTATAGATAACTAATTTTAGTTAAATTTAAAATTTAAATTGAATTAATTTACCTAAATTTCCTTTTGTTTTTGTATTTATTTATATAGTTGGTTCTTCTTTTTTTTAACACTTTAGTAAGAAATAAAACATACAAGATGTAACTTAAATAACGCACAACCTCTTAAGGGGTCATCATTATGAACAACTTTTACTATGGGACCAAACCTGAAATCGCGAAAAAAAATCAGCTGTTTCCTACATTTATGTTCGCATAACTCGTCAAAATGTAGGGAACAGCTGATTTTTTTTTTCGCGATTTCCCGTTTGATCCCATAGTAAAAGTTGTTCATAATGATGAGTACAATGACCCCTTAAGAGGTTGTGCGTTATTTAAGTTACACCTTGTATAGAAGATGTAATAAGTATATAAATATTAAACGAAAGATCACAATTCATTCCCATTTCGGTAAAACTAGGTAAGCCAAACATAATAAATTATCGATACAAAACAGTAGTGGCACGTCACTAATCGGCGCTCAACTCATGCGGCCGTGTTCCTGGAAATTTACGGAGTGGCGAAATTCTTTATTGCGCATGCCTATAATTCCATTGCTGCTTTTAGCAATTGTAATCGTAGATATGAACAAGCTTAAGCATCAATGGTTATTTATTGAAATGAGAAAACAATTCGATTTTCTGCGACAATCGTAGTACTGCCGTGCGATTCTGTAACCATCTCAACGTGAAAGCTTGGGTGAAGTGAGCGTGGAGTGAGCTGTCATTCGCTAGGGATTAACACTATTAAGTGCTCACTTCACTTATGAATGCACGGTGAGATTTTTACAGAATCGACCGGCTGGTGATGAATAATTTTATTTGAGTATATTTCATTATAAAAACATTATTTAAAAAAAAATGGTATTTATTTATGAAATGCTAATCCATTTATTTGAAAAGTTACATGTTGTGGAAGAATTTCCGCGGTTGGATATGCTGCAAATCACCATTTTTACGCCTTTGCGTCCGAAACAAACGCTCCACGCGCACTTGTGGCGTACGAGTCACATGTGCGGCGACAAGGTCACGGACCTTTACGACTTTTACTGCCTTATTATTTAGATTTCTGTGGCTGCCGCCAAACAAAAGCATGCTTTTACCTAACAATGGGAGGGCACGACCTTCGCGAAACGGATTCGATTCATTTTTTGTATAGTGATAGTATACCATGTGGATTGTGGGTATACCATCAGCAAAATAGTAACACGCAACGCTCAGAAACAATTGAGAAAATCGCGCTTACAGTTTAGTTAGCACTTTATTAATAAGTTATATTAAACTCCGGTCGAGCGTTCCTTGGCGTAAGTGGCAACGCTCCCGACTCGTGCTCTCGCTCGCTCGAGTTCGAGTCTACCTTATTGATTTTTTTAAATTTATTTATTTACTTTAATTCTTACTTTTTATTTATTATAAACGGACGACCGGGTGGGGACGACCGGGAATAAACGATAAATAAAAAGTTACTTACATAACTTAAACTCTAATAGCTATATATAATGTAAAATTTAAATATACATACTTTTATTTCTTTTGCATATTATCTACTAATTTATAAACTAATATAATAAAAAGACGATTGTTTGTAACAGATAAACTAAGATATACAACGTGTAACGTTAAATGCGCAAAACCTGAAAATAGTTTGATCAGAATAACGAGCAGAATTAATTAAACCACTTTTTAATATAGGTCATTTCTTCAAAAAATCTTCATTAAAAACGTTGCCGTGTCTATTTCTTAATAGGTCAAGCAAGCCAAGGTCAGCGCGGCGCAGCGGCCCGGTGACGAGTCCTCCCTCGATAAAGCGTCGTCGCAGACGCAAGAAACGATCAGAATGGCCAGTAAAACCAAAACAGCTCATAAAACCTTCACAATTTTTTTAATGACTTATTTTCTCTCTGAAATAGGTCAAATGAATTAAAAATCAGTTGGGGTGTCTGAGGTTTTGCGCATTTAACGTTACACGTTGTATATATTTTTAACCCGTTTCCACCTACCACCGGTCCCTGAGACTGCAACGGCAACTAGCAAATAAAGGATAAGGTAAGTTTACTTTCATTACACACACGCATTTTGTGACTACTGTTCTTTCCTAAATAAAGTATGTGTAGAAAAGGTATATAGGATGACTGGTAATTAGTGACCGATACTTAAACACATGATTCTACTCATTACAACAAACAAGTTTTATAATGGGACAAAAAGTGAAATGACGAAAAAAAAATCAGCTGTTCCCTAACTTTTGACGACTCGTACGAACATAAATGTAGGGAACAGCTGATTTTTTTTTCGCGATTTCGGATTTGGTCCGATAGTAAAAGTTGTGTGTAATGTAGAGTACAATCATGTGTCTAAGTATCGGTCACTAATTACCAGTCACCCTATATGTATAGACGTGCAGTCTTTTGCAGATACGGTTTTTTGCAGGATCCCGTTTAGTAGTGTACGTGTTTAAATATACATATTCACACAAACATCCCGTTTTCCGGATACTATAAACAGGATGCTTGTGTGAATATACAACGTGTCCCAGAAATCAACGTCAAGCCGAAAACGGGCAATAGGCCAAGTCGTGACAGCTATTAGAAAAATATAAAAAAAAATCTTGGTCATGTACTTTTCGAATTATAAGCATTCAAAAATAAATCTCAAAAAGTGACACCCTGTGATGGTTTTTCAAGTCCTGTGACTACATTATTAACATTTCGGTAGTTTTTTTCTCTGTGATGTAACCATGAATAACCCTTCTGTAAATTACAGTTAAAAGTAAAACGTAACTGCCTCAGTTCTAAATTAAATGTTAGATTTTTGCCCAATATTGAATTCAAAATAATGACATCACCCAACTTTAACCGACTGTACTGAAAAAAAAATCTACTACACTATTTTGGCAAGCAACTTTAAAAGATGGCGCGTTTAGTCAGGATTCCAAAATGGTATAACACATACTAATTGCTACTTCTTAATTGAGAAAAAACATTTTTTTTTATGAAGCCGTATTTCATAAAAGTTCGATTGAGACGAAGAGTGACGTTATTTTGACTAGTGTGAGCGAGAAAGATTCATTTTAGCTAATGTGAGGTGACGCTACTTTGACAAGTGGGAGCGAGATAGATAGTGACGCTACTTTTATCTAACTAAGAGGGAGACGGATTGACACATCATTTCATATGTGTGAGTGAAACAGATAGAAAAAAGAACGAGTTTCACCCATACCATGTACGACGAGTACAAAGTCTGCTACCCCGAGACTACCCAGAGAGAGTACGATTTTGTCGAACGATGTTGCAGAGGCACCGAGAGGACCCGCGATTCTTTGAAAAAATTCTATGGTCCGATGAATCAACATTTAAAAAGGACGGTTACATGAACCTCCACAATTTGCACGAATGGCACGTGGAAAATCCAAATTTGATGCGGGAAGATAGATCTCAGTACCAGTTTAAAGTAAATATGTGGACGGGAATTTTGAATGGTAAAGTTATTGGTCCAATCGAGCTGCCGGAGAATTTAAATGCCCAGGGTTATTTGAACTTCTTACAGAACCAATTACCAGAATTATTGGAAGAAGTGCCACTGAACATTTACGGCAGCATGTGGTATCAACAAGATGGCTGCCCAGCGCATTATGCTCTCACTGTACGAGAGTTTCTCAATCGAGAATACCCCGATAGGTGGATTGGGCGGGGTGGTACAATTTCGTGGCCTGCCCGTTCACCCGATTTAAACCCCATAGATTTTTTTTACTGGGGTACGATAAAGGATAAAGTGTACTCTAAACCAATTCAAGATTTAGACGAGCTGCGCCAAAGAATTGCAGAAGCCGCTGAATACATCAACTCAAGAAGATACGCCCGTCTTATTACGCGATCATTTTTAAAGAGATGTAGAACTTGCATTGCAGCTGAAGGAAAACAGTTTGAACATTTGTTATAAAACTTCGTAAATCTGATTTAATAAAAATTATAATAAAAGAAATCCAACGACTGAATTTTATTTCAAATGCACCTAAAACCAACAATGTACTTTTTTTCCTCAATTAAGAAGTAGCAATTAGTATGTGTTATACCATTTTGGAATCCTGACTAAACGCGCCATCTTTTAAAGTTACTTGCCAAAATAGTGTAGTAGATTTTTTTTTCAGTACAGTCGGTTAAAGTTGGGTGATGTCATTATTTTGAATTCAATATTGGGCAAAAATCTAACATTTAATTTAAAACTGAGGCAGTTACGTTTTAACTTTTAACTGTAATTTACAGAAGGGTTATTCATGGTTAGATCACAGAGAAAAAAACTACCGAAATGTTAATAATGTAGTCACAGGACTTGAAAAATCATCACAGGGTGTCACTTTTTGAGATTTATTTTTGAATGCTTATAATTCGAAAAGTACATGACCAAGATTTTTTTTTATATTTTTCTAATAGCTGTCACGACTTGGCCTATTGCCCGTTTTCGGCTTGACGTTGATTTCTGGGACACGTTGTATATATATATATTTAAACACGTACACTATTAAACTGGATCCTGTAAAAAAACCGTACCTGCAAAAAACGGGATCTTACCGTAGGAAAGGGCCACATCGAAATATTTGAATGCAAAAAAAAATACGTTGCGGTCTCCAGGACCGCGGTGGTAGGTGGATAAGGGTTAATATTTTCACCACTAGTATGCTACATTTGTAAGCGTACTCTCTTTTACTCGTATTATACTATTTTCAAAAATAGACGTGATAGTATGTAATATAAAATCACAGTAATAAAAAATAAAGACACAATATAAATCAGATTCAGTAAAATTTAACTGGCAGTTCGTATAGTGTATTCAGTTCCGATTTTAAATCTTTTGAGAACAATGCTTTGTTTTGGGAAAAGGATAGGCAGATGATGTTTTAAAATATGTTTTTGCGGCACAACAACCAGGGTCTGACTTATTTTTAATGGGCGACTTAGGTTCATCCTTAGATATTCTTACTTTTAACTCTCTTTTCTTTTTCTCACATTCCTCTTCTTCAGCACCCATAATTTCTTCAATGCTAGTGTCTGAATTATAATTTTTATCTCGACTATTACAAGGTCTCACGAATTTACGCTTCTTTGAAATATGTAAAATCGATTAACTACTATCGAAAAAAAAAAAAAAAAATCTTTATTCTTATCTTCCTGATATTCTTGTTCTGGTAATAATGCCTGACTACGTTCAGAAAAAAATTCGTCTCCTTGCTTATTATTTACAAATAATACGTTTATTCATCATCATCTTCCTGCCCCTGTCCCATTTTATTTGGGGTCGGCGCAACACGTCTTTTTCCATTCTTCCCTGTTAGACGTCATGGCATCATTTACTCCTTTGTCTTTTATATCATTCTTCACACCATCCATCCATCTTTTCTTTGGCCTTCCTCTCCCTCTCCATCCATCATCAAATAATACGTTTATTAATACAAACAAATGACCTAATACAAGTAAATTTACAAAAATGTTGACGACCCCCGAACATTTTTACTAAAATGAATAAATCCTACCTTGTGATGCCATATTTGCGTAGAATACCAACGAATGCGAATCGAAGCACACAGAAAACTTTTTCTCACGGCGAAATACGCATAAAGCATCACAGGGGTCCAGTGACGCTATAGGTGCGTCATCCTTGATGTATAGGCCCGTGACGCGCCTGGCACGTCATCGTCCAATGTTCGGGGCCTGGCTAAAGGGGCTTCTAAACGGGCCATGTTTTACTGCAATTTGTGGCTACAATATAGTGGCTACAATATAGTGGCCGGCAACATTGCAAGCAATAACAGCCAGACTATGCAATATTGCAGTAATGTCCCGGCCATAATTGATAACATTTTAGGTATGGCCATACATGGTCTATTAATGTTCGATAGATTGCCAGACGATCGCCGAGCGATCGATTTAACTGCAATATTGCCCAGCTAGTTCTATTGTTGTTTCAATCGCTCTTTATTGTTATGGCATAGTGCGTCTTTTTTAATCTTTTTTCAGATTTTGTTTAACCTTCAAGCGGGCGCGCCGTCATTTGTAACGCCAGCGGTCGCGCGTAACCTAAAAGACCTATAGGATATTTCAGAGATTTAAAACACGAATTATTTAATATTTTTTGTGTGTATCACATTATCATTATATTAGGACATAAACAAAATTATAAAATCAAAATAATATTCTAATTTTCTTTGTATTTGTAAGCAATTTGGCATCATAAATGCATCGAAAATCGATCGAATCGCGGTCGATTCGACGCCGCGCGACCGCTTGACGGTTAAAAGAAACTCGAAGTCACCCTTCGACATTCTAGTAAATTTTTTAAATAATTTTTTATCAAGGCTTATTTCTTGATTTAAATTATCTAAAGTTTCACGCCTATTTAGGTAAGGTCGAATCCACAATCCTTTTTTTTTTTAATTTATTTTAAAACAATATAAGCCGCTGCGACAAGTGTGATTTCGACAGCCATTGCTGCCGATGTGAGTAGCCCGTTTAGGAGTCTGCATCATGAGCCATACTATTGCAGTCATATTGCAACACATAGCCCAGCCATAGAATTGCTCGACCATCAAGAACAATAAAATATTTTTGTAATGGCCAAGCAATTAGTTGCCTATAGTGCAGCCACAAATTGCAGAAAAACGTTGCCCGTTTAGACGCTCCCTAAAGTATGCATGAAAATGATGGTGGCAATGAATCTGTTAAAGTTTACTAGCTGGCATAGAACAATAACTTCATGAAGGAGTGTTTGATATGGGTAATCCCAAATTAGTTACTTTTTTTTATTATTTAGTTACTTTGAAACATTAATGTATTAAAAATCCAAGATACACAATCGGCGTCTCAAAATCGTCCCCATGAAATACGTGCACATTTGACAATTGTGCACTTCTTTTGAAATAGTCTCGCACCAACCGCGTTACTACATGGTCGTTAAAAATGCCGAAGTGTTCGCTGAGAAATTGTAAAAATATAGCTTCTAGAACGATAAAAAAGGATGGGATTTCGTATTTTCGATAAGTAAAAGACTTGATTGAATTGTTTTTGTTGTTTTTATGGTCTTATTTACAACGCATTGCGTGATTTTGATTTAATTTGTCTCAAAACTTCACTCTGCAGCCCAAGTATAATACGGCAAATTTCAAGGGCCGCTTAATCAGTGTTAGAACTATGTATAATAGCTTACTACATTTTTAGTCGCGTTATAAAAATGAGCCTGTTCGTTATCGATGGAGTCGATTTTTTTTTTTTTGTAATACTATTTTTTTTAATTAATAAGTTTGAACTATTTCGTGTAAAAGTTTATAAGAATATTTAAACGTTATACATGGGTATATTATATTAGGTATTTGTATACTATACTATAGTTTTCCTATATATTTATGTTATCCCATAATAGGGAAGATGGGAGGTCGAAAAAAGGACGATTTTTTGAAGTTTTCGTAAATATTATATGAATTAATTAGGTGACTACTATTGTTAGCGACATCGGCATGCTAATAACAGGAGTCGCCATATTGAAAACTTAAAAATCCCTTAAACAAAAAATTTAAATAAATAATTTTACCAGATAATCTTTGTTTAAGTGATGCTAAAATTAAAGTATAAATATGTATTTAAACTCAATTTATAAACTCGTGAAAACGAATACAATATCTTCAGAAAATAAAAAAAATATAAAATTATATTCCTCTCCACTCCATGCCCTGTCCTACTGGCTAACTTTGGTCGTAAAATTTTATTGCTTTTTGTAAACTGCCTTGTAAAAAGAACTTTAAGGAATGGGCATAAGGTTGAACTTGCAATAAATATGTTTATAGTATAACTATAACTACCTAGACACAATTACCGAGTGTTTGGCGACAGTTTTGAGTGTTACTTTTGTTCGAGAATGTGCATCTAGGGTTTTTAATACATCAATGCTTTGAAAACATTTTTTTTTCCAATTTACGAATTATTTTAACCTATCATAATTGATATAATTAATGGGCACTAGCCCTACCCGTGTGTTAAATTAATGTCACTATTGTAGCGCCACGTTGTATACTTAACAATAGATATATAATATGTATGTAAATATATTTAATATTTGGTCGAACCACCTTGCGCGTCTAAAACAGCGTCCAGCCTGTCCTTCATGCCGGCCACCATGTTCCAGCAGGTGTCCGTGCCCCTGAGACCCTAAAACAAAGAAAAATTTTGTCAATTTCAATACTAATAAGAAGATTCTTTCTATTTCTTAAAGCCGTGGACCGAATTACATAATTCAAACGGGAATCTCAGTTTTGAACATAATCCTGTCATTTGACTAAAATCTCGCAAATATTCCTATAAACAAAAAAAACCTCGTTTTCAAGTTACGTAATTATTTACAAATAGCATCCGCCCGCAACTTCGTTTGCGTAGAATTCGGAATTCCCGGCGTTTAAAAATATGTTGCTAATAATGCAGGGCCGTAGCACGGTAATATTATAATACAGTACTCCAACTTCATACAAACGGACGAAACGCGAGCTATACCTACGCGCCTCGATCTCGGCGTGCGCTCGGTGCGCAGACAGTCACGGCTGTACCGCAGTGTCGAACGGACGGTGTGTTGTTTTTTTAACAATAACCGCGCGATTTTTTCTCTAATAAATAAGTATGGATATGGATAAGTATTTCCTTTTATCTCACGAAAAAAAAGGTGTTTGGATTAATAAATAAAGCGAATAGAGTAACGGAAAGTTATTGAGACGAGTGAAATAGGTAGTTATATGCGGTTCTGAATGAATCATGATACGGTAGGTACCTACTTACGCTTGTGTTAAAACTTCGGTGTGTTTTGTTAGTTTGCATAATTCAAAGTAAAGACGTGGTATTTTATTATTAATAATATTTGTTTATTATCTGTGTGTATGAATAATACTAGAAAAAAAATGAAATCTACCAATCAAAAAACAACACGCATTTTTATTGAACACTTCCTATTCAATATACAAAGTATTTCATTTATTTATATAAAAAGGATATTTACAATCACAAAAGTAAATAGAAACAGAAAGTAGGCAAATGTAATTAAAATGCTGGAGACGGGCAGCCCTAACGCATGTTTACGTACCGCGCGGCTGTAGGCATTTATTTCTATCATGCGGCCGAGTTACACTACTGTATTATAATATTACCGTGGCCGTAGCCTGCATTGTGGGGCAATGCCCTACCTTCAAACACTAATGCCCTACCTTAAGAAAACACCATGAACCAAGTTATAACGGAAAAAAAAATACTAGCTTATAATGACATCTAAATTATTCCGAATTACCCATGGCATTTTACAATCATAATATACATAAATTCTTTATTCTGCTCATAGATGGCATTTGAAATATGTGTGCAAGATTTGTTCATATTACAGTCTATGGAACGGGAATCACTTAGCCTCTAAAATCCTAAGGACTATGTTGGTCCCATAGTAAAAGTTGTTAATATTGATGGGTAGAACACCCCCTTAAATTTTAAAGTCAGCCTGTATATCATCGCCGACAATTAATTATTAACTGACAAAAGTTAAGAAAGCCAAAAATCGATTGACTAAACAATAAACAATATTTATTTGTTCTAGACTTAAACCTATTACAAGTTTTGAACCTTATTAAATTAAGCTATTGTAGTTCTATGGCAAGATACAAGACAAAATGCAACTGGGCTTAAACTAGGAGGACTCTTGTGCTATAAGCACCAGTTACTTCCGCCACCACCGTGATCGAACTGCTATTACAAGTTTGGTGCGGTGCAAACTAGAACAGATCAAGTATCATTTTTACTTCTGCCCTACCTGTAACACCAGCTGGCCTACCTTAAATTCAATTCTAGCTACGGCCCTGTAATAATGAAGCTACTGTAATTGGTTTATTTATATATGTATAGAAAGACAGATTAGGTAGGCTTAATACATTCCTGTCTGTGAAACCATGGAAATACACATACAAAATTTCAACCCAATCGGTCAAGCCGTTTAGTAGTTGACATACCACAGCAGCGCCACCTTCCGGATCCAATTGTATTTTTAAAACAATCCAGGAAACCATCGAAATACATACCCATATAAAATTTGAACCCAATCGGTTCAGTCGTTTAGAATTTATATGAAAAAGATAAGTATGGAAGGATAATTCACACTACCCGTTGTCCTATTACCCGTTTTCCCATAAGAATGAAGCATTTTCCCGCAATAAAAAGTAGCCTATGTTCATCAGGGATAATTTCGGCTTCTAATAGTAAAACAAAATTTCAAATTGTTCCAGCAGTTTCGGAGCCTATTCAATACAAACAAACAATCAAATCTGTCCTCTTTATAATATTGGTGTAGATTATTCTTGAACATTAAAATTCTCAAATATTCTACGTTAATATATCAGATTCATACGAATACGAAAACTAACAATAAATTAAACTAATTAGAACAATAAATTAATAAATTAATTAGATATTCAAATCAAATCAAATAAAAAAATAAAACAGTAATAGTCCGTATTGACTCCCACATAATTTACTTTAAAATCCAATCATTACCTACTGGATTAACTTTTGTTTAGAATGTTTCATGACAAAATGGAATCAAAAACAATTCAATCAATTCATTGAATTCTGTTTACTTAAGTATAACCCTGAATTTGAACTTTCACTTACGATACTTACTATGCCTTCTGTTAGCTTAATTCGAAAATTCTATAGAAAAACACCATTGACACATTTTTTCAATACTTACTAGCCTTTGTTTGTTTAATTTAAAAATTGTATTTACAAAAAATATTACTCACCGGTTATATCTGTCATCTCGATATCAATCGAAGCGCTGCCTTTGAATTTGCGCCAGCTAAGGCGCCGTAATATTATAAGAACCGCACGTATTATTCATTAAAACACAACAACAGTAACTAATGAGACACAATTACTTTTTCTATTGTTACCGAACTTTAAATTTCTCGAAAACACAGTACTACGACTCCAAGTCCAACTGACTGACGCAACTGACGTTCATCGTAATGGATAGATAAACGTCAACGTCAAATGTCAACTCGGAAGCGGTGGCGGATGCGCTAATTGGCTCAATGATTAGTCTGTGCTTCCATTGGTCAATTTTAGAAAAGTTGAAAACTCCACCAATCATGCACAGGATACTTTCTTTCTAACACTATATGGCGCGTTGTAGTTATAGATATGTATAGAGTTTACCGTGATGTGCTGGCGTCTGTACTACAGTATTGTACACCTTAAAAAGGTCTACAAAAAAGTCCGCGATGGTATACGTCTATCTCTTAGGGATAACCCACAATAACCATTTTTATCCTATACTTTTTACTTTTCTCCATTGCACCCGTGCGAAGCTGGGGCGGGTCGCTAGTTATTGGTGGCGGAATGGCGGTATGGTGGCGGAATGGCGGGACAGGCTTTTACGCCCTACCGCCGGCCTCGCTATTGTCGCGGCGATCCGACCAGTGCTCGACGAATGGCTCGGGAGGAGGCACGGCTCCCTGTCGTTTCGGGCGACGCAGGTGCTCTCGGGGCATGGTTGCTTCGGGAAGTACCTGTGTCGCATAAACAGGGAGCCGGACGCTCGGTGTCACCACTGCGTCGACTGTCGGGAGGACACGGCGTGGCATACGCTGGCAGAGTGTGCCGCTTGGGAGGAGCCGCGCCGTGCCCTCATCTCAGGAGTAGGCAGTGACCTATCGCTGCCGGCCGTAGTCGAGTCTATGGTCGGCAGCGAGGAGTCCTGGGACGCGGTGGTTTCCTTCTGCGAAACAGTCGTCTCGCAGAAGGAGGCTGCGGAAAGGGAGAGGGAGATCTCGTCCCCTCACCCTGCCCGCAGCAGGCGCACCGGGCGTCGGCGGAGGGCGGACAACGCCCTCTTCCAGCCCCCCTAAATGGGTCCAGAGGCGACGGACTTGGGGACGTCCGTCGCCCCCCACATATCAGGACCCGAGGCGGCGGCGCGTAGTGTTTCACGCGCGCCCCTCTTAGACGTCGCGGGGAGAGTTTAACACCTCACTCCCCCCCCTGACACGAGGAGAGGCCCGCAGGAGCGGGCCAGCACCAGCCGGGGGTTGCGGAAGTATCGTTCGTTCCCGCGACCCCCGGCGTAGGTGAGAGAGGGAACACCGGGGTGGTTTTTAGTCAGTAAGAGTCTGACAGACCCCGCCGCCCGCCCCAGGGCGGCGGACATCCATGAGGATTTTCCACCCCGAAACAAAAAAAAAAAAAAAAAGGGTCGCTAGTTATAGATAAATTACACCCAGACACAGAACAAATGATCGTGCTCATCACACAAACATTTGTCCTGGGTGGGAATCGAACCCACGACCTTGCGCATAGCAGTCAGAGCCACTGACCACTAGACTAACAGGCCTGTCAAGACAATGACAGAACGCTATGGGCGACTCTTTAACAATTCAAGTGCCTGTAAATGGTTTATTTAAAATGAATGCTTTAGAGTTTAAATCGTCAGATTTATTAAGTAATATACGGTCACTCATCCACAGACCGACCACGGCAAGCGTTACTTAACCTTCAAGATCGACCCATACGGCTGTTATAACTTAGCCTCATAGCTAAATTATAACAGCCGCATGGCTCGATCTTGAAGGTTTAGCTTTAGAACTTAAAAGACTCAAAGCCAATTAAAAAAAAACCCTCTCTTTGAATTCCGTTTGTCAGTGTCAAACCCACTCAGCTGTTATTGTCAATGTCAAAAGAGTGAAAAAATACGGAAATCAAATTTGGATTTCAGCGCAAACAAATGATAAATTAAAAAATATCCTTGTTTATAGCATTAAATTATTATTTGCAGTTTATTCAAATATAACAAATGGAGCTTCCGTTTGAGGTACGTACATTCTCACATTGATTAAGCAATACTTCCGCGTCTTTGCTAGCTTTACTAAGGTTTTTCTTTGTTTGTCGTTTATATCATTTTTTCACGTGATTATCGATCATGTAAACGAATTTTCTGTTGTCGATAGTACGCCCAAAAATTACACTATACATGAAGACCGTAATATGCGTAAGAATAAATTCATTAGATCATTGTTTTGATTTTTATATCACAATATTTATATCCTTACACTACTTTCAGGTATTAGTTTATCTTTTCAAGTACTTACCAAAATCTGATAGGAAAGCTGCCAGTGAGACATGCCGCTCATGGTACTTGGCTGCAAATGATCAATGCTTTTTGAAGAACAAAGTGGCTGTATTTTACAAAACAATATTATCTGATGAAGTATCCTCACCACTCACCATATTTGAGGAATCAGCTATCACATATTACAACTATTTATTTAATGAAGTGGAAATAACAAGTAAACAAAATGAATTCTGGAAAAAAATGGGTGAACACATTCAGTGTTTGACCTTAAGGAGCTGTGATATTTGTGAAAAAGTATTTGTTTATATGCTACAGAAATGTACAAATCTAGAAACTTTGAACATACAAAACTGCAAAGAACTTTTCATGTCAGGGCGCCTGCTGGAAGGGAAGAGTGAGGGATTTTTAACTGACAATCTTGAAAACTTAAAATCTTTAAGTCTTTCAGGGAATCAGTACTTGACAGATGCATTATTCAATAGATTTGTATCTGCTGCCCCAGCCCTAGAGGAGTTAAACTTATCAGCATGCTCCTTGCAGTTCCATCTTGGTTTAGTTAAGAAGTTTTACCCTCGAAGTAATGATATTTTCCGAAACCCATCAGAGAGTGTATTGACGTTTTATTTTATACTCCAGTTGATTGTTAGTAGAGCCAGAAATATCAAACGTTTACATTTTTCTTCTACTCTCATTGATGGAGCTGCACTGAAGTCCCTATCAGAAGTACAAGATTTAAAGCTACACTCCTTACAAGTACATTCCTGTGATCAACTCACTAACACTGGCATATTATCTCTGACTACATATCAAACTTCTCTAAGAGAGCTTGATATAGGCTTGTGTACACGAGTGACAGACCAATCACTTGTACTTATATGTGATAATCTAGTCAATTTGGAATACCTCAACATTCAAAGATGTAGAGCTGTCACAGATTCAGGAATAGCAGAACTGAATAAGTTGAAGAAATTAAGGTCTTTAAATATATCACAATGCGAATTGTTAACAAAAGATGGTCTTGAGAAAGGTATTTGTGTTGGAGAAAATAAAAGACTTGAAGAACTTGATATCAACTCCTTGAATATAGACCAAACTGGAGTTATTATGCTTTCTGAAAGACTTCCTAACTTACGTGTATTAAACTTGAGCTACTGTTTCAATGCTGTAACTGATACATCAGTGCAAGTTATTTTTAAGAATCAATTGTTACTTCAAACATTAAAATTTAGCCATTGTGATAAAGTGTCTGATGCTGGATTAACTGGCATGGGAAAAGTAGAAACAAAAGGCGGGGAAGATGTTCCAATAATGTCAAGTATTGATGAATCACACATGTCACCTAAGATCCACTTGGGGTCCAGAGCAGAAGAAGAAATAGTTCGTGATGCTAGACGAAAAAGAGATGTCTTGCTTATGTGCGAACAACTGACAATGGATTCGTACACAGGTTACTCCTTAGCTCGCATGAGGGGTCTTAAAGAGCTGGATATAAGTGGATGCAATAGAATAACAGATGTGAGTTTGACCTATGCTTTTAATTTCAAGGAACTCATTATTCTAAACTTAAGTAGATGTCAACAAATTACCTGTAAAGGAATAGAACATCTAGTCAAAAGTTGTCCCAGCATTGAATACTTTAATCTGACAGACTGCTACAATCTAAAAGATGACGCCGTGAAAGAAATAGTCAAAGACTTACACCGATTAAAACAACTTGAACTAAGAGTAAGTGAAATATCAGCCAGACTACTTGCAATAAACATCTCTGTTCTTACGATATTAAAAATTTATAAATCTTTTTTCAGGGGTGCAATCAGCTTACAGATAAAACCTTGGAAGCAATAAGTATGCACTGCAATAAACTTCAGTTCCTGGATGTGCAAGGGTGTCGCAACATGTCTCCAGAACTGGCTTGTTCAATCGGATCCCTACCCTCTCTGCATACTGTGTTGATGTCCAAGCCAGGACCTTACATAGACGATGGAAAAAAGAGTAGAGCTCCTGCCCCAGCTTTTCTCCCGGCGTTGATGAGAAAACTACGCTTACACTAGGCTTATTTTATTTAAAACACTTTGTTATAGTAATCAATTGTAAAAGAAAAATACTACAGAGGAACCTCGATTAAGCTCTAACCACAATGAAACGAATACCGTTCGAGGTGCGGGACACCACTGCATGCGTCGATTGTTTTAATAATTCAAAAGTCACGACTACTCGTGCCAGTTTTATAACACCTCTATACATGTTCGTTGACACCTTCAGCGCAACCGAACCGCATTCCGGGCGGGACTCTCCTCAGTTTGACCAAAACTTTATGTAAAACTGTCTAGCTAGGTCATCTGGAGTAAAGACAACGAAAATGATCATCCAATTTACCTCAGTAAATATATAGGCTGGCAAAAAAAATCAGCTGTTCCCTACATTTATGTTCGTACGAGTCGTCAAAATGTAGGGAACAGCTGATTTTTTTTTTTCGCGTTTCGGGTTTGGTCCCATACATAGTAAAAGTTGTTTGTTGTCATGAGTAGGATCATGAATTTAAGTATCGATCACTAATTACCAGTCACCCTATATAAAGCAGGGGAAACTTGCTTGCAGTTTTTATTTGTAATGGTTCTGGTAATCAAGCTTGCACTGTTTTGTGAGAATCTTTGCAAATGTTGTAATGCCACTTCCTTGCCATTCATATTTGTAATTCAACAAGTATATTCAACCTCGTTATTGCTTAATCACTTTTGACAACATGTACCACTAAATTACTCAAATTGAACTTGTCAGTTTTATGACGCCCAAGTGACATTCACAACTTGAGGAACCTTATGGTGATAAAGGAATTACGAGGGTGACTATAATCAAGAAGGTTGCAGATAAAAGTGGAGGCAACACTCTAAATACTCAAGTGAAGACGACTGTGGTTGGATACTCTCTTTCTAAACACACACATAAGAACGAGACAGAGATATATGTTTTCTCTGTCATATTTACGTATTCAGAAAGAGAGTGTCCGACCACAGTCGTCTTCACTTCAGTATTTAGAGTGTTGTCTCCACTTTTATCTATAAGCTTCTTGACTATAATGTACCACTAAATTACTTAAATTGAACTTATCGTTTTATGACGTCCAAGTGACACTGACAACTTGAGGAACCTTATGGTGACAAAGGAGTTACGAGGGTGACTATACCTCACGGCATATCATAGGACAGTTTTCAATTGAGTTGTAGGTAGGTACAGGAAGGTAACGATGATTTTTGTTACAGTAATCCGCTCACTCCACTACGTCATCATCTAGTTCGAACGTAGAATAGATAACTATAGAATCGCTCTTACTATCGCCTGTCTCAAGGTCAAGGTATTTGCCAAAGACTAGCAGTGACAAAATTTATTCTCTGATTAAGGTAGAGAAGGAAATTGTGCATGATTGTGAATGTTTACCTTGACAATTTATTCTCTTTACTTTAGGTGTAATTTAATTGATACCTAATATTTATAATGAAATATGTGACTAATATTTATGTTAAATCATATTAAATCAAAATATGTAGGTACTTACTTAATAATTTTCGTGATGAAATGAAAAAAAAAAAAAAAAAAACTTACATGTTCCTGAAACAGGAGTTTTTAGCAATTGTGATAACACGTTAATTATATACCTATAATTATATTTTTAAAGAATAAAAATATGTTTATTTGCAATAAGTACAAATTCGTTAAATATGTTGCAATAAAAGCTATAACCACTTTATTTGTTTTTAAAATAATCTCCAACGCAAGTCCTAGATCCTAGGAGCTATCCTATTATTTCAATTTTTTTTTTTCTAGCCAATGCACATAGGTTCCTGCGCACGGGCACTGACTTTCCAAAGATTAAAGTGGAACTAGTCGCGAGCTCGAACTCACTGGTGGGCATGGCCAAACAGCACGCTGTCTCATCTGACATCTTGTCCGACAGAGATAGTATCAGTGATGAGCAGTTAGCGCTAGTCTACACGCATAACGTCTAGTTCTCACGCACACAAATGTTGTTATTTGCTGATGACACTTCCATAATTTTTAAGATAAATAGACGTGCTACTTTTGACGACGTAAATAACGCCCTACTGCAGGTCCAAAATTGTTTCACTGCTATTAATTTAGTATTACATGGGAAAAAAAAAAACTAAGTGCATAAGATTTATTCTTTACGAAATGTCAAGGGTAGTTAGTGATTGTGAGATAATAATGATCGTCGTTAAAACTGTTTTCCTAGGGATTACGCTCGACTCAAATCTACAGTGGGGTCCTCATTTAACATCTCTTGCAGGACGCCTAAGTTCAGCAGCTTATGCTGTCAGAAAAATCGTCAATTTACTGATGTAGATACCGCGAGACTAGTCTATTTTAGTTACTTTCATAGTATCATGTCTTACAGTATTTTACTTTGGGGACGGGCTGCAGACATCAATTCTATTTTTATTTTGCAAAAAAGAGCCAGCAGAGCCATATATAATCTCCGCAGGCGCGATTCTTTAAGGGAACTGTTTAAGGATATTAACATCATGACGATGCCTTGTCAATATATCTACGAAAACATCATGTATGTAAGGAAAAATTTAATAATTTTAGTAAAAGACATAATTATAATACTTAGGGACCTATTAGTTCAACCAGGTTTTAGACTGGCTAAAGTAGACTCATCTTTTATTTATTTATTTAAACTTTTCGCACAAAAGGTACAAAAGCGGACTTAATGCCTTAGGCATTCTCTACCAGTCAACCAAGGGTGGTGAAGAGATTAGATGGCAGGTGCTTAACCACCTAGTGTGTAAAATAATATTTTAATATTTTTTTTATAATATTATTATAATAAAATACCTCCCCACATTCTTGACAACAATCAAGAAGACAAAATTCAAGTCTTGTATAAAACGCACACTATGCAGGCAGGGATATTATAAGTTAGGGGATTACATCGCTGATAAAAATGCCTGGCTCAATGCTGGTCCTACCACAACTAAATGATTAACACTTGAGAATACAGTTGGAGCTGCTGAAGATTGTAAGACTATTATAATCTTCAGCAGCAGAGGCGGCGTAAGGCGTGGGCGACGTGGGCCATCGCCTACGGCCTCGCGCTCCTAGGGGCCTCGCTCCTCAAAGGCAGGACGAGCAAAATATTTTGTCGCGTTTAAGCTGACGAAAAATATTATTCGTCATATAACAATAACTCTTACACTTACCAAATTCAAATGTCCACGCTCATTTGTGTTTTTAGATTTTTTTGCATACCGTGCCAACCTCTAATTAAAGCATCACTAAAACTGTAAACACTTTCATTGTTTCCTACCTATAATAATTTATGTATAGTCTTTTTGTAGCTTTTTGATTGTCCATAATAAATAGAAATTATTAGTTTCTAATAATTATTGTTCAAATCCATCTTTTTCCGTTACCAGAGGGCCTCGCAAAATGTATGTTGCCCACATGGAATTTAGGTCTTGCCCCGCCACTGTTCAGCAGCTCCAACTGTATTCTGAAGATTGTAAGACTAAGTACACGGACTAGAAAAAAAAGAAGGACTCCGCGCCACGCGTATCGAAAGTGAAGCACCCTACCGGTCTATGTGTGCGTGATTTGAGGGATACCAGATAAATGAAAATTTCCCCATGTTTTAAATATTTGGACTGTGTATTCATTTATTACAATAAAGCGATATAAGAAGTCCACTTAACTGAAATTACAAAAATATACTAGTGAAAACTCAAAATTAAGTGTTTATTTTGTATGGATGACTAGAAAAACGCTGCTGTAGAATACGTAATTCAATTGATTGTCTTGAATTACCGATTAGGAAGATAGGGGGATGGGTATTAAAGCTTACTTACCTAAAACACACAAGGTGTATTTTACCTATAATAAGAAAACTATTTAACGTTCTGTAGAAAATAAAACTGAAATATTTATTCAAATGATTTAATCAGAATCTTCACAACACATACATACACTCACTAACCCGCACTGCATTCTTTATCGATCCAAGAAACATTACAAAAGCACGCTAATCCGTTCCAATCTAAGAACCCTCGCCAATTGATGATTTGTATCAAAATGTATACAGCATATCACGCTTGTTTTCGACGGAACGCAATGGTCTTCACATCTGTAGTTCCTTATTATTATAATCCAACCACTGTTCCATGAATGATTTGCTGTAGGAAATCTATAAAAAGAATCATAGTCAATACTTGCAAAAAAATGACAAAGAACACAAAAAAAAATTACCCAATCTCTCGGGACACTTAACCATTTATTTTCTGACAACACTTATGTCAAATGTCTTAATGTCAAAAATACAATAAATCAACAAGTAAAATTGTGCCTTAACTGTGATATGTTATTCCTTGACAGTTTTTCTGGGATGTAGAATTATTTTTACACGTTTTCAAAACACAAGATGGCATTATTTTATTTTATTACTTCACGTAAATAGTACCTACAAAGACGCCGTCTTGTCGCGTAATGGCGGCCGGCCGGCTTTCTATGATGTAAATGTGTGCGTGAAGCACGTTTGTACAAGGTGGGCCAAAAGAAGTCATCCGATGTTGTTTGGATCTCTTTTTTTTTCTAAATGAAAAACTTCGATTCTGTTTTTTGACTATGTTTATTTGAACCTTTAGAATTTTATTGGTCAAGTCGAGAAGATTATATCGGCCAAATGGGCGCCGTCACAATTCATTGCCAAACGGGCTCGTTTTATGGTATTTTTCATCACTTCGGCGAGAACTTCGGGCGACAGATTCTCGGACTCGTGTCGAATGTTGTCCTTGAGAGCTTCCAGAGTCTCGGGCTTGTTCACGTAAACACGGGACTTCAAAAAGCCCCACAAAAAAAAGTCTGGAACGCTTAAATCGGGTGATCTTGCGGGCCAGTGGAAATCGCCAAAATGAGAGATGAGGCGACCCGGGAACGCTGCCTTCAGAATATCGGTTGTGGCTCGTGCAGTGTGTGCCGTTGCTCCGTCCTGTTGGAACCACATGTCCCTCAGTCCTAATTCGTCCAATTGCGGCAGAAAAAACTCGGTCAACATGGCCCTATAGCGCGCACCGTCCACTGTAGTCGTTTGGCCAGCGGCATTCTCGAAAAAAAATGAGCCGATGACTCCTCCAGCGTGAACAGCGCACCATGCAGTCACTTTGAGCGGGTGTAATGGCTTCTCGTGCATCACTCGTGGATTTTCGGTGCCCCAGAAGCGATAGTTTTGCTTATTCACGTACCCGCTGAGGTGGAAATGAGCCTCATCGCTCATTATGATTTTGGTCGAAAAATCGTCCACTTCTTCCTCGAGATTGAGGACGGCTTGGGCGTAGGTTACGCGCGTTTGGCGGTCGGCAGGCAGCAGCTGATGCACGGACTGGACTTTGTACGGGAACATGCGCAGGTCTTTGGCCAAAATTCGCCTTAGGGACGTCCGGCTGATGGCTAATTGCGTGGCACGGCGTCTGGTCGATGTTTCCGGCGACAGCTCGACATCCTCTACAACAGCGGCGATATTCTCGGCAGAACGGGCGCTCCGGGGCCGGCCACTCTTGGCAACATCTCGTGTGGTCCCATAGTCTTCAAGGTTGGTGGCCAAACGGCGCAGTGTCTGCGCAGTCGGTGTCGGACGGCCGGGGAATCGGCGACGGAATTCGCGCTGCGCCAACACCACAGACGAATTTTTACGCAAAAAAATAGACACGATTATTCCGCGTTCTTGGGGAGTGTATCGCTCCTTGGCTTGTTCACTTGTATTCTGCATCTGTCTATTTCACAAATGTCAAAAAAGATTTGACATTGTCGGCCATTTGCAAAAATGAGAGCATCTTCCAATAGGGTGATTTCTTTTGGCCCACCTTGTACAAACGGTCCGGCACCCTTACTGTGCTTCACTTTCGATATGCGTGGCGCGGAGTCCTTCTTTTTTTTCTAGTCCGTGACTAAGTATTACAATCTTCAGCAGCTCCATCTTTATTCTAAAGATTGTAAAACTATTACAATCTTCAGCAGCTCTAACTGTATTCTGAAGATTGTAAGACTATTACAATCTTCAGTAGCTTTGAAAGTTATAGAAAATTATCGGACGCATATTTTCCTTTCATATGTCCATTTTTATAACCGACCTATCACCTTTGAATAGACGCTACAATAAAACTATTCGACCGATCAAAAAACATTATTTTGTTTTCGAATTCTAAATTCAAAAAAAAGATGGAAAAGCCATGTTTTTTTTTTAATAATTGTGGGAGGTTTGCAAACGACACGACTTAAAAGGCAGCCCTCGTATTGGACTATTCAGCTCCGTTCAAAATGGCTGAGCTGAACGGTGCTGATCCATGCGTCATGTTCGCGAACGGGCGCCGTCAGTTGGGACTGGTCATCACTTACGTTAAGTAACTAATATTTTTGTAAAAATATAATTCAAAAGTGTCCATGGAGTTTCTTGCCCGTTCTTCTCCATAGGTACCTACTACGATTTGGAATGGGCAACTAGCTTCATATTTTCTGACTGACCGACTTCTTGACAGTTCAAAAATGCCTGTAAATGGTTTAATTGAAATAAATACTTTGAGATGAGTCTTTCCCTACACTACCAACCAAAGTATCTTTGTGAGGCAGACAATTACACTATGCAAGCGCGCGACGACACAAGGAGACAGCAGTAGCACGCATGTGCACAACTACGAAGAAACGTCTCCTTGGACCGCGAGGCCATAGGCGATGTCCCACGTCACTCATGCTTAACGTCCAAGCTCAAGACTGTCCAAAAATGTTTGGTGAAACAGTAAATATCCCAATGAAAAAATGGTGAGGAGCTCTGCCCTGTTGATAATATCATTGGGGAGGGCTCGGTCAAAAGCGCGGTGGAGTTGGCGCCAGTGCTCCTGTACCCACTCTCCTAACCACGTCTTCTTTCACATTAACTATCTAAGTTTAAGAGGCGCGAAGAGCGAATATTAAAATGGCCAAGCTATCATCAGATCAAAATCTTCATAAAACTTGGCTGAACTTGTTTCAAACTATATCTCCAGCAGGGTAATTGCGTAACACACTATCAGTAGCAATGGGTTTCATTTTGACAGTTCAACAACATTCATTGCGTTATTTACGTTATTGAGCCGACACATTTTTCCAACAAAAAAAATGATATGGAGAAAATATATAAAAAATGATATATTTTGATATGGAGTAATGGATTAGCAATATGCTTCAAAATTATTCAAATGGAGAGTAATAGTGTGTTACGCAATTAGGGTGTTGTTTTCCCTTGTCGTCTAAGGTAAAGCTACCTCATCCCGAAGTTGTCAAAGCCATGCTTTCGATAAGCAGCAGCATGCAAAATAAGTGACCATGACAAGGTAATCGTCGCAACTATGACCCACTAGCGCTCAGATAGAAATCAATAATTTCGATATGAGATTTATGAAGTATGGTCATCTGCCTAACCTTTATTTTTAGCTTTTTACCCACCTACTGAATCTATAGTAACAGGTTGACATGTCCCTGTCACCCTGCTCAGCGGTAGATGACACAAGGCTGAAAAAGATGATGATGATGATGATGAAACCTTAAGCGCGAATTTGTGAACTAAACCAATTCTATGGGTTTTTTATTGATGAGAATAGATGCCGTAGCTGTAAGTTGCTTCCCTAGTCAGTTTAAGTGAATATTGGAGCCGATTCCTTTGTTCACAAACAGTGTATCTTTTTCTTTCTATTTTAAGAAAAGGACAGAAGATAAATTATTAGTTTAGTCCTGAATGAATGAAGTTATAAAATTGCATTATGCTAAAAGTATCGTGTCTGTTATGGCCAAGTGTGTAAATTAAAAGAAATTAAAAATTTCAATATTTTATTACATTGAATTTAAAAATAACTTTTACATATTTAACATAGATGATGTATTCTTACACACTTGATTTGCTTTAATCTTACCAAACTTAGTACATAAACATATTTTAATGTAATAATACAATGGCCGTATGTAGTACATATATATAAAATAATTGTAACTAAAGCTATTGTGGTTGTATATGTATGTTTAAACGAGTTATATAGTTATGTAATAATTAATTTATAAATTTATGTAGTTCTGCAGTATATAACTAAGTTTTAGCATTAAATATCTATCAGTTTTTAGGTTAAGATTTAGTTTGAACTTAGAGGAAACTGGACAATTTTATGGTGGGTCCACACGATACAGACTTCATTTAGATTTCTATAGAATTTTCTTTTCTAACGCACCGTCATGTCTGTACTGCTTTGTTGCATAGATAAAATTCTATAGAAGTCTGTATCGTGTGGACCCATCATTATAGTTATACACGAACTTGTTTTTCCATGTTTTTTTTTTTCTAAAATTGTTCATTTGTGATGTACCACCTATGCAATGTAAGCATGTTGCCTGCTGAGCATTACGGAAAATGCACGTTTATAATAATACTTTCTAATTTTCGAGTAATTTCGTAATGCATTTTTGAGATACCGCAAAATGGGATGTTAGGCTAGTTTATACTAAAATTAAGACTTAGATAACATTATATTATATTAATTAACGATTATATACTTAGATCTTTATAAACAAAGTAAGGTCAATGGAGGCTATTGCAACCACGGGGCTAAAGCAACTAACAGCGATATCTTCTATTCTATTGTTTTTTTTTTTTTTTTAATACAATGCTATCTATTGACCAGGAGAAAAATCATAGTTTAACTTATACATATGGTGTCACAAGAGTCAAAACTGTTTGAATTACAGAGTTTTTTGTTAGTTGCCATTTTAATCAGGAGTTTGTTGGCGAGCGTCTCATAAAATTTATACAAAAAAATATATACTTTTCGTGCTACTAAAGCAAAGTTTTAAGTAAAAAGTAAGTAAAAGTAAGTATTCTTTACACTCATTTCTATAACGTTTTATCTTATATTTCGTAAGAGAATGTAATAGTTACATTAGCCTCAATCTATCGCATTGCGGGGCTATTGTCTCTATTTTTTTTTTAGTTACAATAGCCCCTTCGAATTCTATCAAAAATATAAAAGTTAGTGATGTCAAATTTCGATAAGAAGGAATAAACGATCTATTCAAAAGAAAAGCTTCTCGAGGCGGTTGAAAGATAATTATTATTGTTTTTTTTTTTTTTTAATACTACTTACATGTATTTGTTTTGTTTTTAATTTATTGAAAATATAAATTAAAAACGAACTGTAGTTTTATTTTACCTTACCTACACGTTTTGCAATTTATCGATATTTTTACTTATACACAACACTAATCCTACATAAAATAGTCACATTAGCCCCCAAAAATACAAAACATATTTTTAGTAGGATTGGAACTTTACTGGTTCAACTCTGAGATCATTTTTGCGTAAATTTGACGCTAGAGGACTATGCCATCGATTGTGAGCACATACGCCACAAAAATCAATGAGTTGTTTTAAATAGTTGCATTTACCCCAACATGAGGCTAATGCAACTTTTTCTGCCCGCATGGGTTATTTATTAATATTTTAAGCAAATCTTACAGCTCTTTGACATTATTTTAGGTCAAAACTAATGTCCGTTATATGCTTAACGACGTATATTTAATATATTATCAATAAAGTAAGGTGGAAATTTTTGGCAAAACTTTAAAGATTTAACTTTTTTTTAGTTGCAATAGCCACCATTAACCTTATATAATCCGTCAACAAATACGAAAACGTTTTATAGTACACACACGAGCAAATCATTTTTTAAACCCTTTAAGAAAGTTAAATTTCATATATGTTCATTAAATATCCCTTTAAATAATTCAACAAAAGCAGTACCGCTGCTGCATTTAAATACATAATAAACATTGAGGTAATAAACAAAAAATGGTTCAATGCACCAAAATAAATAAACGCTACTACACCTGCGGTGTAATTAGCTAGCTACATAGATTCACAAAAATGGTAGACGAAGATGCAATTCATCAACAGGCACATATTGTGTTTTATATTATTGTGCAAATTCACAGCTGGATAACCGACCGATGGAAATATTCTGGAGTTCCATATATCACGGACATTCGCACACTTTTTAATAGGAACCTCATTGTTTATGTTACAATATTCAATGAAAAACAAATATAATTATGAAATTGCTTGACTGATTATTCAAGAATTATAAGCCACAAAAATTATGTAGTGTAATTTGTACATTTTTAAAAACAACAATAGCACGCTTAGCTGTTTGAATTTAAAATCACCGTATCTATCCATTTATATCTATATACTGAATGATTTTTTTCAGGCTCCAAATGTTTACAGGGTGTTCTACTCATGAATATGAACAACTTTCACTATGGGACCAACTCTGAAATCATGAAAACAAAATCAGCTGTTTAATACAAAAGTTCAATACCTAATTGACCAAACTGTATGAAACAGCTGATTTTTATACGTTATCTCAGAGTTGGTTCCATAGTGAAAGTTATTCATATTCATGGGTGGAACACCCTGTAAAAATTTGGAGCCGGTAAAATGCTGTATAAATAGTATAAAATAAAATCACTTTTCGTGCCTGTCTGTGTGACCGCTTAGTTCTTCTAAGCTGCACAATGTATTTTTATGCGGTTTTCACCAAAATCTAGGGGATTTCATCCGGAAGGTTTAAATGTATATTATGTACATTCTTATTTAATTTAATTATGATAATGAACTGTCGATGTTTTGTCAAAAACCGTGCGAAGCAGGAGCAGATCGCTAGTCTTTTATAAGGCACCAAAGCAATTGTACCGACAATCACATGCTATATGACTATTTTTTGTAGGGATGAAATCCATATACTTTTTACATATCGATCTAATTCAGCCGTCTTAATAAATATTTGAACGAGTGCAAAGAACCTCAGTCATGCGATAAACATACTTACATGTTATCATTGAACCTATTACTACTACACAACATACTAATAATTATATATTCGTCTATGATAAAAAAACAGTTTGGATCAATTTATTGTTCAATGTGCGAGCTTATATTTATGTAATCACTAGTTTAATAATTTATAAATGTTAACAAAAATACACACTGTTATGTTATCAGACTGTTCATTTTCGTGACAAAATTTCGAAACTGTACATAATAATTATTGACATGAATGAAACTTAAGCAATTACACAGCGTAACTACTATATAGGGTGACTGCTAATTAGTGACCGATACTTAAACACATGATTCTACTCATCATTACAAACAATTTTTACTATCGGCCCAAATCCGAAATCGCGAAAAAAAAATCAGCTGTTCCCTACATTTTGACGACTCGTACGAACATAAATGTAGGGAACAGCAGATTTTTTTTTTCGCGATTTCGGATTTGGTCCGATAGTAAAAGTTGTTTGTAATGATGAGTAGAATCATGTGTTTAAGTATCGGTCACTAATTACAGGTCACCCTATATAAGTAATATTAGCCTTATCCCGTGGTGTATTTCTTTTTTATGGATAGAAAATACGGATGAATAACTTATACCTAGCTTTTTGGTTAAAGTAAATCATTAATATACCCAAGTAAAATAGAAAATCATATCATCATTTATGCTTTTTTAATGGAAAAAGATAACCTTACGTTTAGACGGATTTCCTTGTTATTTGTATAATGGCGCCGGTTCCCTTGTTCACAAATTAAACTAAATTTAAGTTCATTTAAGTTCAGTGCATCTTTTTCTTTCTATTTCATTGTGAAAAGGACAGAAGATAAATATTAGTTTAGTCCTGTGAAATTAGTCAGCGCCTGACGTAAATTGACGTATTTTAGTAGCCAATTTATTAATCACTAAACTCGTCTATGCCGTATCTTAATTTGACAAGACTAAACTAATATTTATCTTCTGTACTTTTCTTAATGAAATAGAAAGAAAAAGATGCACTGAACTTAAATTTAGTTTAGTTTATGAATAAGGGAATCGGCGGCAGTATTTTCTGTAAATTAGTTTCTTTAAAGTTTAAGTGGCAAACAGACAAACCAATAAACAGATAAAACTTGTATTAGCAATCTCTTAAGCTAATTGTATATCTTATTTTTGTTTTTCTTTCTACGTTACATGTATGACTACACTAATCAGTTATCAAAGTCAGTCCACACGAAATATTATCAAAGTGAAATACTTAAATATCACTTTTTGGCCGAACGCTTCTTCTTCTGGCGTCGTTTTTTAGGCTTTCCTCATGGTTTCAACGTAAAGGAAGGCGAGCACATCTGAATATGCGGCGTGTTTAGCGTAGAGCTGCTGGGACTGGGCACGAACGGCTCCTGAGAATTATCGCACTCCAGATCTGGCATGTTTATATCCTCAAAGTCTGGAATATTCCCTGTATACGAGATTAGCTGATTCCCTTCAACTGAAAGTTGCCCAAAAAAATATTATTAATATTTTTAAATATAAATTTAAAGACCGACTGCAGTTTACTACATACTAACATCATAATGTAAAGATAACCCAAAAATACTAGAGGACATCTATGTCATCAATAGTGTATTACAATAACGATATAAATGTAATAAAACAATGTCATATAATCAACCATGCGACTACTTAAAAAGCAATCAATAACTAAGTACCTAGTACAAAAACATAATAATAGTTGTCTATCCTTAATGGTAATAGGTATACGTTTGAGAGCAATATCATACCTATAACATAACTTAAAATAATCACTACGTACGTTAAACATACAACCCACGCCCAAATTTTATAAACAAAAATGGAACATAAAATTAAACGCTATAAAATGCAGCTTTAGTGTAATGCCCAGCGCGCAGCATTAAAAAAATAATTGGAGTAATCATAATGCAATGCGCTTTTTCGGGTGACATAAAAACATAATACTAACATAACTTTCAGAACCAATGATGAAGAATTAAAACATAATTGCCTGTGAAAAAAATAAGCACTAAAAATTTACTCAAATCTATCAGTGGGATCAGTGGCGTAACTTCACATCAGAGGCCCTGGTGCAAAGGGGAATCCGGGCCCCCGTTACCCATTACACTATCCACATCGTGACTTTTTTTTTTACAAACTCAATTTGTTATTTTCTTCGGATAATATTTATTATTTTTATGAAACTTTTGTAACTCAGGTTATAAGTTTTTTATCATTAGCGCTGGTTGCCATGCTACTACAGGTTTGTCAAAGAACATTCGAAAGCCAAAGAATTACGAAATCCTAGGCTGAAAGAGCGAGCGAAGCGGGCTCGAAAATTTCTGCAACCCACCTCAGATTGGTTAATTTTCTTTTGATCATTCAATTGCTACTCACTTTTTTCTTAGCTTAATATATTATAACAAAGCCCTCTCGTCGATTAAGGGCCTAGACCTCGCGGACACTGAGTGCGCCCCAAACACTGCGGGGGGTGCCCAGCACCACTTCACACCTTAGTAGTTACGCCACTGAGTGGGATGTAATATCAGCAGTTCCAATTTTACAGATTTCTGAATGTAAATCAATGTCTACAGTCTATTCGTGCAAAATCTATTAAGTATAAAATCTACTTTGCAATGAGGTATGCGAGAAATAAATTACTACCATTATCCTCCGTAAACAGGTGCTGGACGCGAGTGTCGTCACTGCTTACATTCGAAATCTCACCTTTCTGCTTCTTTGCTTTAATTAACAATAAAATGTAATTACAGTTAACAATTAACATTGATTTTATAACTATTGTGCCTTATTTTAACATGATATTTTAAAATGTCGCGGCAAAAATGAATCTCTTAATATTAAACCACTTGGTGGGATTAGGTAATCTTAAATTTGCAATTAATTATCCACAAATAAGTATAGATAATAATTTTCTCAACATTCATTTTCTAACAGTTCTGTTCATAAAAGTTTAAACAATACATACACATTATTGATATGACAGTCACAATTTCAATGTGTTAATATGTATATAATCAGCCAAGGGTTTTAGGTCCGTTTGAGTCAATTTTGTCACGACACAATCTACCTATCTTCCGTAGCACTGACCGGAACCACCACGTCTATATAACCCTTTACCAAAAATATCCACCACGTCACGTGGCCGAGACGCGGTCAGCGTTGATAAAATCTTGCAAGATGAGGTAGTGACAGGCTACTTTGCAGGGGAGGCCTCGCTGTTACCAATCAGCCAATCAAAATCAATCATCGGATACTGTTTGGTTGTATCTACAATTAACATAAACGTGAATATAACTCTGAAAACACATGCAGATATGTACTGGCCTTTTAGATCGCAATGATTTATTGATGGAAGTTGTGCGTATGCATTTTGGTTTGAGTGATGTTGTGCGTGTGCATTTTGGTTTGAGTGATGTTGTAGGTAGGTATATGCTCTTAATCTTATACATAATGATAGAATGAAACTGGCATACACCTTGGACAGAAGTTTATATTTTAAACACTGCCCTAATTACTAAATTTCTACAAGCTCTATTAGTATATATGTGGTTGAATAAGCAAATATAAGTTACCTTGTTGTATTTTGTAGTGCAAGTGATTATTATGCATTATGTATGAAATAGCAACCTTCGTGATTCCCACAGCATTGTGGGAATCACTGGAAATTTGGACACAGTATCTCTGCTTCCTTTGAACATTGTATGTATGTTTATAAGATATAACATACAATTACATTTTAACTAGTAACTCACCATTATTAGCTGTTTTCGTCCTGTCCTCCATCGAGTTATAGGGCAGGCCGTAGAATGGATCATCCGACCCAAATAACTGAAATAATATTAATAATATTATACATTTTTATCACCAAAAAAAAAATATCACTATATAGACTGACAATGATAATACAAGATAATATGACGGATATATCTGTACATCTATAATTTTGGCATCATGCACTGGGTGTGTATCTACCGTGATAAGCGTTAGTTCTTTAGTCCAATGTTCAAAACCATCAAAGTTACTCATACTAAAAATGTGAAAGGGACTATCAATATTGTTCAAAAAGAAATATCCATTAATCATAATTATCTAGCATCTATTAGTCCTGCTCATTAAATATAACTATTACATAATTATTTGATGTAGGCTGCAAGGAAGGAATAGCGAGAGACATCGAAGCTAATATTCTTGCATCAGCGGTCTATGGACAATACAAAAATCACTTTATGCATTTTTCTATCATTGATTTGTGTTAAAATCTAGATTATAAAAGCATTAAGTTACTAAAAAAGAAGCATTATACAACGTGTGACGTTAAATGCGCAAAACCTGAAAATAGTTTGATCAGAATAACGAGCAGAATTAATTGAGCCACTTTTTAATAAGGGTCACATTTTTCAAAAAATCTAAATTAAAAATGTCAGCGCGGCGCAGCGGCCCAGTGACGACTCTTCGACTCGATAAAGCGTCGTCGCAGACGCAAGAAACGATCAGAATGGCCAATAAAACTAAAACAGCGCATAAAACCTTTACAATTTTTTTAATGACTTATTTTCTCTTTGAAATAGGTCAATTAAATTAAAAATCAGTTGGGGTGTCTGAGGTTTTGCGCATTTAACGTTACACGTTGTATATCCAATGGATCCTACACGTAATTCAATCTACCTAAAAAGAGAAAAACCCACATTTGGCGAAGTGTAATCAAAACAATCATAACAACATAAAAATATTATTATATACACTCTGGATTGTTTCTATATGCATTGCGAACCGGTTCATGCTGTCAGACACGCGCGTCTGTGTGCGTGAGAACAGCAGGCAAATGTCGAATGCCGCACAAGGCTCTACATGCAGACCAACACGTTGTCTGCAACGTGACTTGCGCCGCGCTACCAACCTAACGATCTTAAAATATCAATGTTTACAGTGCGCTACAGATTGGAGCTGTTGCATGTGTGCGTGTGATTCCAATGGTCGCATTCACTAATAATGAAGTTTCATAATGTTTTAAAAGGGAGATTATGGAATCTGTACCTCAAAGGTGGACAGCAAATAAGTTAAATATAATAAGTTTAGAACAATTGTATAATCAAGTGGTTTTTATTTTATAAATATTTTAAGAAAAATCAACTTGAATGTTTTCAAATAAAACCAGAAAAATTGATAAGAAATTGATGAGTGATATTAAAATAGGCGATTGTTTTGGAATGAATATTAATGTACAACGAAGTTAAATTTACAGATAACCATTGAGATACAGAAATGTGCCAACTATGAAAATGACATTTTAATTGAAAAATTATCATTTTTGCAAAAGCAAACTGTTCAATATAAAACATAAGTATACATACGCCCAATAACGTGTTTGTGTCAAAAGCGTAACTGTCACTCCGAAGCAGTTCTCTTAGCGATTCAAGGTCTGTTTGCATAGTATCCAAATGATCATCAATATCATTCCTGAAACATTTAAAAAGATAAATTATCAACTGTGCTTCTTTTAGACAAATCCAGCCACCATTTTACATTGATGTTTTGTAATACCTACATGAGAATGTACATAAACAGTAGCTAAATTAAGATTTATTTTCCCAAAACCTAAATAATTAGTATAACAGTTGCTAATTGCCAAAATTTATTTATTATTTATTTATCCTCACACTGGAACTCCATTCAGCAATTACACCAACGGAGAGTAGATGGTGTGAGAGCTCAAATACATAACAGGCCTTTTGTTTTCCTTGAACCAATAAAGCAACTTATTTTTAACTAAGCAATGCGCTAGTTAATAAAAGAGTAACCTTGGCAATTGATTGTCTAATATAGATATTTATCAAAGTTTTACACACAGATATAGATGCAATATCATAATTTAAGAATACTTCGAATAAATATTTATACAAGGCCACATACGCATTTGTAACCCAGAATAATAATTATTATCATACATTCACATACTTGTTTGAATTTGTTCCAAAGAGGGATGAATATTCCTCCCGATTTTTGCTGAGGTTATCTCTCCTATTCCTGAATTTCGAAATTACATACATATTATACACATGAAAAATGGCTGGTTTGACTTTAACAACTGTAATATTTACATTTTGAATAGAACTTCTTTATACTTCATGCATTGTGATTAAGGGGGATTATAAACATAAAAAGTACCTACATAGGTACTGAAAATAAGAAAAAAAGATAAATGTTATTTCATTTCATTAATTACCGTGTCTGGAACCTATTAGTGTTGTTGTTTACAGTAGCTAGAGTCATGTTGTTCCAATCAATATCATCCTGGAGTTCTGTTTTGATATCGGCCAGATTCAAGGTATTCTCAGTACTTTTGTTGCCTTTCTTTGATTTTCTACTAGCATTAATCTCTGGCCTTTCTATTTTAATATTGATGCCACCAAGCAATTTGTCCCTTGATGTTGTTAGGAGTGACTCATCAACCAGATCTTGCAATGCATTTTGCATACTCAAGTCATCAGCAGCAGGTACCCCAGCATCACTTACTGAATCATCACTGGCAAATATTTCTGCTGGAAGCTTCAAATCTGCTGGTGGGTTTAATGTGTTGTAGTTTCCAGATGAAAGACCTTTGCCTGAGGTTGTTACCGTGCTCCTATTAGCAGTATTAGTTTGGCCTGTTTGTTTGGTTGGTACATGCTCAATTTTAACAACAATTGGTGAAGGTGAGCCCAACATACTGTTCATCATTTGATCTATGCCAGGCTGATCCATTGTGGGAGTCGTAGGTTTTGGGGAAGCTGATGTAATGATGGGCATGTTGTCAGTTGTTCTCTGCATACTATTGTTGCGGACTATTGGATAACCTAATCTGTTTCCAACTGAAATTAAATTTTATATTAAATAAAGGATTAAGTATCAGAAACAAGTTACAACAAAAATAGAAACTAGTTACAACAAAAATAGAAACTAGTTACAACAAAAATAGTTAAGTAATTAATTAGAGGCACCTGCTTCAGGGTCATCTCCATCTTCCATAGTGACATGATACATTGAGGCTGTGGGATCACCGGGGCTGTGGCCAGTGTTGTCATTAGTCATGCCAGACATCTGAACAGAAACAAACTCAGATGCTGGCATGGAATCAGGAGTGCCCTCACTGTGCATCAAATCATCATGTGCTAGTTCATGTATAGTAGGTCCATCCTCCTAAAAATTGCATATTCACAGAATTATCATTGAATAACTATTGATTTCAAAATTGTTTAATCAATTTCATATAACAATATGACAACTTACCAAATTATCCTCACTTAAATCATCCAACAAAGCATCTTTGTCCAATTTCATTTTCTTTAACCTTCCAGGATAAGATCCATCTGCGGCATTGTGAGCTGCACTGTTGATCATCAACTGGTACGGTCTCTTCACTCCAACATTGTTCCCACTAGTGTTTGGTGGCCTAGTTGGTTGTACTAGTGACATCAGGAATTGGATGAGCTAAAAAACATTTGATATCAATTTACTAATATGCTGTGGTATTACCATACATCATACTGTATGGCAATAATTTAAACCAAGTAAAAGTAAAAAATATAATATACTGACATTGTTTACAATTTGTTGTTGTTTTATGTGCTTCTGTCTCAGAATAGCCACTTCTCTCCATAAAGCTTCATTCTCCTGTTTCATGGCACTGAACTTAGCATCAAGAGTCTCCTGTTTGCCTTTCATTTGTTTCACATCTGTTAATACTTTGTTCATAAGCTCTGGCTTCAGAAGAACCTTCTCCCCACTTTCATTGCTAGTGACTATTGACTTTGGGTTGGCAATCTTTCTTTTAATGTGCTCTAATAGATATGAATGACCTTTCATGAAACAAGGGTGAGAAAATTCTATTTCATCTTTCTCATAACGCAAGCCACCATTTTCTACAGATGTGATCTTGTGAAATCCATACATATTCAATTGCCGAATAAAGCTTGCCATATTGTTGTGTTTGTAATATAAAGGAAGAAGCTCCCTTGCAAAATCTGCCTGATTTTTTATGACAAATGTTTTCCCACCCTGTAATAAAATTTTAAAAAAACATGATACTATATTTAAGAAACTGCCTTGAAAGAAGGTTACAAGTCACAGTAATGTTCAAACAAGTACTTGACAAATGACAAGTACAGACAACTGGTTGATGATAGGTTGATTTTCTGACTGCAGACTGAACAGACATTACATGCACAATGCATTGGTTGTTTACAGTGTCTACTACATACCATACACTAACTTTCATTAGTAATGTCATGACCTGGCTAGACAGGGTATAATTTCTAAGTATTTGTTTGTTGTTGTTGTTGCTAAGAAATGCATTGAAACTCTTAATAAGTTTTAGTTATAGTGTTTTCTAACATTAGCCAAAGTAATAGTCAAATAGTAGGTACTTTCACTCCAATAGGCCATAATAATTACTTAGCGACATCTATCTATATGTTTAGATTCAGACAAAGTACACAAATAAACAAAAATATCCAACATTTTGTCAAACTGAATGTGAGACAAGATAATAATGTGATCAGCAGCCTAAAATCATTCTTCAGACTAAAAAGTCTTCGCCAATTATTCACGTCAGGGGCCGAGAGCATGATAGTAAACGTGACCTGTAAACTATTTATTTATTTATCAAGTCTCAGGCAGTCTGTCAAATTGCAACATTTATAGGTTGTTTTCGTAATGACTTTCTATTGGGAAATATCGCACTAACAGACCTCGGAGCTACATAAGATGATAGTGAACTGTATAAGCAGAGTTTTTAAGACTATTATAAAATTATAAACACTTACAGGGCTCCAAGAAATCAGATGGTTCGTCTCTGTATCATTGACCAGTTTCCATAATTTTCCAAGGAAAGCAGGCACACTGGCCCCAATTTCTACTACTGAACGCATGATAAACTGAGTTGAATATTTAACACTTGAGTATAAAAACGACTATTCCACGTCCTTCAGCGATATTTTCAGAAATATTATATGTTACACTCAAGAATTGTGATTCTCAAATCGCCATTTTAATTATTAACTCACACAGCGTCACAGTTATTGTTCACACTGATGCAACTTTCTATACGTATACTGTATGTCGAGTAAACTACACCCACACAAACAAAAACTTTGTGCTGACTGCCAACATCTCATAACAAAATACTGCGTTCAACAAACTCTCCAGGTTATCTGTGATTTTGGAAATTACCATTTTGACCGACATTGATTATGAAATTATTTTTCTTTGAATTGATCATGCTTGTTTCACTACTTGCTGGCGATATGTATCATTTTTTGAATGTTCTGTGTTCACAGCCAATCTCTTATTATTCACAGATTGTAATTATAGGATGTAATAAGAAAGGAGAAGATCGATGATAGTAGTACTAGTGAGGAGGCAGATATATAACAATTTGATTAGTGTGACGTGCGCTTAAATCGTCATCATCACCTTCATCCACAGCACAGATCAACAGTTCACCCACGGTTGGGCTTCCTCCCTTTGCTTGTGCCCACATGCCTTAGAGCATTTAAATGCTCTAAGCCACATGCCAATTCCCACGCTTCTGTGGGTACATATCATCATCATCTGCCTAGCCTTTTCCCAACTATGTTGGGGTCGGCTTCCAGTCTAACCGGATGCAGCTGAATACCAGTATTTTACATGGAGCGACTGCCTGTCTGACCTCCACAACCCAGTTACTGGGTGATACGATACCCCTAGGTAAGACTGGTTGTCAGACTTTCGGGGTTCTGACTACCCGTAACGACTGTCAAAGATCTACGAATGACATCCGAGACCAACGGCTTAGCGTGCTTTCTGAGGCACGGAGGGGCCTCGGTATGTAAAGATGGTCACCCATCCACAGACCAACCGTGGCAAGCTTAACCTGATCGATCGACCTGTGCGGCTGTTATTATTTAGCCCCCCCCCCCCCCCCTCCGGGTACATATAGCACATACTAATTCCATGGACGTGGATTTGATTAGTATTTAATAATCTGTGCTATTCCTTCGATCGGCAATGGTCAATGCGAAATAAAATGAAAATAGGGATGCACGATACTTATTTGTATTGATACTTTGGATCGATGCTGATCGTAACTAT
This sequence comes from Eremobia ochroleuca, assembly GCA_949629135.1. Lineage (NCBI taxonomy): Eukaryota > Metazoa > Arthropoda > Insecta > Lepidoptera > Noctuidae > Eremobia > Eremobia ochroleuca. The sequence continues at coordinate 11,015,190 of OX451386.1, read as the reverse complement.
GCGAATCGATTCTAAGATTTTATCAAATCCTTTTAATCCTATCCCCCAAATATAGAATCAATAACCTGCCTGGCCTAGTGCCAACTGTGTTGGGGTCCGCTTTCAGTCTAACCGAATGCAGCTGAATACCAGTATTTTACATGGAGTGAGTGACATCCAGACCACAACCCAGTTACTGGGTTACACAATACCCTTTGATAAGATTTGCTGTCAGAGTTTTGGGCTTCTGACTACCCCTAACGAATGTCAAAGATCTGCGAATGACAGCCGGGACCAGGGCTTAACGTGATTTCCGAGGCACGGAGGAATCTCGATATTTGTATAGAATAGTCACCCATCCAGGAACCAAATTAACCTTTTATGGACCCATGCGTGTAGCTGTTATTATTTAGCCACGAGCACCTCCAAATATAGAATTGTATCGTACTTTATCCCTTTAAGAGTCTAGACAAAATTCCAGGAAATATTTTGAACTCCATTGCATCTATGGTTGATCAATTCCGTTGGAGTACATTTAAAAGACACGTATGAGACTCATAATTACGTCATTGTTCTATTGGATGAGCGAAATCTAACTTAGAGAGATGTAGGTATTGATGATTCTTATGTAGGTTATATATAATTATGTAAATATATATTTGTTATTGTCGCGAATCATATTTTGATCAGATCCATTCTGACACTGGCCTGCAAATTGCAAAAGATGGCTACCACTACCCATTCACCTAGAATTTCCAGGTGAAAAAATTGGCAGTGAATGAAAAACGTTTTTTTATTAATCGATTTCTTATTATGTAAATCGATTATAAAATCGCTTTAATTGAAAAAAAAATCGGTTTCTTTCTGTAATCGATTATTCTTCACATCACTAATACTAAATGAAAACCCTCATCATTTCGTGAAATTGTGTCTCGATTGTATTTCATTTTTCATAAAACGCAACGGAAGAGATTGTTAAAGCTCTAATTTACCTGGTGCTAATAAATAACATATTTAAATATTACTGCACAACCACAAGTAACGAGATGGAGGTAAGTAAAAAGACAATTAGAAATCATTATTTCTAATCAAACAACTCGATCTGTTTTTTCAAATATTTTGCTAAAAACGTTAAATTTGCACTTATAGATTGAGATCCTGAACGCTTCTGGATCTAAACCTTTAGGAAAGATAGTGGTAAATGAAACTTCTACTATAAAAAATGTGAAAGAGAAGGTCTACCAGACCGTCAAGAGATCTTTGCACCCCGACCGGCAAGCTGTAAAGTTAGAAGCCAAAGGGAAAACCCTAAAAGATGAAGAAACACTTAAATCTTTAAATATTCAAGATGGAGCAAAGTTGTATGTTAAAGACCTAGGACCTCAAATATCTTGGAAAAACGTGTTTTTAGCAGAATATGCTGGACCATTATTTATTTACTTATGGGTTTACCAAAGACCATGGATCCTGTATGGAGTCTCGAAAACGTCGCCTGGAACAGTGGCAAGGTAGGTTTTTTGTCTTAGAATTAAAAAGACTATAAAAAAAACAGCACATCTCAGTGGTTCTAATTTAATTTCTGCCATGAGATAATGATTCCCATCTGAATATTCATAAGAGAAAGTAGAAGCCGTCAGCCAACAGGGCTTGATTTAAAATATAATCTATATTACAGGACTCAACTATTTGAGACTTCTTATAAAAGAGAATTTAATACATATGTCTAATACACACATTGAATTTGAATGTCTACAACATCTAAGATTGCGGTGACCATAGTCCAATAACACTATTGTTTTTAATAATACTGCTACTATTACTGTTAGCCTGTATCATCTCTGCTGGGGAAAGGCCCCTGCCATTGACTTCCAGCTCTTTCGATCCAGGGCTAAAATGATTCACTGATTGTTTGTTTTCGCTTATACTGGTGGGCTACTATTTTTTATATTTTAAAATTTAATTTGTAAGTATTTAAATTAAGTAAAGAATACAATCTTTTATTACAGTGTTGCAACTGCATGCTGGGCTTTTCACTATGGCAAACGGCTACTAGAGACCCTATTTGTTCATCGTTTCTCTCACGGCACCATGCCGCTGCGCAATTTGTTTAGGAACTGCGCATACTACTGGTTGTTCACCCTTTATGTGGCATATCACATCAACCATCCCCTTTATACTGCTCCATGCAACACCTGCTTCTATGTGGGACTTATAGGATTTATTGTAAGTATACAAGTCATTATTTTAATTCAACCTCTTTAGATAAACAAGAAAAATATCTGAATGGACAAACTTCAAGGTTGTTGGTAGTCTGTTGATAATTGATAAGTATAAAATGGCAGGTTTTTTAAATCTGTATATGTTTTTATTAACTATAAAAACATTAACTAACAACAACATAACATCACTTAACTATAAAAAACATCTACCGATTTAAAAAACATTAGCAACTCCTCTGTTTGTCTGATTATTAGTGTAAACCAATATTTTTTGGAAAGTTTGCAACTTATCATAGACAATGCAACCTACTATCAATATCCATTCACTTTATTAATATGTAATTACTTAATGCTAAAACCTTCCTGAAAGTAATGAATAAAAAATAATGATCATGTTAATGAAAGAAACATCAAAATTGGTTCATTATTTTTTTGAAGAACTCGCCTGTCGTCGAAAGACATACATACATACGAGTCGAAAACAGAACCTCCTTTTTTGAATTCGGTTAAAAAGACATTACTTTGAGGAACAGCTCACTTACTGCATCAAATACCTAATTAATTTCTAATAACATTGAAAAAGAATATGAAAGCCGACCCCAACACAGTTGGGAAAAGGCTAGGCAGATGATGAACATTGAAAAAGAATTAAAGATCAAATAACAACCAACTAGTATGACAGTTAGTAACAACTTAAATTCAAAATATTAATATATTATAGTATGTATATTAATATTAATTTTTACTAAAAATTTAAAGTATTGGAACCCGCTTACGTAAAGACGCGGCCAAAAGCGATTGGCATACATTTCGTTTACTCATTGTCAATACAACAACCTCTGACCTTGTAAAAGTGACAAAGTCCATTCTATCCACAATGTTAAACGGTAATGCATTTTTCAATGAAATATAAGAATCATTAAGTATCATCATGAACAGTGAATGTGATTTAGTTCATAATCAATAGCCAGATATTTTTCGAGTAAAATTAACATGAAGTTGCATACCAACTGGTAGAATTTACATGTAACGTAACAATCCAGAATACAATTTTGGACATACTATCAAACAACCTATTTTTTGTAACCAACTGACGTAAGTAATTAGTATTGCACGAATCCAACCTGTTACATACTTTAAGATTCACGTAAGTGCTACAGAACAGTACGTACTGAACGCATAAATAGCGCGCCGTAACCGGACCGTATCTACATAATGGCCTTTAAAATAAAATAATATTAAAAGTGATACCTAAACCGCACGGCGAACGGTTATTCCATTTATCCATCCAAAAAAATCCACCCTAAGCCTACAAATTCTGTTTATCCAACTAGGCCTAGGGTGGAATCTCCGACATGCGTTTCCGCGTATCCACCTTAGGGTGGATAAACGGAATAACACATTGCGACTGCCCTTACATTTATTATTTCCTATTCTTTATTCATCATCATTGGCAGTCGCTCCATGTAAAATACTGGTATTCAGCTGCATCCGGTTAGACTGGAAGCCGACCTCAACATAGTTGGGAAAAGGCTAGGCAGATGATGATTCTTTATTCATCATACGTTTATAGACGATATATCATTATACTTACGTAAATTTTGAAAGCAACATAATTGCCATAAACTACAAGTGTAAATTGCTGTTACAAGTTATTATTAACTTTGATTACAGGTCTGTGAGCTCGGCAACCTCAGCATCCACTTGTTGTTGAAGAACCTGCGTCCTCCCGGTACAAAAGTGAGGCGCATCCCTGTCCCCGATGGCAACCCCTTCTCTCTCCTCTTCAACTTCGTCTCTTGTCCTAACTACACTTACGAATTCGGATCGTGGATGTTCTTCACTATCATGACTAAATGCGCTCCAGGTAAGGAAACAATTTGTTTGTGAATATTTACTTGATTTCTTAACACATTAAAGGCCAAATGGCGCTATTTTAGAACTTCAATCCTTCAGCTATAATTGAGTAATACACTATCAATCTTAATCTGAATCATTTTGAAGGATATTGCTAATCCATTGCTTCATATGTTCGAAAAATGAGGCTGCTCAGCAACGTAATTAACGCAATGAATGTTGTTTAACTGTCAAAATTAAACCCATTGCTACTGAGTGTGTTACGCAATTACCCCCGCAGGTTGCTATTTATACAAAAGTGTCTTTGAAGAAATAGACTAAATAAGTATACCTAATATACCACATTTTATAATTTCTTATTAAATTGAAAATTTAAAAGTCTAATGAATGTTTAACGCGTCATGAACTTTGCTTTGTTTCCGTATTTCATTTACATGCCCATTATGTTACGAATGATAATTATTTATGAATACTAAACAAACCTTCGTTTCTTTGACGATTTGTTGACACTTTAGTGTTAGAGACGGTAATGTATTTCTAACGTAGTGTCGCAACTTAAAGTACGCTTTTGTTTTATAGCTGGCTTGTTTGCCGCCGCCGGGTTCTACCAGATGGCTGTGTGGGCCATCGGCAAACACCGCAACTACAAGAAGGAATTCTCAGACTACCCCAAGGGACGTAAAGCTATCTTGCCTTTTATCCTATAAGCATTTATTTAGTTATTATGATGTAGTAGACATTGAACGCTCAATGCTATTTGGCTAGGACTCATCAGTCACAAATATACTCCTATGTCTTATTTCTATGGTCGGGTTATAGATAGTGCTAATATGGGTGATGGCTTGTATGTATTGTATGACATGGATGCATTGGCATCAAGGACAGTTTTCGTTAAAATAATAATAATTTACATTTTTCAAATATTACGTTATAGAATAAGGCTTATTTAGTTTTTTATAAAAAACATGTTTTTACAGTACACCCAACGATAGACAATTTACATTCAATAAAAAGTTTTCATATATTTTTTTACGGTTTATATTCTTTTCCCAATAGTCTACTATGTCAAGCTTTCGTATTTGTATATTATGTTTGTTTATATTAATACGTAAGTTTACCAGCAAGCTTTATTGAAAATTAAAAACATAACATTAGGTACACGCGCCAGCACATCAAGCTACTACAATCTGTCAAATTTCTTAAATAGATTTTCAACTTTATCGCTAAAGCATATGGTTCAAAGTTGATTGGAAAAATTTCGGGTACCAGGGTATAGTTCGGGTACCTTGATGTGCTGGCGTCTGTACATAATTAACCACACATCTTGCAAGCCACATTAGAAGTTAATTATTAATATCTTCGGTATCGCCCTCGAATTCGCCATCTTCAATACACCTGACTTTGACCAGTAAACGCTCATTTTCTTCCTTCAATGCCATAATTGCATCTTCCTTTTCCTGAGAAAAAAAACCGGTATACTTACATAAAACCTAATCAAATATTACTAACAACAAAACATGACAACTTTCCATTGTTGCTGTCTTTTTTTATGTAAACCTAAAGGAGGTCGAGGATTTAAAAAAAAAAAGGGAATCCTTATGGCCAGTAATTATTAATCAAATTTTCAATAATAGAAATGACACGTGAAACTCTCGACTATTATTTATCTAGGACTTTTATTATTTACTCTGACATTTATTTAATTACCTATTGACTACTAAATACTCCTTGACATTGAAAAATAATATGGTTAAAATGATTTCCCAATTTAATAATTTTGTAATATTTATTGTTATTTTGATAGTATATTGTAATTTATGTGTAAATTTTGCGTGCCCTTGTGACGGCAGAGCATGGCGAACATTATAAAAACATTGTTTAACATCTATATCCCTACCCATGTTGGCAAAAAATAAATGATTTGTTTTAAAAAAAAAGATCATAATACCGTTCAAAGTCCAGACACGTATATTTCTATAGCTATAGCTATTGTTTATCATCTTATCTTAGTGATAAGGACCTCGTCTCTTCGCATTAAAAGTGTACAATCACAAAAAAAAAAAAATACGAATTTAAGTAAAGAAATGTTTAGTATCGCAAATATATTCTCTTAAATAGTGAAAAAAGAACGTAGTTCGACAAATTCCCGCTAGATGGCGCATTGGTTGGTTTTAAATTGGTAGAAGTTTATTAATCGTTAAACCTTTAAAACGTCGTCCTTTAAAATTCTGAGATTATACACTTTTGTTGTGAGAAGACGACCTATGTTTGGCGATAGAATTATTACTCATAATTTAATTTGCAGTACCCAAGTGTTAAGACCCTGTGATATGGGTCCTAAATTCTTAATCTAGAATCCTTAGAAGTAGTAAACGAGTGAAGGTATCATAAGAATTTAATTTTAAGGGTCTCGAGACTTAAGTCAACTAATTCAGCCTGTCGTAGTCCACGACAGGACATAGCTAAGTCTCCAAGTTGCGCAACAGCACCCAATTCTCTGCTTTCCGCATTCAGTCTGCCTCAGCGCCCCTTTTTTACCAGTCTCTTGTCTCGAGTTCTGTGCCCACCGCTATCTGTTCTTGACAAACATGGTCGGTCCAAATGTACCTAAAGTGTAATAAGTATAGTATCGTCTTGCCTCAATCTTTTGTTTGAACTTCTCATCGAGTTTCTCGCGGTCCTCGGTGACGTGCTTGAGTTTGGCCCGCGCAGTGGCCGGCGGTATGTACCGCGCAGACAGGCCCAGGATAGACTCCATTTGGAAGCACCGAGTCCGAGTCGATTTCAACTCGGTGCGCAAATTATTAACCTCCGTTAGCAGTGTACAGTTCTCCTAGAAATAATAATTTGAAGTCCTTATACGACGAGTATCTTGCCAGTTGCATTACAAAGCATGGCCGATTGTTAGATTAAAATCAGGATATTATAAAATGCAAAGAGCTGATACACATTGCATCGCCGTCATATATATTTCGAATGATGAGTAAATTCGAACAATTTATCTGCGAGGTTACAAGATGCTGGACGTAAGACGGGCTCAACGTTAGAGAGGTTGCAATTAACACTTACTTACGTCCATAATTTTACCGATATCGTTCTTAGAGCCTCCCAGAGCCTTGGTGAGCTGGCTCTTGAAGCCTGCCACCTGCTTCTCCAGGTGATCTCGCTGACGGTTGAACTCTCGCACCGCCTCGTCGTCCGCTATGCGACTTCGCACAAAGTCAATGTCCTCGACGTATTTGTGAAACAGTGTCTGCGAATATTTAGAATATATGAAAGACATGTAGGTATCTTTATTTTCTTTATGCTTAGTTTCAAACCATCAGCTTGTTTAAACCCCAAGAACACTTAGATTGCAGTATTCAAATTACGACACAAATCACACATAACGTATTTGCAAATCCTTGCGCTAACAGTAACACCTGCAATGAAATACTCACTTTCACAGCTGATTTTAATTTGTTTGGATCTTGGAACTCTGCTGTCATGTTGTGCAGATCGATTTTGATTTTCTTTAGTGTATTTTTTAATGTTAAATTTCTTTCTGCTTCGGCCAAGAAGTCTTTTTTAGCAGACCCCAATTTTTCATTAAGCTGCGTAATCTTAAGTTCTGAAACACAAAAATAAAACTAATACAATGTACAAGCTGTAACTTAAATAACGCACAACTTCTTAAGGGGTCATTGTACTCATCATTATGAACAACTTTTACTATGGGAACAAAACTGAAATCGCGAAAAAAAAAATCAGCTGTTCCCTACATTTATGTTCGCATAACTCGTCAAAATGTAGGGAACAGCTGATTTTTTTTCCGATTCCGTTACACCTTGTAGATACCTACAATCGGTAGTAAAGACTTTATCTTAAGCTCTAATTGTCCTGCGAGAACACACTGCTGCGTAACACACTGTCGGTAGCACTGCCTTAAATTTTTGACAGCTCAACGACATTAATTGCGTTATTTACACTGCCGAGCAGACAATTTTTACTAACATAATATGAAGCAATGGATTAGCAATATCCTTTAAAATGATTCAGATTTTGATTCAAAGTGTGTTGCGCGATTGCGGTGCTGGTTTGCTGTCTACGTCGCTAGGTATCAAAATATTTCCTACAGGCGCGAACTATTGTTACGTAACTCTTCGCCAAACACTTGACAAACAAAATTTTGTGACAAAACTAAACAAAACAGGTGCGAAAACTGATACCTTACTGTGACTACTTAATGGTGACTAGGTGTAATATCCTATATGAGAGGCGAAAAAAATTACAACTGAAGTAGAAATAATAGGAATACTATTTTACCGCGGATTGCTTTTTTCTTTAGAAGACTTTCCAATGAAACTTCTAATTCAAGTATTCGCACTTTTTTCGCTTTTATATCACGTTCTAACGGGTCTATCTGTTATGCAAAGGTAAAATTATATATAAATTATAATATTTCTTACAGCTGTAACTTCTTTCCTACTTAATAATGGTGGATTAATACTCCGAAAAGCCTTTTACTGTTCATACCAAGTTCATGTTTCGCATTTAGTAATTTTAACTCCTCGTTTTCCATATCATCAATTTGATGTCTTAATTCTCGTATTTCTCGCTCTTTTGGCTCAATCTAAGTGTACAGTTATCGTCACCGGTTTAATATTTAAGATTTTATCATATTAAAAGTATGTAAAAAATAATAATAGGGGAACTCACTTGATTCTTTAGCTCAGTTATCTTAAAGTTCAATACAAACTTATACTTTTCAAGTTCTTGTTTCTTTCGTTTTAATTCGTATATTCTCTTTTCTTTGTCCTGTATTGAACTATCTCTTTCTGCAATTTCTTTTTTCAAATCAGCAACGTCACGTTCCAGAGTTGAAATGACTTTTTGGAACTGTTTGTGTTCAGCTGCAAATATCATTGTGAAAGGTTAGTTCGCATAACTTTTAAAGAATTCGCAATTTAAGGTTCAATCTATATTAACCAGCAAAACTCCGCGGATATGATGGGTATTGATATCTAAACATGATGAAACAAAAATAAATTAATTTGACTTTTTTTTGTGGAGGTCACCAATCGCAGTTAGTGTAGTCACTTGAAATATCTTTTTAAAAAGCTGCTTTTTATTGTGTAAACTTCATAGACGTGATGGAAAAACTAAAGAAAACAGATTTTCTCAACTCATTTGAACCATCAAATATTTTTTGTTTGGATTTTATCGTTTTTAGATTTCGATACCAATCACGTCTGTGGAGTTCCGCAGGGTAATATAATTTGACCCAGTATACAGAGCAGAAAGTACCTTTCAACTGTGATATTTGATGTTTGAATTCATCAATATCTTTATGTGCACTAATTAATTTCTTTTTCATAAGCCCAGTCTCTCCTTTGAGTCGCACATTACAGTCTTTTTCTTCTTTCAACTGAACTTCGTATGCTGTGCGGATTTCAATAATTTCACGATCAGCATCCTCTTCTATTGACGATTTAATAGTTTCATGTTCTCTTTTCTCCATATCTGCTTGTTCTTGTAACTATGTTAGAAATAATATAATAGTAGTTAAAAATGAATCATCGTCTACAATATAACTACATTCACGGGAGAAAACCAGCGCGGGTTATTGCGTAACACACTAACAACGGCAATACCTTTGAAAATTCAATAACATTCATTGTTTCATTTACGTCGTCGAGCAGGCGAATTTTGCAAACTTAAGAAGGAATGGATTAGCGGTTTCCTTCAATATTCTTCGGATTGTGATTGATTTTTTTTTCGCGATTTCTGTTTTGATCCCATAGTAAAAGTTGTTCATAATGATGAGTACAATGACCCCTTATGAGGTTGTGCGTTATTTAAGTTACAATTTGTATATGTATAATCGAACATCAAACATTGTTACCGAAGGAGTCCTCTACTTAGGTGACAATTATTGATGTTCGATTCGACACGGAAGCGTATCGAATGTTTGTGAATAGCTCTGAATTGTGATGAATTTATAATATAAGTACAAGGAAAGTCGCTGCAATACTTAGGTACCTCTTGCAGCATTAAGTCTTTTTCCTCCAATTTCGCTTCAAACATGTCATTCATTTCCCTTAGGGCTTGTCGTTTGCTCTCAGCAAGCGTCTCGAGTCTCTCCTCATAATCTTTTCTCATTCGAGCCGTTTTATCTTCAAGACTCTGTAAACAACATTAATTTAAATAAGCATATTGTATATCTCGCAACACACTTTAGATAATATATTTGAAAGTTTTTAATTGAAATCTTACCTGATATCTGTCGTACTCGCCAATAAGTCTGACATTGAAATCAGCTTCTAAAGCTTGCAACATTCTCTCGTGGCCTGACCGCAACTTGGCGATATCTTGTTGAATCATGCCTATTTCGTGAGTGTGTTCGTTTTCCATTGTCTGTCAAGATAAATTAGAACGTCAATATTGAGTATAAATAATTAATTACTACGTGACTGTTATGTTAGCCCAGGTCCGCAAGGGCGCGTTTTTCCCGCCGCGATATTTTTTCGCGCACTGGACTTTCAATGTACAGCTTAGCGCCGAGAGTAGAAAATCAAATAGTGTTTTTTTTACGCGCTGGGAAACGCTCTGTTGGGTTCTCAATTCTCGGCTCAACACCGAGAGTTGAAAATCCAGTGCGCGATAAAATCCCGCCGCGATATTTTTACGTCCGTGCGAGCGTGGGCTTGGAGGCAAGTAAATACTTACCTCATTCTTTTCCTTGAGTTCCTCAATCGCAGCGCAGTAACCTTCGTGAACTTCTTTCAGTTTTTCTGCCTGTGTCGCCTCGGCTTGACGCAGTTGATACGTGTGCTCCGTCTCGAGTTCACTCATTCGTGTACTCAACAACTAAACAAACAAACTCGTTCAATTAGTAGGTAACTAAGTAGGTACCAACATTACTGTTTCTTTATTAATTTTTCGCTGTTGGTATGAGATGGCACACTTTAATTTCCTTGAAATGAATTCAAGATAAGTGGACTTAATTAATTATCGATAGGTACGTACTGCGACCCATTTTGCATACAAAGGCTTTGTCTGATACTTATGAATAAGCAAGCATCAAAATAATAAACGCGAAGTGTGTGTCGCATTCAACGAGTCATGTTGATTCTAAGGACAAAATATCTCTAGATTATACAATATTATTATAAGAAAAGCATTTAGTAAAAGCTTTGAGATACTGACATTTATGTTATTAATTTTTTCTTGCAAGTCCTTCTTACTTATCAATATTTCTTTGGAGTATGCGAAATCTTTATCTAAAGCAATAGCTCTTCCGTCAGCGTTAGTCAACCTCCATATGCAGATAGAAGCATCTTCGGCTACAGAAACCAAAGTCTGGTCGTCGTAAGAGAGTGCGATACCGGTTACTCGCTTGTTGTGCATATGAAATTCGTTAAATATGGCTTTGTCCAGCAATGGCAGCTGTATGGAGGTGATGCCGCCCAGGCCGCCGCTGATGAACAGCATAAGGTCCGATCGAGATAGTACAATAGTATCAAGGGCAACGCCAATCAGACCCATGTTTCTTCTTATGGTATTGGAACCTATTTCTTTGATCTCTCCATCTGATCCTATTCCATATGTGGTTTTTCCAGTGCTTAAATATAGTTTAAATGTATCATCAATTGCTGTATTTAATTTTATTCTCAGTAAATATACTTAATGTGACATGGCTTACCCATTCACCGCGCATGCGGAAAACTGGTTAGTTTTTAATATGACTTCTCCGACTCGTTGGCCAGTAACCATGCTCCATTCGTACACAGCACCCTCGGTGCCGCACGATATCATTGTTAGATCATTTGCCGACCAGGCTAGACAAGTAATCTATCCAAAAATAAACAATTCGACCGTTACTTTTCCAAATCTTAACATACAGGTATTACCAGAATTAAATAAGTAAAAAATCTAACCTTTCCGTTATGGCCTTTTAAATTAAAAACATTCTGAAATGACACCGATGAAAACACTTGTATGACTTGGCCGTTTACTGCAGCAAAAAGGTGTCCGTTGCTACTAAACTTGGCTTGCTTACAATTCCTTATAGGAAACTCTCGCATCACTTCAAAGTCATCTATCAACACCACCATGAAACGAAGTTTATCCGAAAAGCCAACTATCGAAAACAGACCTGAAAAAAATAAGACTCCATTTCATTTTAGGTCTGATATATTTCTGAATACTTGGACATCCTTTAAACATGCTTGAAGACTTCTAGCTCTGTGCGGCTGCACCAACGCCACAACGTTGTTTTCGTCTTCTAAAAACGTTGTTCTATCTGCTGCTTACCAGTAGGATGTAAAGACAGGCAATGGATTTCTTCCTGATACAGTTTTATCATCTCTATGTCATCCGTCATGTAGTTCCAAATCCTTATACTCTTATCTTGTTCTCCTGACGTCATAAATATTGGCTTCCAGGCACACATTGACAACGAGTTAATGCGACCATAATGCATCGCTGCTCCAAGCTCACTGAACGCTATCTCTGGATTCTAAAATTTATAAGAAGTTGTGTATTTAACTTTAGTGTCGTTTGGAAAGCGTTTGCTGTACTCAGCTTTTCCCAAGCCAATCTTACCCTGTGTGCTCGCGCTCTGTGTCGAGACTCTTACGACAACGATATTGCGAAGTAGGTAACTATCAAATAATTAGGATAGATACGCTATGCCGGCGATGAGAAGCGGCGACAGCTATGCGTCACTGATGTAGGTAGGGAAAGCATACCTTTTTTCGTAAAAATATTGTATGGCACGTCGGAACCTCCAGTTCCTTACTACAACTACTGAGTTACCTGTAGCATGTGCTGACCAAACAACTTGACAGTATATAACTGTTTCCTCAAAGTTGTAATCAGTAGAGTTTCTTGATTAGGATCAACTGTTATGTGTTGTATTTTGTCAAGTGGCGACCACAGCGGATGTTCTCTAGTATGTCTGCAAAATATTTGTGTCAGGATTGTAAATGTAATTATTATTTAGTTAAAATATGACATTGTACGCACTTGTAGGACTTTTTTGAAATTCTGAAAACGTTTCTCTTCCTCCAGTGATGAAGTGTCTCCTTTTCAAACATGTGAACATATCCCGGTCCGCAACCGTAAGCAAATCCTGGAGAAAAAAGGCAAAAGGCGGTTTAAAAGAAGTTGTAGTGGCAAAAATTGAAAAGAATATGCTGACATGGTTTGTTCATGTTGTGAGGACGAATAAAGGCGACTAACGAGGCACGTGTGAGGACATATAGTGATTAGTAGGACATATAGGGGACCTTATGGTGATATTCTTCAGAAAGATCAGCACCCTAATTGATTAAAACACTATCAATGTCAATCTGAACCATTTTGAAGGATATTGCTAATCCATTGCTTCATATGCTCGAAAAATTGGTCTGCTCAACACGTAAATAACGCAATGAATGTTGTTGAACTGTCAAAATGAAACCGATTCCTATTGAATGAGTGTTACGCAATACCCCGCGGGTCCGTAGTACCTACTAGCAACCGGCGAGCATGTATGACCAGACATGATCGTAAAGGAGGCAAATATGTAAGGATCGCAGCAGGTGGCGTTCTATAGTATCTGCCTACCCCTTTTGGGAAAAAGGCGTGATGAATATGTATGTATGAAAACTACATTTTGAAATACATTACCTTTAGGAAAATTCACGAAGTTTGTGACTGGATAAGTTATTTCTTCTTCTTCTTTCTCATCGCTGCCAGAGTCTTGTTTACTAGAAGTACTAGCCTTATCGCTTTCTGGCTGCTCTTGCCTGTTTATAAGGACATATTGAATTAATATAAAGATATGAGTAGTAGTGGTCATCTTTTCAGTTAAATGATTGCTGATGATAATTATATTAAAATATGCATGTGACCAAGCTTCGTTCTTCAGGTCCTCGGTTACTGTGCCTGTGGGCCCATCTGTTCTCTGTGTGGCTCTACAATCTGGACGTACGTGCTGAAGGCAAAATAGAGCTGCCAGATGTAGTCAGTCTCCGGACACGTTTAAGCTCCATCTTTCAAGCGTAGATATAGGTAATTATCAAACTTAGACGAAAAGTAGCGATTATGTACCATTTGCGCACCAACTGCTTCTGCCATGCTCATCAATTGCTCTGTAAATGGTTATGGAAGGGCCTGTAGACAGTTTGCAGTCTTTGTTTTTTTGGCATATAGTCCACAAATGCCACTACTAAACTGTCTTAAAGTAAGTCATCTAAGTCTAATAAAAGGATCACAACTTACTCCGTTTCTACTTTCCTTAGCGACATCTCTACGACTTCAGAGGCCTTAAAAACGCAGTTCGGTCGGAGTTCGCCATTCTCCACCATCATGATCATTCCGTTGTCCGTCCCGAACATGATGCGATCCGGCGTTAACCACATGCAGGTGGTTATGTTCATCTACCCGCACGTGAAACACACCTATTATGTTATTTACCGAAACAGTAATATAACACGGTATAATGTTTTGTCGTGGCGGTAATTACACCTACTAATAAAGCAGACATTTTCAAGGGCACAAAATATTACACATCACCATTGTTATGAATTTCTTACGTTTTCAGCTTTGCACCAGCCCCATTGGCGCCAAACTGTTTCGGACACATTCATAATGCGGAAAGTGTACGGTCCAATAATAACGACCAACGTGGCATCCGTGGGGTTGCACAGCACCTGTTAAATGCAGCATATCTTTACTTGCAGTAATAAAGTGGCTAATTGGCTTATGTCAGAAGAAATTGAACTCACGTTTGTAACGACGCCCTGGCCACTCGGGTTTTGCGCTTTAGCGTGGCTTTCAACCTTGCCCTTGTCCCAGTTGTAATAATATAAGTACCAGTCTGGCTCTCCTGTTATCGCAACAAGATATTTAGAATCGAAGGTAAACTGCACACACGCGAATTCTCTCGCTTGAGAGTTCTCGAAAGGCACAGTCAAGATCTTCCGCCGTTTGTATGTAGTCAGATCATAGATAGTTATGATAGGCTTCTGACCTTCTTCGGCGATCTCGTTTAGTGCAAGCCATCGTCTGAAATGTTTATGATCATTGATTATCATTGCTCTAAGCCTGTACGTATAACTGGTATAACGAAAGTCTTGGACACTGACCGGTTTGGCGCGAGAACAATTGACTTGATAGGTTTGTGTTTGTCCTGGAGTCTGATAAACTTCTGTTTCTTCTGAAGATGGTTGTGAATAACGATGACGCCACCGGCCGGGTACAAAATCTCTGATTCTGACAAATAATGGGCGTTGTACCTGTACGAGAATACTTGTAATTTGATTGTTTTTGTTATATGATTAGGTAGGTATTTTATTCAAGGTTTCTTTATTTATTTGAATAAGTAGGTAGCTGATTCTTAAGTATTGTACTTATAAAATACATTAAACATTGTACAGTTAGCCCAGGCGTTACTAGTGCCTTCACTATCCTGTGCCTTTGCTTGTCCGCTGAGAATCTATTGTTATCTTAGTTTGCACTACAGGTAAGCCAATAAATATCGACAGTTTATTATTATAGTAAACAAAAATATGACTCATAAAACATGTGAGTATTTGTACTTACTCAATATCTGTGCTAAGGCCGTAGAATATACGCGCCGAAATATTGGGAGGCGTAGGGACGGCCATGATCGATTTGATTAATAATAATTAAATAAATATCGTAACACTATCACCTGTAATCATAAAAATACGAAACTTGTATAACAAGCGCTTCAAATTTAATATGTCAAATTGGTCAAACTTAAACGGTTGTCATGGATACTGGTTCAAATAGGTAGGTACGTAATAATGTGACCTATTTCGTCGTACTGTCTTTGGACAACTTTATGCTGAATTTAAACTGAAGCAAATCCCGGGCGCGATGAGGGACGAAATTCGCTTGCGCCTATTTTGTCTAACTATAATTTGCATACAGGTGTTCAAACTGGCGTGAATACCTAGTCGCGTGATATCTTAATCATTGAAACAATCGCGAAGTCCCGCATCCCGCGCGGGATTCGCCTCAGTGAGACCAGAGCTTTACGGCGCTTGTATTCGGTAAGAAAATTTACCGTGTCTGCGGCAGACAAGACAAATTCTTCGTGTACACGACAAGAATTTTGTCTGTTCTACACACGAAACAACGTTCTCCGCAACAACATTCGCCGCGTCGTGTCTTGCGCAGACAAGATTTTTTTCGTGCACCGCTGCGAGCAGTGTACAGTAAGCTTCAAAAAAACCGGACCCCCCTTAGGTAGTGATATCATACGCTTAAGTTTTTCGTAGAGTAACGTAAATGGCGTGTTGGTCTAGTGGTTCGGACTGCGGCTTAGCAATTCGATGGTCACGAGTTCAAATCCGCGGATGAGATTTATTTTTTTCTTTTTTTAGTTTCTTTAATAGTTGATTAGGTGATTTTCGTAACTTTATTTCAGAAAACATCCATATTTAAGAAAACAAATATTAAGTATGGGGTTTGGAAGAACAGCCAGGCATGTTGCATAAACAATATTCATTTATTTCATTAATTACATTTCTAGGAATCCACATATACAGTTATTACGAGTATACAGTTTTCTATCTGTGTTAAATTAGGGTTATTTACTTAAAATATTAACTAAATACAAAATATGTATATACCCTGGGTGAGGTGTAGAACGTAACTACAATTTCTAGTAACATAACTACAATATTTATTTCTTCAAAGTTGTAAAAACATTATTTTTTTATACTCTGTATGATCTTATGGGGAAAAAAGTCTGATAAAAAAATGAAATGTTGTCATTTGTGCCTGTGAATTACAGAGGAAGAACCAACATGCTAAACTACAACAGTATAGCAATATACATCTTTCTCTTTTATCCAATTTCTGATAACCCTTTTAACACAGCATTAGAAAAGTATGTGAGGTCAGATGGTGCATCGTTAACACATTACAAGACTACTTGTAAACAAGAGTAACTGGATTCATAATAATAAAGGTTGTTTATTTTTGATTAACTACGAGATAATAATCCCACAAATATTGGGAATTATTAACACTTGCTCAAACGTTCCAATGCAATTTTATCAGATAAGTTACACAATCAATATGCCGAGTAAATTGTCTATTAATAACGCAGACGATGGCAGTCACTGTCTATCACTTCTTGAAGACTTTTCATGCCCGAAACCATATTGAAGCTTGCAGCACTATTTCGAATTAGTTCCCAGGTTTTGTGTGTCCCAAGGTTTCGCTCCGATTCATTAGTGTAAGCAGTTGGGTGAGATCGCATTTCACATCACCCGTCGCTTGATACCTTTGTATCCAACTACGAACTATTTTTCTCTGTAATGAAAACGATAATATTAGAAATACATAAAAAATCCACCTTGTAAGTAATAATGCAACATGTTTGTAACAATAAATATATATGTGTTTAACGTAAATCTTACCGTTATGTTAGGCCCATATTTCTCGTGCTATATGCTTTGTTCCTGTTCCCAGAGAACAACAATTATTTTAGCCTTCAAAAACTTGTTAATCGCACCATACTATCGGTTAATAGAATCAACTGTTCAAAAACTTCGTAAATTGGATAATTTTACGACGAAGACATTACACACAAGCTGATCGGCACGAAAACGAAACGATTTGAAAAATAATTATACCCTCAATCACAGTTTAGTAAATAGGGCGAAGAAGTATTCTAAATTCAACCTTAACTCGCATTTCATACAGCAGTTAAGTTTCTGAAGTAAAATGACGGTAGTGCAACAATCGGAATCAAGCACATTCTATTCAACCAAACAAGAAATTATGCTAATTTCAACCTTATCTTTTAGTTAATTGAGGAGTTACGTATTGCATTTTGTAAAACAAGGTTGTGGACGGTAGGTGTATCTCACGTGGTGGAAGTTGAAATTTAAACCTTAATAAAAGATAAAAGGAGTAATGCTATTCGAATTTTCGTTGAGATTACTAACTGAGTCAATAGCCTATTGGTATAAGGCACGGTCTTAATGATCGTCTGGCGCCTGGTGATGCGGGTTCGTATCCTATACGGCACGTAGTGTCTTTTTGTAAGTTATTCTTGGTATACGGTTCGGCCAGAAGCCGAAAAAAATACCACAATACCTAATTATTAAAAACATGCAAATAATGTTTGAGTCGGATCGGTGGATGCTCGGGCAGAGATGGGTGCGGCGCGAACGGGGGGGAGGGAGCTGCTCGGGGCCACGTGACGCGCCCGCCGTCGCTTGAGCGATTATTCTTTAAGTCTTGGGGGGTTCGTTTTCTCTGAAGCGGGCTGTACACAGTTATTTTCTAGAACGTTACGACACGAATTCTTGTGTAGGCCCGGCGTATTTTCTTATCGTGTACAAGCGCCCTTATTGTGCCCACGCACAAAATTTTTAACTATTCGCCATTTCGCAAGAAGAAATATGTGAAATGCCCAAGTCGTCGAACACATACTGAAAGGTGTTTCAAAATAATACGACTTATTTTATCAGAGCGTGTCTATCTGTCTGAAAGTTGCAATGAAGAAGTAAAACGTCTAGAACTGAGTACTTCATATCTTAAAAAAGAATCAGTCCTAAAATAGAGGTATTACGGCACCCTTATTGCGTAACTATCAATCACAATCTACATATTTGATTTTGAAGGATATTGCTAATCCGTTGCTTCATATGTTCGAAAAATTTGTCTACTCAACAGCGTAAATAACGCAATGAATGTTATTGTCTTGTTGAACTGTCAAAAGAAAAAGCCATCGCTACTTTTAGAGTGTTACACAATTACCCCGCAAGTTTACGTACAAAAGAAACTGCGCATTCACCATTTAGCTGAGCTCCGTCTGATTGGACCTCAATGTCGTTTGTAGTAGCGCATCCTCTCTGCAATTTCCGAGATAAGTCGCTGCTTCCTCCGCCCGTCGACGCTGCCAATACAAATCATATTTACACGTGCCAACGTCACATTTAACATTACATTTTCATGACCAACCTTACGGAAGTAAGCAGGTTTATTTTATGCGTTTCTATAAATTCTTTACAGGAAATACATGCAGTCCGTTGCAGAAAGTACCTACATTCTGATCCAGTATAAGAATGTAAGTACTTTCTGCAACGGACTGCCTGTATTTCCTGTAAAGAAATATTCGGAGCGGATTCCGAGATAAGTCTTAAATTCTACTCTAATTCTATTCTAAATTTTTACAGGGTGCTCTACCCATGAATATGATCAACTTTCACTATGGGACCAAATCTGAGATCACGAAAAAAAAATCAGCTCTCATACATTTTAGTCAAGTATAGGTATTGAACTTTCGTATTAATCAGTTGATTTTTAACTAGTACCTAAAGATTGAGTGAAGGTTGCTGTAGCGTGGGTACTGCAAATAGGCAAAGAAATTATTGCAATATATAAGCAAAACAGTACCTAATATTTACAGGTTTTACGAAGTATAGCCTCCTTGCTACATGTGGCATCATTTCTGACGTAGAAGACAAATACTATCCTGTAAGATTTTTAATCAGATAATAATAAGGAAAAGTTTGAGAAGAAAAATCAAGTTGATTTAAGATGTTTATAATTAGCACAAATCAAATGAAATTATGACTATTTATATTCAAACATGCGCAATTTTGCTAATAATCATGCCTGAAGAGCACTCTTTCGCAGCATGCAGGTCAATCTTCGCGTTGGCTGAACGCCAATGAATTAAAACTAATGCATTTTCCATTTTTCTTTAAAATCTTAAAAGCGCTTATCGCTGCAGGTCATCTTGATAATAGATACCAAACTTTTATTGTCCACCGCATGGCAAAGGCGTATTCTCATTCAGAGAAGGTACGAGTATTGAACACCACGCTTGCTCTAGAAGAATTGGCGATTTCAGACTTCTGCTATTAGTCCAGGTTTCATTATGTTGTTTTCCTTCACCGATATCAATAATGCTCAAGATAAACTCAGACAATAGGTACATATGAATTGAAAAAGTCACATTGGTACTTGCCCGGATTTGAACCCACCCACAACCTCGTTCATTTTGAACTAATTTCTCATGTTAGGTGGGTACAACCTGTGAATAGTGGGGTGGTAGGTACAACAATACCAGATATAAAAAAAAAAAAAAAAAAAAAATATATATATAAATAGAAATGTAAAACGGAGCTACGTCTGCCAACAAACTGCTTTGCAGTTTGGCAGAGGTAAGAAATATGTATTGTAAAGTATTATTGGGAATAAACACTTTTCATTTTCATTTTCATTTTTTCATTTAAAACAATCCCAAACAGTACCGCTCTAGCAATCTAGAGTCTAAGATCTTGCAGCGCAGCGCTATAACTTTGGAAAAAGTTCCAATAGTATCGATATGTTTTTCGACACACTTCTCCGACTGCTAATTTCGCGGTCTAATTTAACGACTCGCTTTTTATTTGTCGACTCCGCAAGTCTAGCACGCCAGGCTACAGTGTTAGGTAGTAGCTTTCTCTTTGTTCCTTTTTTCCGAGTCTTCAGTTATTACGGTTAATTAGAAGCCGAGCCGAATCTAATTCAAAAATAAATATCTTCCTACTTATAATTGTGAGGTGCCTCCCAGGTTATCAGAACCTGTACTTCGTATACCCTGGGAGGCCTCCTGTCATCTTCACTGGGTCGCCAGATGGCAGCTATATATAGATAGATGAACCAAAAACCCGATCCGAGCATTTTGATAAAGCCCGGGATCATGATGACGAAGGAACTTCTTCTCTCAAACATCATCATTGAGTATATGTATACATATAGTTATTTGCTCTTGTTTCGTGAATATTATTAATATTTAATACATACAAGTTGTAACTTAAATAACGCACAACCTCATAAGGGGTCATTGTACCAACTCATAATTATAAACAACTTTTACTATGGGGCCAAACCTGAAATCGCGAATAAAAAACTGCTGTTCCCTACATTTATGTTCGCATAACTCGTCAAATGTAGGGAACCGGTGATTTTTTTGTCTCGCTATTTCAGGTTTGGTCCCATAGTAAAAGTTGTTCATAATGATAAGTACAGACGCCAGCACATCAAGCTACCCGAAACTGTCAGATTTTCCCAATCAATTTTGAACCTTATGACTTAGCGATAAAGTTGAAAATCTATTAAAGAAATCTGACAGATTGTAGTAGCTTGATGTGCTGGCGTCTGTACAATTACCCCTTAAGAGGTTGTGCGTTAATTCTGGGACACGTTGTATACAACGTGTAACGTTAAATGCGCAAAACCTCAGACACCCCAACTGATTTTTAATTCAATTGACCTATTTCAGAGAGAAAATAAGTAATTAAAAAAATTTTAAAGGATTTATGTGCTGTTTTAGTTTTACTGGCCATTCTGATCGTTTCTTGCGTCTGCGACGACGCTTTATCGAGGGAGGAGTCACCGGGCCGCTGCGCCGCGCTGACATTGGCTTGCTTGACCTATTAATAAATAGACAGGACAACGTTTTTAATGAAGGTTTTTTGAAAAAGGGACCTATATTAAAAAGTGGTTCAATTGATTCTGCTCGTTATTCTGATCAAACTATTTTCAGGTTTTGCGCATTTAACGTTACACGTATATATAAACAGATTAAGCCCCTATTAGTTACCTAATTCAAAAAAAAATGATCGTTGCAACATTGCAAGCAGACAGAGATAAGAAAACCTCATTTAAATCGATACACATTTATGGGACCCGCGAAGTCCCCGTCACAAAGGAATCTAAATAAACAACTGCAGTTACATTGCATCTCTGTTTTTAACCACAAATAGCTACAGTTCCATTATAATGCCTGTAGAAAGTGGGCACTAAGATAATAAACGTTTGTTGACGAGTGACCCAGTCAATTAGTTGGCGATATTAGTCACAATGATGCAATACTAGACAATTAGACTTCCTAATAGAAGACGGCATATTTAGGTAGAGTATGCTGGGGCAAGTTCGGCGCTGGGATAAGACCTGCAGGGTAATTTGCGTAACACACTATCAGTAGCAATGGGTTTCATTTTGACAGTTCGACAATATTCATTACGTTATTTATTTGTTGAGCAGAAACATTTTTCGAACATATGGAGCAATGGATTAGTGTGTTACGCAATTAGGGTACTGTTCACATGAAGACCATACCTATGAAAGCTTTTTTATTTGTAGGTATGGTTCATGCCCTGTAGGTATGCAGGTTAATCATGATCAGGTAGGTACCTGCCTAATTATTTTTAATCTTTTTGGAAGACCTATAAGATCGAAGCTACCTGATTTTTAGGTAGGTACATACCTACCATGAATAAGCAGCTGAATAAATTAGTTTCTGCAGATAAAGGATTGATATTTTCCTTTACCCAAGTGTATTCGTTCAAGGTGCAAGCATTGAACTACAAAGAACAAAAGCGGACGATGACTAGTCGTTTTACGTTCATCGCAGGCAGTAAGCCAATTCTGTAACATTTTACTTAGTTAATAATAAAAACTAAACGTCTAAGTCATTAGCTTCGGTATTGTTTACCCCTCCTATTGGTGACCGATACAAAAATAAACCATTAACGGCCGCGGTATCAGAATATTACCTCTATCGAAAGTCTTACTGAAGTACTAGGTAAGTATTCATTTTGTTTCCTCAAAACTTGTCGATAGTGTATTTTAAACCAGCACCCTAATTGCGTAACACACTATTACTCTCAATTTGAATCATTTTGAAGCATATTGCTAATCCATTGCTCCATATGTTCGAAAAGTGTGTCTGTTCAGCAACGTAAATAACGCAATGAATGTTGTTGAACTGTCAAAATGAAACCCGTTGCTACTGATAGTGTGCTACGCAATTATCCTGCAGTAGAAATACCTAATCATGGGATTGCCTCAACCTATGCACCATAATTGCGTAACACATTATCGATCACAATCTGAATAATTATGAAGGATATTGTTAATCCATTGCTTCATCCACCAGCCAACACTGGGCCCGCGTTCACTCCCTCTCACAGAGAGGAAGCCAATGTCCCAGCAGTGGGAACTTATGTGTGAATATATGGCTATGTTATGTTATTGCTTCTTATGTTCGAAAACATTGCTCAACATCGTAAATAACGCAATGAATGTTGTTGAACTGTCAAAATGAAAGCCATTACAACTTTTAGTGTGTTACTTACGCAATTATCCCGCAGTAGAAAATAATAAATCGATTTGCCTCAACCGGTTATTCAGGCCGCGTTAAATTATAATTAGGCGTGAAAAACGCAACCCCTCAATAGCCTTAAAACCATTCTCTACTACAAAGAAAAGCAAAGGTCGTTTTCACCTAAATATTATTTAGGTGCCTATAGACACCAACCTGCCCTAGTGAACTACACTATAGGGTAGCTCACCTTTCGTATTTGTGGTGGGATCGATACCACGAAGGTGGCGGTATTTTAGTAGTGGTGGCCCACTGCTCGCGTGCCGCGGCTTGAATCGCAGTCACTGAAATAAACTGCGGCACAGTTAATTATAAAGGACGTAGAAATCACACAATAGAACACTATTTTGTTTTTTTTTTATATACTTATTATTTATTAATACTCGGGTGCCTGTGTTTAATAAATGCTTGTTCTTATTGCTTGTTACCTATTGTTTACTAGCTTAGACCAGCGGCTTCGCCCCGTGTAAATCCACGGCTTCACACGGGTGCAATGTTTTTTTTTTCGAATTTCCGTAATTTTGTTTCATACAAACCTTGTCCTGGCAATACCGAACACAACAAAAAAGAATTATCCAATTTGGTGCAGTAATTCGGAAGTTGTGCGCGTACAGACATTTCGGCGAATAGGTAGAGTAGGAAGTAAAAAAAAACCAGAATATCCCAAAAAGGAGCCTTATTCAACATTGTTAGATGCAGAGAAAATCTAAACTCAGATAGATTGACTTCATGAATTCAACGGTAGAGTACGGAATACTTGCTACATTTCTATTATTGTAGTGGTATTTCCTTTCATTGTGTAGGTAACTGTGCTATAGATTCCTAAATATGTTATCGGCCAAATATGAGCAAAGCAGCTCCAGCTCGCCCAATATAAATATTTCAAGGCGCGATTAAATTTTCCGAAGTTGACGTGACCTTCGAGTTCTGCGGATGACGCGGCTCCTGCATGGCGTCATCTTAGGCAAATATAGGTACCTACCTACGACATAACGCCACTGTTTACGGTACGTGTTGTAAAAATATGTAAGTATTATCACTAAACAAATGTCCTCTAAATGGAACGCGGATGCTACTAGACGCTACATAGCACAGCTCAGCAAAATGCATTGAGTAAGTATGGTAGATTTTTATTTATTTATTAAAACTTTATGCACAAGTAAAAAAACAAATAATGCCTGAGGCATTTTCTACCAGTCGACCTTAGGGTGATGCAGAGACAAAATATGGCAGGTGCAACATACGGGATAGATAACTAGGAAATTACTATAAAATACAAGAATTAATAATATACCTACATAATAACTAACTGTCAGGAGAAAAAATGATCGGTAGAGGAGAAAACGATCCGCTGCGGATCCTTGCAGCAATGCAGATAATGGCCGATATTTTTTGTACTTTAATAAAGTAGATAAGGGAACCGCAGCTCATTAATTTGACTAGTGTAAAATATTGATTGCGTTAGAAGTAACTTTCTTTTTCACCGATGTTCAGTTAACGGTGTGCAGTGAAGCAGCGTTGTTGGTGGTGCATCGCGCGCTCGGTGGTCGGTGTCGGTGACTCGCTGCGGTGTGATAACGTCGTCGGCTGGCGGCTGTCGGCCCGCGGCGGCCGCCTCGTATGCCGCTAGTGTCTAGTGTGCCTCAACCCGCGACGCCGAACGCCACGACGCCCGATCTCTCGCCACACAACGCCGCGAAAACAAACACCGTAATAATCTCCCCGCGATAAAACCATACAACGCGCTATCAGTTCTTGATAACTCACCAGTGTGATAACTGATAAAATAAGTGGTTGACGCCTAACGTACTGTGTATTATGTAAAACTCAAAAAAAGTGGATTTCCTGGAGACGCAATTATGGCTGCGGCAACTGCTCCCCGTAAGACGGTCTCCATCTATGACTACCCGGAACATTTAAACCCTTTCCATGAGGAGGACAATCACAACAAGATCCGGTTCTGGACTCTCGGCAGGAGACTCAATCGGTCAAACAGCATCAGTTTTTCTGGACTGAAGGACCTTAAGAATTCATGGTGAGTTCAGAACAAGCCACACTTATTATTGTCTTTGTTTCATAAGCTTGCTCTGTCCTACGAATACTGTGACAACCTTGAGAATCGGTTTCAGGCTTAATTATTATCTCTGAAATTGTAATTACATTTCTAACGGTGTGTTCTAAATAGTGATTTCTACTTGTCGGACTTAGCTCGAGGCTATAAGTACTTAGTCGAGTCATCGATTGTCGATGAATTGTCAGTAACATAGAGACTGATACAACCTACAAGTCTTACAAGCGATTATTTAGGTTTTAAAAATTAACTGTGTTAGCATGGTGAAATCATCAGAGACAGCTAACAAAATCCCTTTAGACTAAGTTGGATGCCTCCAAACTGGAGCTTTGAGCCGACGATGATTCATGATGAATACAAATATTTTGATAGAGATAGTGTCAGTCGGTGTGTAAGGCGTGCTACACACTTCGAATTTTCCATATAACTATGCTTGTTCGGGCCACCACAGCGTGGCGGGGCGGGAAGATCGAATATAATACTTAGGATTCTTCGGCTCTCTCTCGACTTTGTTGTTCAAAAAATATCTAGTGCCGAACCGAATGTGCCGGTCCGAACGAAGCAGGCTTAGGTATTTAAGTGTCTGTATTTTTACATGGGTTTGTATGCCCCTAACAATAAAATGCCGCAACCTAAATAAAAACAGACAGGTAGGCATTTCTCTACCAACAATAAACCTAGCGTGGTTATTGTTCGTAGAGAAATGCAATCGCAGCAGAAGTAGGTAAAGGTACAGACGCCAGCATATCAAGCTACTACAATCTGTCAGATTTCTTTAATAGATTTTCAACTTTAGTACTAAAGCATAAGGTTCAAAGTTAATTGGGAAAATCTGACAGTTTCGGGTAGCTTGATGTGCTGGCGTCTGTACATACTTTCAATTCAATATTTAATTACTTACTTAGTTTCCTAATTCTAGTCTGGAAAGACGAATTGGTGTTTTAGGTTTCATATCTCGCGTAGGAATAATTTAGGTAGATGTATTTAGAATAAAGTTTTTAGAGGGTAGTAAAATACTGGTATTCAGCTGCATCCGGTTAGACTGCAAGCCGACCCCAACATAGTTGGGAAAAGTCTAGGCAGATGATGATGATTTAGAATAAAGTTTTAATAGGACATACAATGCGAATAACGACCAATTCACGTTTTTAGCTCTTTTTGTATTCAAATCATGGGAATGGAATAACCCAACCCAAATCCAAAGTTATGACAATGAATGTTATAAAACGATTAACCGAATAAAAATACTTAGTTGGAAATACACACAACTCGTGATATGCAGTTTACCACATTATCTGTGCTAGGAATTTGTAAGATTTCATCGATTGACTTCTGTGAATCATTGAATAATTTACTTACGAAATTCCTATGTAATGCTGGATTGCGGAAACTGTATGTGCCTAAAGTATACTTATAAGAAATTAAAACTATGTACCTACCTACCTAGCAATAGTGAAAAGTATGGCTGGTTATGCAGCAAATAATTAGCTGACACATTCATTAAAATGTGTAATTAATTTGTACATATTTTAATGTCTTTAGTCGCTCATGTCACAGAGATCAAGGACAAACTGATTTTTATAACATAATACATAACTACTATGACAATATCAACATTACGTAGGAAGTTACAAGTTACCTACCAGTTGCTCCATAATATCCATTTAAGCTCTGGCTACACTGAGGCGAATCCAGCGCGGATGCGGGACCCGACTGCACGGGTCGGTTGTTTTACATAATGATTAAGAAATCACGCGCCTATTCGCGCCAGTTTGAACACCTCCATACAAGTTAGTTGACACAATCAGTGCGAGAGAAATTCTTCCCGTATCCCGCGCGGGATTGGCCTCAGTTTGACCAGAGCTTTATGGATGGAACTAGAGGCAACTATTACAAACCAACAGGAATAAGCGTGAATCGATAAATCGTGAATACAAACATACCAATCTATTAATATAAGATTCACTGCACATAAGATTTCTTCCGTACCTTGTGTGTTGTGTAAAGTGAAACAACAACATAATATGTATAATTGGCCCATAATTATGGAATTGATGAGTACATAGGTACTTCTTCAATTAAAAATAAAATGTTCTTGTACTGCGCTAAATAATGTAAAATAAAAATTGCGTTACCTACCTGATAACGCAATTTTTATTTTAAATAAAATATCTAAATAATTTAAAATAAAAATTGCGCTTAATCAGGTAACGCAATTTTTATTTTCAATTATTTAGATATTTTATTTATTATGCGTAACGTATACAGGGTTCAATTAAATTAGTTAGCTAAACTCCGCAGGTAAGAAAACAGTTTTTCTCAACTCACACTTCAAGTAACACGTACAACAATAACAGCGGTTTTTGACCTCCCAAAAAACAACAACAAAGCTTTTTATTTGATCGTGTTTAGATGTCTATCGATACCCAACGCGTCTGTGGAGTTAAGCTTGCCAGTTTAAAATAACCCTAGATATACAAGGTTATTAGTCAAATCTAAGGATGTGGTACAGACCATCAAACTGAACAACTTTCTCCATGGGATCAATATCGTATTCGCGAAAAATTGATCAACTGTCCCTTAGAAAACTTCGATACCTACTCGACCTAAACGTATGGAACGCCTGAATTTTTATTCGCGAATACGATGTTGGTCCCATGGACAAAATTGTTCAGTTTAATGGTCCGTACCACACCCTTAAATTTGGCTGGTCTTTGAAAACTAACCCTGTATAGATACTTTAGAGGAGAGCCAAACAAAAGGCACAAGAATTGAGTAATCGCAATTCTTATCGAAGGACTAATATCAAGTTGGAAGCATCATTACTTGTTTGTTTAACCATATCAACTAGTGTGTGAATAATGCAACTGTCGTCAGATGTTTATTTATAGAATTAAAGTCATTCTCCTCGCTCTTGCATGCTTATTGAGTAACGTGATTGACATCTAATTTGCCAGTTCACAAACACGTGTGGCGAAACAATCACAGTACTGCAGAGTTGTATAGGTACCTACTACATACCTAGACTTGGAAGTTGGTCCATCGTGAAAGACTTGGAAGCGTCGGCGTCAGACCCTAAAATAAACTTCATTGAATCATTGACCCAATGATCCACTTCTACAGTTTTCAGATTTGCTCAAAATTAAAACACTCATCATCTGCCTAGCCTTTTCCCAACTATGTTGGGATCGGCTTCCAGTCTAACCGGATGCAGCTGAATACCAGTATTTTATATGGAGCGACTGCCTATCTGACCTCCACAACCCAGTTACTGGGTAATACGATACCCCTTGGTAAGACTGGTTGTCAGACTTTCGGGCTCCTGACTACCCATAAGGACGGTCAAAGATCCACGAATGACAGCCGGGACCAACGGCTTAACGTGCTTTCCGAGGCAGGGAGGGGTCTTGGTATGTGAAGATGGTCACCCATCGACGGACCAACCGCGGCAAGCGTAGCTTAACGTGATCGATCGACCCGTGCGGCTGTTATTACTTAGTACAAGCCCCTACTACAAGCTCAAAATTAAAACACTAGCATACAATATTAAGACTAATATTTGCAATTGAGTACTTACCTACCTACATATTGATTCTGAAACATTATTTATTTTATTCCACAAGGTAAGAAAAAAAATCCGGACAAGTGACAGTAGGATTCGCGCCCTGATGATTCCGAATTCCATCTCAAAACTGAGCCCGGCTGCCCGCGGAATTATTTTTCGGAACTTTGCAGTTGAAAAAATTTGTTCTCCCAATACATACATCGTTCTACATTACGGTCGATACAACTACGGCTTTTTATGTGATACTAACTTTCGCACGCGGCTGCGCCTGCCTGGATTTCAGAAAATAACCAATTGGAACCTACCGGTATTAAAAGTAAACTATATGTTAATCCAGGTTTCCAACATCTACAGAAATCATCGTCATGTTTCAGCCAATTTGAACAAAACTAATGAATTATACACCTGCCGTGCGATTCTGTAACCATCTCACCGTGAAAACTTGGATGAAGTGAGCGTGGAGTGAGCTGTCATTCGCTAGGGATTAACACTATTAAGTGCTCACTTCACTTATGATTTAACGGTCAGATTTTTACAGAATCGACCGGCTGAAATGAAAATCCGTTCGGTAGTTTTGAGTTTATCGCGTTCAGACAGACAGACGCAGCCGGGGACTTTGTTTTATTATGTACTTATGTAGTTTCAAGTAGTGATTACTACAAATAAATAACATTTTTTTTTATATTTTTTCTTTGCTTCTTGCCAAATTTCATGCTGCTCGGTCAACGACAAGAACCGTATAGCTTTTGAAAAGCGAGATAAATCATCAAAATATGTGACGTAATTTATCGTATATCTTGATAGCGTTGAGTTAGAAGTTTGAATTTGATTTAATTTAATTTAAATTCAAGCTTCTAAGCTTCTAAGAGCTTCTAAAGTCAGTGGTCCCATTGGACGGCCGACTTTATTAGTATTTGATATTACTTAATTGCAACTTCATACCTCCTCCACCCGTTCCTGAGAAAAAGGGTCTTGACAGACGGATAAAAGTGTGATTCTATAAGAGTTCCTATTTTCCTTTTGAGCTAAGTACAGAACCCTAATAAAACATTCTTAACCATGAGTCAAGAGGTATACAAATATTAACGTAAATCTTATCGACATAAGTGTGATTATTACTAAATGTCAAGATATTCTCTAGGTCATACATACATCACCGAGTGATTTCAGGGAATACCGTGACACTGCGATCACGTGCTGCCGTTCAAAGCGAGGCTCAGGGGAGAACCCTTTATAGTCTCCCCAGAGACGTGCCCTAACAGGCTTTGCATTGAGGGGGTTTCAAATTGGTCTATTAAGAGGTAACAGGACACCCTCCATGTGCTTTTAGTGATCACCGGGGTGGTTTTAGTAAGGTAAGATCCTCAAAAAGACCAGGTAGTGTGGGAACACTACCTGCAGTGCGATTCTGTAACCATCTCACCGTGAAAACTTAGGTGAAGTGAGCGTACAGTGAGCTGTCAGTGTCATCCCACCTGATACTAGGGATTGACCAAGCATACGTTTACAATCATAATCGAGATTTTAATACCCAATATTTTTTATGCTAATTCTATTGATCATTTTATATAATTTCAAAGCTAGCATTTTAGCTGTCAAAACCTTACTATTTTGTGGGTGCCTGGCTGACGGACCATAGAATTTAATCCCACTTAGTTAGTGTGGCGTGATCACTTCTAATAATATATAATAATAATACATTTTATTTCTTTAAAATAAAATGTATTATTATTATTAAAAATAATACTAGCACTAACAGCTCACGCCACGCAAGTTTTCACGGTGAGATTTTTATAGAATCGACCGGCTGGTCTTTTTGAAGGCTTTCCCACGAAAACAAAAAAAAAAAGGTCATCATACGTAAACATAGGTTTGCATACGTAAACTCACGCCTTATTCCCATGGGGGTAGACAGAAACTATAGAACGCCACCTTCTACGATCCTTCCGTTTACCTCGTTTGCGTTCATACATCTTGTCATACAGACACGCTGCCGGTTGGGAGTACTGCGCACATGGCCTGAAGAACATCACCAATATTAAAGTACCTCTTAGGGCGTCTCATTCACATTCTCTAGGTCATGTCTGTCATATTATCTAGTCTTTGGATTGTTAGCATTGTTACACAAAAACGCAGGACATGAACTCTTAAATCCGGACAATTTACTTATCACGTGGGTGATTCCACTGACTTGGTACCTAATGCTGTAACACAATTGATTGAGGTCAAAGTTATAGCATGCATTGTCACAGAAGACGTGATTTTTTTTAATCTTCAGAATTAGATTGGTAGTTCGCCTATAGGTTCCTAAATGCACACCGACACGCGGGATAGTTGCTTAACACACTAACAGCAGTGCGATTCTGTAACCATCTCACCGTGAAAACTTAGGTGAAGTGAGCGTGGAGTGAGCTCTCAGTGTCATCTCACCTGATACTGGGGAATAGGGATTGACCAAGCACACATCAATAGAATTAGCATAAAAAACATTATTAAAATCTCTCTCTCCTCTCTATTATTATAATTAAAGTTTGCTTTGCTTGGTCAATCCCTAGCATCAGTGGGATTACACTGACAGCTCACTCCACGCAAGTTATCACGGTGAGATGAGATTTTTACCGAATCGACCGGCAGTAGCGACCGGTAGTAGTCATTTTGACAAATCAACAATATTCATTGCGTTATTTACGTTATTGAGCAGACTTTTGGAACATAGTATAAAGCAATGGATTACCAATATCCTCCAAAATGATTCAGATTGCGATTGAAATTGTGTTACGTAATTAGGGTGCTGGCAAAGCGGAGTTTACTCATGCTACATAGGAACAGTAGACAGCTCGTCAGTGACTCAGTGGTAACACTTATCTTGAGCTGGCCTATCATAGTACGGAGTTTCAATATAAAGTCAGCTCCTGGTCAGCTACTGGTTCTGTCACCAGTGTCATGCTGCCTGTAACTGTAGGTAATCATCTGAGTAGTTACGCAATCAATGGTAGGTAAATAACAATAATACGGTCAGTAAACGTTTTGTATAGCTGTGAACTACATAAATCGAAGATACCTTGTATGATTAATTCTTTTTGTTCTTTGAAACACCTTTGTTGCTTTTTGCTTACCTAGCTATTGTTCTACGTGCGGTACGCTTATGTATGAAAATGTAGGTAGATAAATATACTGGATGATTTTTATTTACCGGCTCCAAATTTTTACAGGGTGTTCTACTCATGAATATGAACAACTTGCACTATGGGACCAACTCTGAAATCACGAAAAAATAATCTGCTATTTAATACAAATGTTCAATACCTATCTACTTGACCAACACACACAACAGCTGATTTTTTTTTTCGTGATCTCAGAGTTGGTTCCATAGTGAAAGTGGTTCATATTCATGGGTAGAACACCCTGTAAAAGTTTGGAGACTGTAAAAAAGTCATGCTGCATATACAACGTGTAACGTTAAATGCGCAAAACCTCACACACCCCAACTGATTTTTAATTCAATTGACATATTTCATAGAGAAAGTAAGTCATTAAAAATTGCAAAGGTTTTGTGTGCTGTTTTAGTTTTACTGGCCATTCTGATCGTTTCTTGCGTCTGCGACGACGCTTTATCGAGGGAAGAGTCGTCACCGGGCCGCTGCGCCGCACTGACATTGGCTTGCTTGACCTATTAATAAATAGACACCGCAATGTTTTTAATGAAGATTTTTTGAAAAATGTGACCTATATTAAAAAGTGGTTCAATTAATTCTGCTCGTTATTCTGACCAAACTATTTTCAGGTTTTGCGCATTTAACGTTACACGTTGTATATTATTTTCTTATCTACACAACGTGTAACGTTAAATGCGCAAAACCTGAAAATAGTTTGATCAGAATAACGAGCAGAATTAATTGAACCACTTTTTAATATAGGTCACATTTTTCAAAAAATCTTCATTAAAAACGTTGCCGTGTCTATTTATTAATAGGTCAAGCAAGCCAATGTCAGCGCGGCGCAGCGGCCCGGTGACGACTCCTCCCTCGGTAAAGCGTCGTCGCAGATGCAAGAAACGATCAGAATGGCCAGTAAAACTAAAACAGCACATAAAACATTTACAGTTTTTTTAATGACTTATTTTCTCTGAAATAGGTCAATTGAATTAAAAATCAGTTGGGGTGTCTGAGGTTTTGCGCATTTAACGTTACACGTTGTATAGTCTACATTTACCTAATTATTGCCAATAGTCTGTAAGCTAGAGTCACAGGAAGCAGAAGCAGCATAACGAATAAAGATACGAGCGAGTAGGTTACCCACGCAGTAGGTTCTTACATAATAAATACCTAATTAAAAATAAATCGACTTATAAATAATGCGTTACAAAGAACATAAAACAATTTGAACCGGTCGTTCCATACGTGCATTGGCACAGATCCAAGTCTTCATTGCTGGATTAGGTTTATTTAACTTCGCTGTGATTATTTTGGACAGGATATTTGATAAGCATGCAGGTACTAAAGTAGGCGTAGTATCAGCAGCATAATGCCTAATGACAGTAATTTTGACGTGATAACGTCTTATAAATCGATGGACGCTGGCTGCACGCACGAAAAAGCATGACGTATTGTCACGTTCCGCCTGATCCGAGCGTGCAAGCGAGAGCGCGGAACAAGCGATAGAGAGGCACGATCGGCCTAAGCGTCCGGTTTGTGACGAATCAATCCCTGTTCCACTATGACGTTATCACGTAAAATTATCGTCCGTAAACCGACTCTACAGACAACCAATTTTTTTTTATGAGTATACATAAGTATGACCGCAAAAGACAGCGTTATGACTACAAAGGATTTTGTCCGAAGTTGTAGAAGTGCTAAGCTCGTAGATTTACATAGAATCATACTTAGGTTGCCTACACATTTTTTTCAAAGGGTACTTAGTCTTGCGACATTTTATACGAAAATGCGCAATATTCGTCGCAAACGATATAGTTTTGGTAGTCCCCGTTTTAAAAATCGCAATGAGCATCTCTGAATGTTTTTATAATGTTATTAGCTCGTTGGATGGCCCCATAAGATGAGGATGTTTTTCAAATAATTGGGTTGCTTAGTGTATCTTCACAAAAAAGGGTCAGCTTTAAGTTCAAATAGCAATCAAAGCTACTCGGTTCGTTGATTTAGAGATAACTGCAAAATTATAACCACTTTAGGGTACTTTTGTGAATCAATGAAAAATCATATTTGCCAAAAGGTTCCATCAATCCGTACGATATTTATATATCTACTATCAAGACATGTAACACTATTGCACAGAATACCTTTTATTCGCCATGAATATCCTTTAACCCTTATTCAAATAAAGGTATATATATTACCACATCGTGTTTTTTTAAATAATGCACTCTAACTTTTGATACGGTAACACTAAAGGTATAAATATCACATATTTATAATCTATAATAATTTGTTTATCTATTTTATTTCATTTGACAACCTGTCAACGTCATGTGTCACTGTAAGGTAGTGTCAAAGTTGACTCAACGGTTTTGTTGTGAAAAAAGTCGAGTTTTTGGCGGGTGTTTTCAGAAATTTTAAAAGTTTGTTCAAGAAAAAATCTGGTAAGTACTTTTTCGACGCAAATTCCAAAACTATAACATATTTTGACTAATATCACGTGTTAGCAGCATTTGCAATTGACTTATTCATATAATTTAGATGTTTCAAATATGTGGTAAATATCTTACCCTTGTCCGATCCCACTTTCAAAAATATCAGATTATCTATATAAAAATCGGTTGTCTTTTTGTATATTTTTTTTGGACTGCAAAAAGCTAAATAAATATTTTGAGAAGTTCATATAAAGTTCTTACGTAACGTGTCAATTAATACTTTGTATATTTCAGATATTCAATATGTCAAAGAAAATAAATTTAAATGAAAAATATATATAAAAAGTAATATGCAATACTAATAAAAAATTATTAAAAAAATAAAATGTTTCATTTCCAAAATATAAAATAAATATTATAAGTAGAACCAAGAGGAAGTCACTAGTCAAGAAACGAAAATTAAACCGTAACGGACAATGGTAACAATTTTACCACCAACATCAAAAATTTTGTAGTCATGAACGGATAATGGTAAATTATTTACCACCAGAAAAACTACCCCATCCCCTATTCTTTTTTAAATTTTGTTTTAAAATATGAAATCAGTGACCCTCAATTACCTAAAATACAATGCAACCTTAAAAAAAAAATGCATACCGGCTCGCGTTTGTTTAAGGGTTAAAAAGTTGTCCAAATCTGAGTTTGCAAAGTCGTCAGATGTAGGGAAATCCCACGATTTCTGCATCAGATTTGACTATTTAAGTCATTATGGGTTTGGCCGCACATGGTCATACCATAATTCCATTGGTCCATTTTGGAAATCTGAAAGTGGTCTCCTCCACGGGACTCCTATCTGAAACTTATCAAATATTTATTTTCGATCTTCCCTCATAATGCTGAACCTACTCAGCTATCAACTTTTCGACCTGCATAATTATGCTTCATATTTTAAATATCGTATTTTGTTTGTTGCTTACAATTAGAGCTCGATATAACTGACTACCTACACTCGTCTACCATTTAGATTGTGGCAACAGCAGGGTACATGCGTAACACACTATCAGTAGCAATGGGTTTTATTTTGACAGTTCAACAACACTCTTGTTGAGCAGACACATTTTTCGAACATATGGATTAGCAATATGCTTCAAAATCATTCAAATTGAGAATAATAGTGTGTTACGCAATTAGGGTGCTGGTTAAAGCTATCCTACTTATTAGGGTTTCATTATAGGACTCCCCATTGCCTAGTCAAACTAAGTACATATCTTTCTTTAGATTTTGCATTCTATGTTCTGATTATCTGTTAAATATTGATGCAATCATGTTACCTATGCCTTGCATCTTGCAGTCTGAGTGTTTATTAAGATTTGTTGTTCCTAAGTTGATTAGATACTCAGTCCAATCAGTTGAAATATAAGAAGAATGTAAGGATATACTTAATTAGCGCAAAGATATTATTCACAATTAATAATCAGACACAAACTATTCTAGGCAATAACCTTCATAATCAGTAGATGACATAGCTACTCCGCAATTTATTTTTATTAGTTACACGCTATTAGTAATTTAATACGAAGGAAATATCTATCTGATGTATGCTTAACACGAAGCCATAACTCAGGATGAAATAAACAACCGTTCAGTGAATACAATTACCTTAATTCCTACACCCACCGTACTGTTGTACATTCTAAGTGTATTAGGGTTCCATACCAAAATGGTAAAAAGGAACCCTTCTGGTGCGACTCAGTCTGTCTGTCTTTCTGTCCGTCTGTCACAGCTGGATTTCGATGGGTCCTACGTATAAGGGCCAATGCAGTATTTTGAGAATTTTCACTTTTTTGTATTAAATGCTTCTTTATATTTTATTTGATACGGGCACTAAAAAAAAAATACACATTTATAGGTGAAAATACTATTTTTTTTAGTGCACGTTTTCAAATACAGTCGATCCGAAGTTTGCATAGAGAAAAATCTTCTATGTGATAGAAGTTTATGTAAAGATTACAGGAAAAATAAAACGATGTCTCTAAATAGCACATTTTCAGAGAAAAAAAAATGAAATTCTAATATATAGGATGGTACGGAGCCCTCGGTGCTCGAATCCGACTCGTTTTTTATGAAGTGTTTATTTGATGTAGTTGGCTCCATCACCCCCAACTGGGTTATAAGGAAAATTACTCTGCACCCCAGTTTCGTAACACACTTTCTGTCACAATTTGAAGGATTAAAAAAAAAATTATCCATTTCTTCATATGGTCGCGCTGTTTGTATGAGCACATGGGCACAGATATCTAATCATGATAAAACAAAAAATAATGTTCTAAAATCAGATATATTTTAATAATTTTCTATTAAATAAATAACATTTTTTTTTTTTTGTAAACTTCACAGACGGGAGCCCAATTTTTATTTTGTCGTGTCGTGTATGATATCGATACCCATCACGTCTGCAGAATTTCGCTAGCTAATTTAATTTGACGCTATACTGAATGTTTTTTATTACAGTCTCCAAATTTTGACAGGGTGTTCTACCCATGAATATGAACAACTTTCGCTATGAAACCAACTCTGAAATCACGAAAAAAAATAGCGGTTTAAGTAATACAAAAGTTCAATATCTACTTGACCAAAATGTATGGAGCAGCTGATTTTTTTTTGTTTTTCGTGATCTCGGAGCACACACCCTGTAAAAATTTGGAGACGATTAAAAAAATCATGCAGTATAACATTCTCGCGTGATCAATCATGTCACGTATGTACCTACGACACTATTCAGGGTAAACGATCGCGTAATCGCGTATTCGCGCGACAGCCGCTTCGCGTTCGGCTAGGGCCCAGGGTAAGCTGTCTGTGAAGTCTGAAGCAAGCTCGAAAACTTCCTGACTGACCGGGATTCTTTATAAGTACCCTCGAAGCATCCTAACGGCTGGATGGATTGATTTTAACATAATGAGACGCCCATCAACTCGTCTAGGTCGTGCGATGGTTATAGGTTATAAGGTATTGGGTTTATAAAATCAAAAAGTGCCACTTAGAAAAAAGAATGTACAGACTCCAGCACATCAAGCTACTGCAATCTGTCAAATTTCTTTAATAGATTTTCAACTTTATCGCTAAATTATAAGGTTCAAGATTGATTGGGGAAATTTGACATTTTCGGGTAGCTTGATTTGCTGGCGTCTGTACCATGACCATAATGGGTATATTTTTGTTTTCTATACAAGGTGTAACTTAAATAACGCACAACCTCTTAAGGGGTTATTGTACTCATCATTATGAACAACTTTTACTATGGGACCATACGTGAAATCGCGAAAAAAAAATCAGCTGTTCCCTACATTTATCTTCGCATAACTCGTCAAAATGTAGGGAACAGCTGATTTTTTTTTCGCGATTTCCGGTTTGGGGCCATAGTAAATGTTGTTCATAATGATGAGTACAATGTCCCCTTAAGAGGTTGTGCGTTATTTAAGTTACACCTTGTATAACAAAATACAGAGCTTGAAGAGCCGAATCCAAAAATATAACACACAAAAATGTTGAAAACAATAATACAAAAATAAACAAAAACCCGACAGCGAATAAAATTTTCAAAACAAGATCACTTTTCAAGCAGTCTGCTGCAGTTGGCACCAAATCTGAGATAGAACTAAAATAGCTGCAATCAACTGCAATAGACTCTCCGTCCGAGGTAGTGTTTTGTCTGGTGAGCTACTGCAAGATCGTTGTTGTCGGGTTTCTGTATTTGCGCTATGTAGGATTTTGCGTGACATCAGGTGTAACCTGTAAGTGGCAGACATCTGTCGAAAACATGCCGCTCGTGTATTTGAGTTCCGTACTCAAATACACGAGCGGCACGGTGTCGTCGGCTGCTGTTGCCTCCGCCGTTGACAGGTGTTGCTCGTGTGTATGCACACTAATGCGTAGTCCGTATAGATGCCGCCACATATTATTGAACACCTACTTAATCATCTCTTTACTCATTTATTTTCATGCCACGGTTTAATTAAGCTGCAAAGTTGCATAGTCATTCAACCGATTAAGAATAAAATAAAAAAGAAACAAGACATCTCACAGTCTTGAATTTAGTCCAAGTAGAGCACGACACTACGAGTGCTGTTAGCTGTGTAGGTAGACCTAATACTAATTTTCAAGATTTGTGTTCCTTGCTGACGAATACTTGCATAAATTACGCAAATTCTCAATTGCTAAGTAGGTGTCGCATTGCGAAAGAATGATTATACATGTTTTAGAATAGCCGGTCGATTCTGTAAAAATCTCACCGTGAAATCATAAGTGAAGTGAGCACTTAATAGTGTTAATCCCTAGCGAATGACAGCTCACTCCACGCTCACTTCACCCAAGCTTTCACGGTGAGATGGTTACAGAATCGCACGGTAGATATCGGTTTATTGGTAAGTCTACCTATAGATAGACAAATAGTAACATTAGTCACCAATACCTATTTCTAGATTTTTTAGTGTCTGTGAGCACGGTATGTGGAACTTTGATAGAACATTACCGTGGTGATAGGTACCAAAATAGCTGCAGACTTGCAGAAAGTATGCAGGGCGTACGTAAAAATAAAATGACGTAGGTAACTTGTAAGTATTCAAAATAACTATAAGTGATGATATTATTATGTAAAGTCGGAGAATTTAATTGTTCAACAAATTCTGTTGTACAAATAAGTTTCAGGATATCGGAAAAGTTAGGTACATAACAATACAGAATTACCGACTGCAGTACGATTCTGTAACCATCTCACCGTGAAAACTTAGGTGAAGTGAGCTGTGTCAGTAATGTTTTGACAACTAAAATACTAGCTTTGAAATTATATACATATACAAAGTGTAACTTAAATAACGCACAACCTCTTAAGGGGTCATTGTACTCATCATTATGAACAACTTTTACTATGGGACCAAACCGGAAATCGCGAAAAAAAATTCAGCTGTTCCCTACATGTTGACGAGTTTTGCGAACATAAATGTAGGGAACAGCTGATTTTTTTTTCGCGATTTCAGGTTTGGTCCCATAGTAAAAGTTGTTCATAATGATGAGTACAATGACCCCTTAAGAGGTTGTGCGTTATGTAAGTTACACCTTGTATTGATCAATAATTTTTATGAATTAGCATAAGAAATATTATTAAAATCTCGATTATGATTGTAAATTGTTGGTCAGTTGGTCAATCCCTAGCATCAGTGGGATGACACTGACAGCTCACTCCACACAAGTTTTCACGGTGAGATTTTTACAGAATTGACATGCTGTAATCGCCTTCACTAGTGCTAGTGCTCACTAAGCAGTAAATAAGTAGTTACAGTTAATGAAATCAGATAATGTATGCGTGTCGGGACTTTCATCAGCGGGGTAATTGCGTTACCCACTATCAGTAGCAATGGGTTTCATTTTGACAGTTCAACAACATACATTTCGTTATTTACGTTGCTGAGCAGCCACATTTTTCGAACTTATGAAGCAATGGTGTAGCAATATCTTTCAAAATTATTCAGATTGAGATTGACAATGTGTTACGCAATTAGGTTGCAGCACGAACGTCGCTCCGTCGTACAAGGATCAATATCAAAAATCATTTATTCAAACTAGGCTGAGAGTCAGCCCTTTTTGAACGTCAAAATTTCATGAGACAGTCCCACAAAACGCCCCGCCCTTCTTATTTTTCTTTTGGCACTCGAATGACATTGACAGGGGGACGCTGTGCAATTGTTTTGTGAAACGTATTGAAAAAACCTGTGGAAAAAATAACATGGCGGCATTAGTTCCGATTTTGGCCACGCGCCAAAACTTTGTAGCGCTGTACGATGATGCCGAAACGCATACATTTCTTGGGAAATCTGTAGTTACCTGCATATT
This sequence comes from Eremobia ochroleuca, assembly GCA_949629135.1. Classification (NCBI taxonomy): domain Eukaryota; kingdom Metazoa; phylum Arthropoda; class Insecta; order Lepidoptera; family Noctuidae; genus Eremobia; species Eremobia ochroleuca. The sequence continues at coordinate 10,974,855 of OX451386.1, read as the reverse complement.
ATTGTGTATGTAACAATATTGCCAATAATAATGATGAAACGTGTATTTTTCATTCGTATTGTGACTTGTTCGATGTCACTGACACACTTAAATATTCAAATTAGCAATAGCTTCCGTAGATCGGCACAAACTCTTCGTTGTTAGAATTATTTTCAGTTTTACAAAGCTACATACAGGTTGGTACTTAGGTGATTATTATTGCGACTTCAACTAAACCTTCGGAAGTGGTAATTAAAACTAATTTAAATACGTACAAGCGAGGTATTATTTACATCAGATAACTAACAGATTAAGTATAGAGTGCTATTGTTCATTCGCGTTATGGAATGCCTTTACCACATATAAGATAAAGAGGCTAAGGTGAATCATTCGTCCACCAGAAGTGTGATAAAACCTCTTTAGAGCGTAAAAGTGGGTCACGCCCCGTTCAGTTCAGTTAGGATTGTTAGAGCAATAGGCACACGACCCGTTAATTTTCTCTACCGTATGCCTACACCTACGTAGGAAGGTCACAGCCTTGGCAGGTAGATATATGGCCACTATGGCACTATTCCATCGCCAGATAACTTTTATTCGAGGAATAAAATTGACGTTTGACAGTTTTTGTGTGAAATAGCTGTGAAAATTTCAAAATTATTCCTCGAATAAAGTTATCAGATGATTGAAACATCAGCCCTAATTCGATCAATTTACACTAAGAATAAAATGTAATTACTTACCTAAGTAAAAAAAACATTGGATCACTTAGGTACAGACGCCAGCACATCAACCTACCCGAAACTGTCACATTTTCCCAGTCAACTTTGAACCTTATGCTTTAGCTGTAAAGTTGAAAATCTATTAAAGAAATTTGACAGATTGTAGTAGATTGATGTGCTGGCGTCTGTACTACGCATACCAATGGGCCGCATTGCAAGCAGTGGAGACCGCAAAATGATTTATGCTACCGCAAGGCACCATACTATGACCATACCTACTCGAATGTCACTAGGCAATGTTTTGGATTGCAATTTGTTTGCCACGTCATCTAGGTACTCGCTAATCACCTCTCAATATTAAATATGAATCGCAAAAAATATCTTGACATTATAAACTGGTATGTAAATATTTACAAGTTGGCTACTTACTGTGTCCCCCAGTTCCTCACTGCTAATGTGTTAACAAATTGAATGAAGATAAACAAGTTTACAAACGGATTTTTCCTCTTCAATAAGCCCTAGTGCATACATCTCTATTAACAATTTAGATATAGGTACCTATACAAGGTGTAACTTAAATAACGCACAACCTCTTAAGGGGTCATTGTACTCATCATTATGAACAACTTTTATTATGGGACCAAACCGGAAATAGCGAAAAAAAAATCAGCTGTTCCCTACATTTTGACGAGTTATGCGAACATAAATGTAGGGAACAGCTGATTTTTTTTTCGCGATTTCAGGTTTGGTCCCATAGTAAAATTTGTTCATAATGATGAGTACAATGACCCCTTAAGAGGTTGTGCGTTATTTAAGTTAAACCTTGTATAATAGTTCATACTTCATCATAACATCAAAGATTAGTCCTAGTTAGTTGCCTTATTTGAAAAGATGACTGAGGTATATATGTTTTCTGATCTTTGGCCCACAGACAAAAATTTATAAGAAAATTTGTATGGGCTCACGCATGATGATTAGGGACAAAATTCACAGACCGCAGTTTTGATATGACTTTGCAAAGTAGAGTAAGCGTCACATACGAATATGAACCATGTTCTAATAAATTAATTGCGCATGTCACGCTTGCTTACGGGGGCTTGTGGCTAAGTAATAACAGCCGCACGAGTCGATCGATCAGGTTAAGCTACGCTTGCCGCGGTTGGTCTGTGGATGGGTGACCATCTTCACATACCAAGACCACTCCGTGCGTCGGAAAGCACGTTAAGCCGTTGGTCCCGGCTGTCATTCTTGGATCTTTGACAGCCGTTACGGGTCGTCAGTAGCTCAAAAGTCTGACAACCAGTCTTACCAAGGGGTATCGTATTACCCAGTAACTGGGTTGTGGAGGTCAGATAGGCAGTCGCTCCATGTAAAATACTGGTATTCAGCTGCATCCGGTTAGACTGGAAGCCAACCCCAACGTAGTTGGGAAAGGCTAGGCAGATGACGATGATGTCACGCTTGCTTACATTCGCTTATACGAATAAGAAAATTACTCGCATATCAATAAGGTTCATATTCGTATGAAGCGCTTACTTAGTAAAGTCAAAGCGCGATCTACAAAACTTTTAAAGAGTATTATTTCGACCGAAGTAACGAAATATTGGGTGTCTGGGTGACCCATCATACTCAGTCAGTAAGCTACTAATTAACCGTTTTCGCTGTACCTACTATATGAAGATAAATTATTTCGCTATTCACGACAATCACTGCCGGTCGATTCTGTAAAAATCTCACCGTGAAATCATAAGTGAAGTGAGCTTGAAGTGAGCAGTGTCAATAGGGTTAATCCCTAGTGACAGTTCACTTCCCGCTCACTTCACCTAAGTTCTCACGGTGAGATTTTTACAGAATAGCACTGCTGATCAAATCAAATCTTTAGTCAAGTGCAAGCGCACTTGCTTCATCGATATAGCTAACTGTTGATGCGACACAATATAATCTACTAATATACTAATCGTTTGTTTGACCCCTAAACATGGTTAATTAACTCAAATCACATTAAGTTGGATAATTTTATTTGTCTACCATTCCATGTCTAATCATAATTCCAGTCCCCATAAGGGCCCTTTCCCACGGTAAAATCCCGTTTTTTGCAGGATTCCGTTTAGTAGTTGTACGTGTTTAAATACGTCATCCTGTTTTCCGGATACTGCTAACAGGATGCGTGTGTGAATTATGTATATTTAAACACGTACACCACTAAACGGGATCCTGCAAAAAACTGTACCTGCAAAAAACGGGATCTTGCCGTGGGTAAGAGCCCTTAGGCTTGCACACCGAATACGGTTGCACCGTATTCGGTGTGCAAGCCTAAGGGCTCTGCGTGCGACATCCAAAAGGACGTAATGCGAGATGTCACACCAAACGCACATGCAATGCGTGTGACATCTTAAATCGAGCTACAACCTCTGCAGCCATATAAAATCAGTGAGGCCCTCCTATAAGTACGTAATGTTTTATCTTACAGTTTTTCATTTATGAATCGGTTGTAAAATCACATAAGTACATTTAAATAAATCGTTTTTACTCGACATAATAAAGAGAATTCTATTCTATTCTATGCACCAGCAACCTAATTGCGTAACATACTATTACTCTCAATTTGAATTATTTTGAAGCACTTTGTTAATCCATTGCTCCATATGTTCGAAAAATGTGTCTGCTCAACAACGTAAATAAGGCAATGAATGTTGTTGAAGTGTCAAAATGAAAGCCATTGCGCAATTACCCCTCTCGGCTAGTCATTGCCATCGTTGTCGCTTTGAGTAAAGTGCAGTTTACGCATTAGGTACCTATTGTTGCTATTTCCGTGCCAATGTTATCTATTGGAAGTCCCGTTTGTTATACCTACCTACCAACCATCTCAACACTCATTGGTATAAAGTACCTTCATACAACGTGTGACGTTAAATCCGCAAAACCTCAGACAATTCAACTGATTTTTAATTCAATTGACCTATTTCAAAGAGAAAATAAGTCATTAAAAAATAAAGGTTTGCTGTTTTAGTTTTACTGGCCATTCTGATTGTTTCTTGCGTCTGCGACGACGCTTTATCGAGGGAGGAGTCGTCACCTGGCCGCTGCGCCGCGCTGACATTGGGTTGCTTGACCTATTAATAAATAGACACGGCAACGTTTTTAATTTAGATTTTTTGAAAAATGTGACCTATATTAAAAAGTGGTTCAATTAATTCTGCTTGTTATTCTTATCAAAATATTTTCAGGTTTTGCGCATTTAACGTTACACGTTGTATACAAATCCACGTAGGTACATATAGATAATGTTCAACACTCACCTTGGTTCAACCTTACTCTTTATACCTAGGTACGTTCATATTTAATGACACCCAACAAAACCTAGGTTCATGTAACGTACTCGTGATCGTGAATTATCAAGTTTCCACTTAAAAAACTATTTGGAACAAAAAACATGTTGCCGCCAAGACATCTTGTACCTACTTATTTATAATGATCATAAAATAATTTATAAGATTGATACTTAGGTAGGTTAGGTACCTACTTTACCTACGTAAAGGCGCGGGCCCACCGCGGCGCATGCTGTGCACGCACGCGGCGCATTTTAGCTGCGTGTATTAATTTGTTTGACAACGTGGGTCTACGTTTCCATTGGAGTACACGAAGACCCACGACTATGTATAGCGTGGCACGGTGCACGGAGAGGCTACGCACGTGCCACTGGAATCCACGGACACGGGCTTCACTACGGGAGGTGGGACATGAAACGCGTCCGTTCCACAAGGTGTATGACTGAAAACTGCTCTGCGATAAGCGAGCTGTACATAGTCGTGGGTCATATTCGTGTACTCCAGTGGAAACGTAGACCCACGTCGACAGCGTTGAGCTATGTAACCGCCTATTCGAGCAAGCCACGCATGTATCAATGACGTCAATTCATGCGCAGCCTTTCCGTAGGTTGCAGTGGACACAACCACATACATTTTCTTACAAAGCTTTAGATTCAAATCTCATATTAACACTCTCAGCGCCATGATTTTTTTTAGAAGCGGGCTTTGTGGGCGGCCGGCGGACCACATGGCGCTGAGAGTGTTAAAGTTGTGTTAGACTTCAGAGCTTGCCGCATTTTCATTATGTGCGTCAATCATAGACATAGAAAATAATGTTTTCAAAACTCAATGGCGCCAATGCGTCATGTTTACCGCAAATAAACGTATTTTCTTTCTTCCTTTTTAGGGTTCCGTAGGTACCAAAATAGTAAAAGGGAACCCTTATGGTGCGACTCGGTCTGCCTATAACAGCTGGATATCTCAAGAACTACTAATGCTGTCAACTTGAAATTTGGAGTGGTATTAGATGACGTTTGCCAAACTATTTTGTAAAGAAGAAAGAAATAGAAATATATTTATTTTTTGCAACAGGCACTGAAAACGGCAACAGGTTATTAAACATTCGAAGTGGGGCTACTAGGGCATGTGGGGTATCCATATGAAAGAGTGCTGTTTGCACACTCTCAAACATTTTTCCTATTTTTTTAGGCCGCATAGTTTTCGACTTGATGAAAAATGTAAAATAAAATACCGTTTGTAAAATACAGATTTTTCTCTATGCAAACTTCGGAGATAAGGGCGGGGGCCTTATCTCCGAAGTTTGCATAGAGAAAAATCTGAAATTATTCTATGTGATAAGAGTTTATGTAAAGATTAAGGAAAAATAAAACGATATCTCTAAACAGCACTTTTACAGAAAACAAAAAAGAAAATTTCATATATAATGGTATGGAACCCTCGGTGCGTGAGTCCGACTCGCTCTTAACCGGTTTTTTATTATTTACCTGTAGGACACTTCCAAAAAGTTCAGGGACATTCCTAGTACTTTCACTTCATCGTGATCATCTTCGTACCAGGGTGGATTATGTCCACATAATTATGTAGGTATGTAAAAGCTCCTTCAGCTGAAATATGAAAATTCTGTAAGCCGCAATCCACGCAGATTACCCATTTTCTAGGCCTGAAATTTTTTTTAAACACACGATGACATGACATCCCATACCCCATTAAAAGAATAGAGAATAGCACTACTGAAATGCTGATTATGTTCTGATCTAAAAAGAACTCTTGCGTAGTGAAACGTCAAAAATCGATCTAATTTTTTTATTTTTTTTTTTTATTAGTGCTGAGGTCACTCTTAAATGCTTACCTTGCAAAACGAGAAATACGATTAGACGTAGAATCTGCCAAATTGTGGCTAGTCAGCCTAACTTTAGATAAGTAAGTAGATATAAGCAGATAGACATACATAGGTACCTACGTAATAGTGACTTTTGTATTCTTTGACCTCCACAAGTCACCATTTGGTACCTACACGAGGTTCACTCCGAGAGCAAGTTCCTTGTTTCTGCATCACCTACCTCAGATCCTGAGTACCTATCCTTAGACTAGAAGCCAAATAAGAAGTAAGATTAGTAGTCATCGTAAAACACCCAGAGTGAGGCCGTTACTTACCATAATCAGTCTAAAAAGTTCCCACTGCTGGGACACAGGCCTCTCAGTGAGAGGGAATGGGCCGTAATCCACCACGCAGGCCCAGTGCGGCTTGTTAGATGTCACATGTCTTGGAATTTTTGGTACTACGACATGCTGCTTTCCTCACGATGTTTTCCTTCACCGTTTAGAGAGCAGTGGTAATTAAATTAAATACACAAAGTGCCTGTCTAGATTCGAACTCATTGTTACTGTCACAAGTACCTACCTAAATCAATGTCGGGAACCTGCCCATCTACACACGGTATGAGGAATCATTGCGACTGCAGCGAACCCTTGGACTCGCTGCAGTTCAAGTGCAGGTCATGCAAATCTCAGTTTATCTTAGTGACCTAGGAGATTTAATGTCATACAGACTCCGACTGTCTGTTTATAAGATACTGAGATAGCAAACGAACGACTGTTTATAAAGTTAAACACTAACAATCTCCGACTGGGTCGAGGTTATTTGTCGCAGAATATCCATAAAACTGTTCCATTAAAATGTTTATCGACAGTCTGAATAAGAAGCTGATTGATGCATGAGTCCCACGAACAGTGATGTCTAAGAAATATAAAAGTAAATTAGAGAAACTAGATGGAATTAAATCAAGCCTATTAATTTTTAATAGAAGAAAAGGAACTTTCTAAGCTGTTGGCCAGCGTGCCTCGTGAATGATGTCATAGAAAAACATATAGGAAACAAGGGGTATTACTTATAGGTTAATTAGAGACTGATATGTCTGGTTGATATGCAGACAAAGCTACCTACCTACGTAGCTGTCTACCTACGTCCGACAAGTAGGTAGTAAGATTATTTTGAGCACACACAAATTTACAAAATCTAGAAATACATATTTGTCAAAAGACACCTATAGAAAAAGTTCTAAAACTTTTACTTCTCGTGAATTTGCATAGGTACATTGTCAGGCGAATAAAACACAATAGCCCAAGTCGGTAGGCAAACGTTGGCCACTCATTCGTCCGTCACGCACGGCACAATTGTGACCGCTCAAGTGGAATCAAGTGCACTAAACTTCCATTACTTTTGTCAGTATTGCGCCTACAGTATCTGCCTACAGACATCCGCTAACAGCATTGTGAGAACTCCTGCCATAATAACCATTAACTAGCGCTGTATTCATCGCTTTGAGCACTAATATATACTAGAGATGCGGGCTCCTACTTCCCACGATGTGTCACGGTAATAACGGGGATCAGATGCTTCCACCAAACACTTACAACATAACATTGTAATAAACATATGAATAGTGTTTTTTTTTTGCTGCGAAAGCCTAATGGTAGCCCGCAAAATTCAATTTTTCTTAGGTTTTTGAAATGTGGTAGTTAGTGGCACTGCCCCTAACTACAATACAACCACTGTGGCAGGTTGTATGTTGCACAAATATGATTCGCAACCGCTTACAGAATTATAATCATTAAAATCATCACTACAGAGTTTTCATCATCATCGTCATAATTTCAGCCAAAAGGCGCCCACTGCTGGACATAGGCCTCCCCCAAGCACCTCCACTTCGACCGGTTCTGTGCTTCTCGCATCCAACGGGTTTCTGCGGCTTTCAAAAGGTCGTCGGCCCACCTTGTGGGAGGCCTTCCGGCACGCGGGCGCCACTCCAGAACCTTTCGGCCCCATCGGCCATCTGTTCTGTGAGCAATGTGCCCTGCCCACTGCCACTTAAGTTTGGCAATTCTTCGGGCTATGTCGGTTACCTTGGTTCTCCTGCGGATTTCTTCATTTCTGATTCGATCCCACAAGGAAACTCCAAGAATAGCCCTTTGGGTGACTTTTAGCCCTTGAGAGTTTTCATCCATTGGTCTTAATTCAAACTTCTGTTTCCAGGGCCCTGCGGTCTTTTATGAAGAAAGGGAAGAAGACATCTTCGGAAAAATCTAGCAACACCCAATTGAATGGAGACACCTCACCTATTATTTACCGAAGAGCACTGCAATGTAAGAACACAATCGTTGACGTATTATGATTCTGTGTAACCCCCGCGTCCTAACCAAAGCGATCGGTCCCGCGAATACGATCGGCATGTTCATTATGTCAATAATTTGTGCAGAAAACCGGAGGGTGCTCCATGTCGGTGCAACTACGCGTTCAGCTTCGCCGTTCAAAATGAACACAACTGCCGCGCACTGTCGCGTGTTCGGGCGTTGGTCGCATTGGTTGGGACGTGGCGAAACATTTCCGTTTCATTTTCATTGATAAAAGAGAGTTGTGTGTGATGATCTAATTTTGAGTGTTATATTTATAGTCCAGTGTTTCAAAAACTTACTTATTAATATTATATTAATTTTAAAAAATACTCAACTAATCTAAATCATCTTCAGATTCGACGTCGCGCAGTACGGTAGCGTCTCCTGAGAGGGGCGACCGCTACGTATATGGTGGCTCCATCACTCCGCTGCCTCGGTCCCGGTTCCAGGAGCGACTGCGCAGCACCAGCCACCATGAGGTCCAATCACTAAGGTAAGGTCTTTAACCTTTTGAACGCCAATCACTTGTATACAAGTTCGTATTACACAAGTGATTGGCGTTCAAAAGGTTAAACTGTCATTTTTTGCGGTCTGAGTAGATACACAACTAAGTAATAGAGAAATACTACGGTTACAGTGGTTAGCGGTTAATCTGAGTTAACCGAATGAGAATGAATTTCTATTTGTGGCTTTAACCGCATCTTACAGATGCATATAGGGTTTTCAAAGTGGTCAAGGAAAATCTTATCTTGTTTTCCTTATACTTAACGATCCACGACTTAATATTGTTCTCTAGTGTGCATAATTATGTCATCGCTAAGTCAGTTTCCTCATTCTATACCGGCTTACAAAAACAAATTAAGTAATAGGTATACTGTTGTATACAAAATACATTATCCCTAAGGAAAGGGTATTCTTTTTCATGGGTCAGGCGCTGTCAGGCTGTATAATAATGATTTTATAAAAACTATTCCTATCAAATAATATTTAGAGAAAATATTAAATGTTTCCAGTGCAACCCCTCGCCTGGCCCGTAGTGAATTGTCGGGGTCTCGGCTGAGCGTGGAGAGTACGAACCCCTTTGAAGAGGATGGCCCTGTGCCGCCCGTGCGCGCCTCGAGACGTAAGAAAAAGCGCGCACCTCTACCGCCAGGACCAATCTACACCACCCCTGAAACTGCCGATACTACGGTAAGAATTTATTATTATACTATAAAACCGGAACTGTTCAATATGTGTCTGACTCTATCTGAAAAGGGCTAAATCCAAAGGAAGATTTACCTACTAGGAAGTGACGAGTCCTTCCAGCTTGAATATCTTAAAAAAGAAATATCAGTAGGTATAATAAATCCTTAGATTGGTTTTAATGTTAAGTCAAATATTATTTTGATTTTGTCAAAATTAGGAGACGTCCTGCCAGTCAACACAAGAGCAGTAGACCTACAAACAGATAATTGGCGAATACTTCAAAGGTTTTTTACTCATTTTATAGTGATTTCATAATCTTATCTAAGAAAGACTCCACTTGCACTGAAAGCTATCGATCAACACCACGAACGCACACTGTGAAACAGAACAATAACAGGCTTTAGGGAAACAACAATAACATGGGTAGTCAATAGGCATTCAATATCATCACCTAACACTGCTGTATGTTGTATGTACTCTATTTACACGCTGCTAACATTTGGGTGACTCTGACGAACGTCTACGTTAAATTAATAAATTATCTACAGCTTATTTTGATAAAGTATTTGAAACATAATTATGTCACTGATTATACTTTAATACATAAAGTTATGCCAAGCTAAGAACTTTTTTACAGGCATAATTGTTTTCAGAGTTAATTTTGGAGGCGTTTGTGTCCCTAACACTACTTTACGATAACATTTCTTTTTCAGGTGTCCGTTGTGTCTTCAGAAATACAAATAAGTGAGAGCGAAGAAAAAATATTGAACAAAACTGAGGGCGATTTAGAATTAGAAGATATGAACTTGAATATTGAGCTAAAAATAATTGAAGATGAAGATGAAAAACACAAGAATACGGACGCCATAGAAGTTAAACCAACCACTCATAATACCGTTAATAATAATGAAGTAGTTGACGTCTCGGTTATCAGAGAAGAAAAACCGAACAACGAAGTAACTGATACAGTCAACCAAACAGACATCACTGAATCTAATGACAACGAAGTTACGCTAAGAAATAGTTCTTCGGAAGAGGATATCCTGAACTCATCCGCATTCCATAAAGTAGACATTGTAACATACAGACGCAATTCCAGCGTTAATGAAGATGACATACGATTACGACGAGGTAATTTAGAGGACTTCCAGTCATTATCGAATAAAAGAAGCAAGAGCCTTACTAATGCCTTAGACACGACGTACACAACATACGATATAAACTTAAATGAGAACACATCGCGTAAGGACACTAACGGAAATGACGGGCCCAAGAAAGTTGTATGCAAACTTTACGACGACCCGCAAACAAAAAAGAGCATTGAAACTATTTCAAGTACAGAAAAGGAATTTCTAGAAATAGACAGAGCTACTAGAGAGCTCGAAAGAGAAATAAATAAGCTAAATTCCGCCTTAAACGAAGACGATATTCCAAGCGTAGATGCAAGGCTGTCAGTGTCAGAGATCAAGAGAAGGTTTGATAAGAATGATGCATCGTCACCAAATCCAATACCAAAGCCTAGGAGGAGTCACTATGGTGGAGGCTCAAGTACTCCTTGAATGTTAACCCTTCCAACTTAATTATGGCTGTTTAATGTGGATCCCACAATCAATTAAATAATAAAAATTAATACATATATTTTGCGTTCTCATATGTACACGGCTCGCTATAGGAAAGTAAAAGAGTTAAGTTGTATTTACACTTATCATATCAAATGTTATTATAATATATTATATTATTATATTATGCAAATGAAAGGACAACGTATTAGCTGTTATACAAAAGAAGCCCTAAGTGTTTTCCAATAAAAACCATACAAATTATATTTAAGTTGTGACTAAAACAAGAACAATCCAGCGAGTGTACACTAGTAACTAGTAAATATGTTAGTATAATGTGTTATAACATGTGATTTTTAGATAATAACGATCGTGGTTTAGATGTAATCGGATCTCAAACATTTATAAAGGGGATTGCAATATGTGATTATAAAGTATCATAATAACACATGCTTAACTCAGCTTAACCCGTGAGAAGGCGCGCCTAATTTTCTTACACGAGTAGGCGCGTGCGAGCAAATTGCTCACACTATCATAAATGTTTATATTTTTAGTGTTTCTATATTTATTGGCTTATAATGTATTTAAATAAATAACACAAGGTTTAGTAAGTAAGAAAACAAGTATTTTAATCAAAACTATTAAACATAATAGCAACTTCTAACGCAAATAACAAAACAACCTAGTATTAATTAATTTTTTTGTCACGTTTCATAAAAATCACAATAAAAACTGTTCCATAACAAAAACTAAAAAGTGTTATTCATCCATTAAATCTACACTAATGTGCCTCTCGAAACATACTGAACACATGTATTTTACATGTTCGGTGCAAAGTAATTGCTGGGCGCGTGATGAGCAAATTGCCGCACGTTGGTACACGGCCTCCACAAACGCCTTGCTGCGCGGTCGCAACGCCACTGAGCGGATCGAGAATTGCGTCAGGGGAGAGGGGGTGAATATTTAGGAAGGTACTTAAGTGCTTGAATTGGTGTGGCATGGGAAAGACAAAAAATTTTTGAATTAGATTTTTGTGTGAGCAAATTGCTCATAGCGCGCCTTCTCACGGGTTAACTAAAATACTAGTGCCTTCGTTACATAGCATAATATGAAACAAGAGAAAATAATACGTAAATCATAGCTTAAAGAAGAACATTGTTTTGCCATAAAATATTAAAAATATTTAGCGGCGTAGGATAATTTATTTGTGATAAATATTTTATTATTATATTCAATATAATATTTTGATAAATATTATATTGAATGTATGCTTCGGTAGTAACACATAAACATCACCTCACGAGTAGTCTGTCAATGGTATGCTATTGACGAAAACATACTGCGACAGTAAGTGGTGACATAGTGCACTATTGTTTTTGTGTACAAGTTTCCTAATTATTTATACAAATGTTCACATTGGGATTAGATATTTATTAGTTCAGTCATTGTTGTTTAATAAATTATTATTCTAATGATATTGTGTAGTTTCATTAATCTCAATCTCACTGTTGTGTAAAGGAGTGTGATTAAAACATCAATAATATTCAGTAAAATATGTATTAGTAGATATACTAAAACTCTCATAGACGATCAACATTGTTTTGACTCTTACAACAAACAAAACTTACTCTTATAACCTACTTACTTTATCCTTCATATACTTTATAAATCTCGGTAAATTTGATGATGCAGTACTGACGAGTGCCTTGTATTCCTTCGGAAGATTTTTTTGCTGCCTAGCCTGAAATACAGATAATGTTAAAAACAAGGAACACTATCAAAACCATTTTCTACATATCATACGGCTCCAAACTTACTTTATTTCGCAGTATTGGCGCTAGAACGGCCAACTTATCGGCCAGCTTCACTTTAGCAGCCAAGAAATCTGTTTCATCTTCGGAATATAAATCTACGAGTGTGTCTATTGCTTCAGCTACAGCCCACACTTCGTTCTCCTTATGTGCCTGTTCTATAATAAAGTCAGTAATGGTGCATATAACATTAGACGTGACGTCATTCAAGTTATTGACCAATAGTGAAGCCAGGATGCCAATCATTCGGATTAAGTTTGATCTTATCTCAGGGATTTCACATTCCCGAACTCCAGTGAGCATTATCTGTAACAAAATATGTTACATATTATAAAATAAAAGCGTAGTACACAGGTAAGTTTGATAATAAATTCGTCATTTTAGACTTGTACCAAAATATAATGTTAGAGTTGGTTGCACATTTTAAAATATACATTTCTTTTATTTTATTCAAGTAATCTAATCGTATTATAAACATCCATCCATGTATTAATTTTCTTTAAAAAAAAAAGTAAGACATGCAGGACCTAAAATACACCCCTCGGGAAGCCCAGACGTGATTTGCTGACTCTTTTAAAAAAATATATTTAGTATTTTACGTATAGATTGGTCTGTTGATTATTTTTAAGTGGCCTGTATTATTTTCGTTTCTAAGACGTATTTTTAAAGTACATATGTATGATTGACACCAACGGTGTGTAAAATGCTTTTAAAACGGCAAGGTCTCATTTTGAACAAGCTAGTGAAAATAGAGGTGCCAACAACATTCAACCTTTTGTAATTTTAACTTACTCGGGAGGTTAACGACAGAGTAACATAACATCACGCCTGTTTTCCGCGAAGAGTTAAGCAGAGGTAACCTATAGGTACTAGTTTTGTTTAAGAGGCCCATTACAAAAATTAGCGTAGATGCATGATTTCCTCGTTGAAATTGAATACTATATGTTGGTTGGTATAAATATCAATTAATTGGTAAAGACAGTTCGCTTTCTCTTCTACTATAATAATAAAGCGATTTTTTTATTATTATTTATCTATTCATTTAGCAATAATCATTCATCTGATACATGTTTAGACAAAAACTCATGGAGAGCTAATTTGAGAGCTCTAATTTGCAGATGCTGTTGAATATAATAACAAACATATCCCTCAACTCATGCACACCTACCCGCAGTGACGATACGCATACGAACCTCGCGCACTTAGTTTCTACAACTACCCTTATAATAACACTGTTACCATATCCTAACATAATTTTGTCATAGTACCTACTAACCCACTACGCCAGTCGGCTTTATGTATTTCTAAGTTATGATATTGTATTTTCTCTGTAAGTGATTGTGTAATCTTTTGATAAAATAAATGTCTAAAACCGTATTTTATAATCCATCAAAACAATTTTTCTCATATCACAAATATCATATACTTTTATAATAATAGAATACATTTTTGTGATATGCCTTATAAATAATGAAAAAACGACTGTACCTTATTTAATTTTCTACTGGAAACAAGTCTGAATATGTCAGAACCTCTAACATCATTTTCACGCGGTATTTATACCAAAATAGTCTCCAATAATTGCTTAAACAATATCAATTTAAAAAAAAAATTGATACTTCGATTTTTTTAATAAATAAAATAAAAGTACTATATACTGCGCCGACGATGCGCACTCGCCCTGGCTGGTGGCCTTAATTTATTGAGGCATTCACAGGCAAGCCCGATCAAACAGATGACAACCTCATAGGTTAAAGTGCGAGAAGCCATTGATTATATTAAAAAAAAAAATGCGGCACAGTACCGAAATGTAAGAGGGCTCTTAAGTCTCATATTACAACATAGGGCGAGCCTATTTCCTAACCGGGCACATATCCACAATTCGGGCTGCTACTGAACAGTTGGAATTGAGAACTGAATCAAATGAAGATTGATTGAATTACTATGTATGGACAATTTGTACTTAGAGAGTTGTATTGATGGTTTTAAAGATGCTTCGGTATAATTATAATAATATGTTTTTACGGGAGCGTATAAATTTTATTACTAGAGACCCTGAAACTGAGCTGCAAAAAAAAAAGAGAAATGTTGTATGACTTACCTCAATATCTGATAAAGCCAAGTCACTAAACAAATTACAGTCATTTCTATTGTGATTTTCTTTAAACTTAATCTTGTCTAAAGCAGCTCTCATGACTGCTGTTGCAGCTTCCGACATATTAAAATTTTCTAAACCTTGTTTAAAAACGAGTTTGCCTGTATCTACCCAGATTTTATAGAGGCCATTGACTCCACCAAGATTTTCAATAGGAAGTGTTGATATTAAGTTATTTATGCATAGTAGTGCTCGGGTTTGCAAACTGAGAACCCTGAAAAGATTGGAAATAGTTTAGACTTTCAACATCTTATTGGATTGAGACAGGTAGATAAAAAATCAATTTAGCAAACCCACCTCTTGTAAATAATTTGTGATGCTTCATATTCTTTTAATATTAACATAACATTCTCGGCGGGTAATTGGGTTCTAGCCCAAACTTTATCAAATATTTCCAGAGATATAAAAGCTTCCATCACTCCAGGGGGCAACTTGTCTTCTGCAAGAATGGTCTCACTACCATTTTCAAAAACTTCTTCATCTGCATCATCACTCTCTGATGAGTCATTACCTTCCAGTTCATCACCATCTACAAAATCATTAAAAAAAACACCTTAATATAATTGAACTAGATATATGATAATTGTACTCATACAGCGATGAAAAAAGAATACACTTGTTACCTTCACATGCACAAATATTAGCAATCATTTCAACAGAACTGTGTTGGGCAATAAGCATTTGTGATACAGATTGTATCTGGCTTTCCAATTGTTGTGCTTCTTTGCCTTTGGGCACTTCCACTTTTCCTGATCCATCACTCAAGGGCACACTACTTGATAACTGACTACAGATAAGTCTGTGATCTACTGACAGTGTATTAGCTAATATCGACATAATGCTATTGAATACATCAGTTGGCAATGTTGCTATATTACCACCACATGTATTGATTATCACTCCTGCCGATAGGGTTTTCAACAATAGTACTGTGGGATCTCCTCCCTCCAGTCCCAACAAGGCATGTAACTGCTTTTCTGCATTAGACTTTATCTTAGCCATTGCAGTAGGATTGTCTTCCACAACGACACACACACATTGTAAAACTGCTGTTACAATGTCACTACTGAAAGTCCCAAGGTCTAAATAACGAGGAAATATGTCTAATATTCTAGACTGCCCCAAGTATTTGACAGCCATATCTGAAAAAAAAAAACAAAAGAATTCAAGTAATCTTAAAAATAATCTGACTTAAGCTGTACCTAATTAACATTTTACCTACCTGAACTCTCACAAAGGTTCAAAAGTAAATTAACAATTTGAATGAATGTATCAATATCCTCATCCTTTGTTTTGGAATTTGTATCAGGCACCCAACTTTCAGCACGCTGGAAAAACAATTTTTTATTTAGTTTTAGTATAAACAGCCCTGAAAGCAGAGTTAAATAAGTTTATACAGGGTTATTTCTAAAACACCAACAACCTCTTAAGAGGTCATTGTACTCATCATTATGAACAACTTTTACTATGGGACCAAACCCGAAATCGCGAAAAAAAAAACAACTGTTCCCTACATTTATGTTCGTACGAGTCGTCAAAATGTAGGGAACAGCTGATTTTTTTTTTCGCGATTTCAGTGGTCAGTAAAAGTTGTTCATAATGATGAGTACAATGACCTCTTAAGAGGTAGTTGGTGTTTTACAAATAATCCTGTATAGTGTGATTGCTGTGATGGGACTCCAGGGCATAATCCGAAACTAGGTAGTAGAGCAATGTGGTCAAAGGATTGATGACTTAGATTTTGGAGGAAACTATAACTGCACTTTTATTTATTTTTTAACGCTTCTCTGATCCAGGAATCAAACGTGATTTCTTTGTAAAAAAAAGCACTCTGCGTTTATATACTGAGCGACAGTGTTTCTGATAAGGATCAAAAATTGCAAATGAAAATTGAACAATTGGAGATTGAAAAATCCAAAAAAGTGCCAACTATTTTAAAATAAATTATGTAAAACCGAAACACATTGTTTGTTTGCAGCATTTGATCTTTACCAGCTATACTTTTGTTAAGTGCAATAAATAATACAGGATGCTATTTATGTAATAAAAAACCTCAGACTGTGTGTTACGAGAGCAAGATTTATTTACTTTCTACATAATCTTGTTCCCATCTTTTTATGCAAATGGGTTTTTTGGTTCTTTAGTCTTCTTTTGTCTTCTTTACATAACACATAAATTGAACAAAAAAACAATCTCAGGCATGTTATTTTTATAATCCTCTACTTTTAATATGCCATGAAAAGGTTTGTATGCAAGCAGAGACACTGCTATGCATTTTAATCATCTACATAGATTCTAGCTAGATACAATCATACAAGTGAAGAATATATTAAAATTGATAGACAACAAACCTCATGGAAAAAACATGTGACAGGAGTCATGATGTCCTGTTCCATCATATCATCACAGGTGCCCAGGTCGACTGCAGATAAATTCCGGAGGGTGCCAGCTGCTGCATTCCTCACTGAACTGGCTTGGTCAAGAAACAATGGAGCTGCCACCTTCACCAATCCGCGACTTATAAGCTGAGGTACATTCTCTGGATTTTCTATCATCATGGCAAAAGTTTGCAGACCGCAGTACTTTTCTTCTACATCAGCACCCTAAAATAAAAGAATAACATTATGAACTTTGGCATTACTTTAACTCACACACAAATTGATTGTTAAAATAATTGTCTAATATGTGCACCATGTAAAACCATCATTATTAATTTATCTGTTATTGCTTACTTTGCAAATACCTTATACCGACTTATAGCATAATAATTTGATTCTGTAGTAAGTGCATCATCTTCAGATAATATGATTTTTAATTATTAATGTAAACAAAAAATTGTAAAACCATTTTTATTTAAAGAGTAACTTTAGTTGTAAATTGGCCGATCCAGTGGGATGTTTACGTTGGTTCCTCATTCAAATTTCTGAATGCCACATTAGAACAAAAATATCCCACCAAAAACATTCTGTAAAAAACTAGCCAAGTCTCGATGGAGCTGCTTGTTTATCTCTAAAAAGTAATGAAATCTAGACAAAGTCGTGCCAAGTGTAAGGTTCCTTACTGCAATTTCTTTATTATTATAGTTAATGTTGTGTGACTTGGCCGTTGAACATTCTTTATACGTTAGTGGGTACAAATCAATTTTTTTTACACGTAATGTTATATCTGTTGTAACTATAATACCTATGTTTGTTAAGCGAGATAATAGCCCATACTGGTATTGGTAATTGGACGCTAATGTCTCATTTTAGGCTGTTGTTGATTGTGAAACACATGCATTCAGTATTGACAATGCTGACTTCTGCTCTTTTCTTTTTGGAGCGTCAAATCGACCACCGATCTAATATAAAATAGATTTTATACTGTTTGTTTCAGGCTCACCTATACATAAGTATTATTGAAATACGCAGCTTTATCAAGCCTACAATTGACTGGTTATTGAATCAACGTTTTCCAAGGGGCAATTTTCCATCTTCAACGGGTAGCGGTTCTGACGACAGATTGGTGCAATGGTGTCATGGAGCACCTGGTTTTGTACCCTTGTGTACCCTTCAACGGCCAAGTCACACAACTTAACTATAATAATAAAGAAATCGCAGTAAGGAACCTTACACTTGGCACGACTTTGTCTAGATTTCATTACTTTTTAGAGATAAACAAGCAGCTCCATCGAGACTTGGCTAGTTTTTTACAGAATGTTTTTGGTGGGATTTCACTTCTTTTTGTAGAAACGTGGGCATATTGATTTATTTTATTAGATTTTCTTATTTGACACAGTTTTTTTGTTTTTAGGAGTAGTTTTTTTATTATTACAAATCTTTCTTTTCTTTTTTCCGGTTCTGATTCTTGTACAGTAGCAACAGTTTTTCGTATTGCCCATTCGCGTTCATTATTTATTCTTTTAGACGGTTTAGACGGTTTAATTTCTGAAAGATCGGCGCGGTATTTACGCCTAAGCCGGTTGTATTCGGTGATCGCTGAAGCTTGAGCTTTTATACTCTTGAAGTCAACATTTATGAGGTGCATCCCATGAAGATTGGTTACTCGTGAAAGCGCCACGTAGGCTTGGCCATAAGAAAATATGGAGGTGCCAATGTCCATGAAGGTATTTTTTAGACTTAGACCTTTGCTCTTGTGAATGTTTAGGGCATACGCCACACAGATTGGGAATTGTTCTCTCTACACTGTCACTAATCATAAAATTCCTAACCTATTCAAATCTTCCAATTGTTATAATAACAACCTGCTAATTAACCTTAGCAAACCTCACGAAATAATAGGCGAAATCAATGAATTGCAAATAATCCCTCCTAATCCCTAGCAAACGTTTTCAAGCGCACTAGAAGAATGTCGTAAACGACTGTAACGCGGCCAGTTGCCACTTCGCCATATGAGGTTATCGGAAAACAAACGTAAGCGCGTTTTAAAATACAGTCAGCGCCATCTAGCGACGTGTGCGGGTATCACCGCCACTCTTAGTCCAATGCATTATATTTTGACCAAATTTTGAGCGAAATTAATATTTTAGTGTAATTTGTTTATTTAATTTGTGTAATGTTCGAGTAGAATAAAGTTAATCGTTCGACTATTTCTTCTTGTAAACAAGTAAGTATAAGCATAAAAGCCAGTCTAGTCTTATCCAGAGTTTTTCTTTAATTTTATTTATATGCGTATTAAAAGCAGAAGGGGAGGCATTAGCCCAGCAGTGGGACGCTATAGGCTAGATTAAATTAGAACATGTGTCCCACTATACGGCGCTGCATACGTTGGCGGAGTGCCCAGCTTGGGCCGAACAGCGCCGTGACTTGGTCGCGGCCGGAGGTGCTGCGGGAAACCTCTCGCTTCCGGCTGTTGTGTCAACCATGGTCGGAAGCGAGTCAGGGTGGAGTGCCGTCGCCACCTTTTGCGAGGCCGTGATGCTCGCAAAGGAGGCGGCGGAAAGGGAGAGAGAGGCTGCCTCCTCTCTCCGCTCCCGCAGCAGACACACTGGGCGTCGTAGGGTGGCCGACTTCCGGCCACCGTAGGGCCCGGCCTGCGGACGGCAGACTTGGGGCGTCTTGTCGTCCGACCAGCAGCAGGCCTCGAGGCGGCGGCGTCGTGTTCCGCGCGCGCCTCATAGTGGAGTCCTGCGGCCGGGGTGACGGCCGCAGTGGGTGACGGGGCCCGCCTGACCATCTGGCGGGCCAATACCCGTCGGGGGGTAGCGACGAATGCTTTGGCGATACCCGCCCCTCCGACACACGGGTACATGAGGAACACGGGTTGGTTTTTAGTCAGTAAGAGTCTGACAGTCCCCTTCGCCCTTCCCCAAGGGCGGAGGGACTCCATGAGGATTTACCAAACCGACACCAAAAAAAAAAAATGTGTCCCACTACGCTGGATTTTTGCAATGACAGTCGATTTTTTTATGTACCAATAGTAAAAGGGGGCATTACCATATCTCTAATACAGCTGAGACCAGCTGAGGGTTCTTCATCAGATACTTCAGACCTTCGATTTTTGACATCAAATGAAGCGGCCCACCAAGTTAAATATTTTTTGTAAAGGCGGTATGTCGATCTCTAATAGTTTGGTTGGGCTCTTGTGTTTTCTAATCAGGGTCACCAGGTACTCCAGATCTTCGATTATCCCAGTTTTTATAGTTTTCCCTTTATGTGGCCATTAAACCCTAACTCTGTATCAAATTTCAGCTCTCTTAGTTTATGGGAAGTACTAGTTCTATTTTGATGATCATGAGTGAGTGAGTTTCATAAATGCGAAACTTTGCTTTCGCTTAATTTCGGAACTAAATGACCTACATACTTGAAATTTTGCATTTTAAGTATGTGATTATAGCTTACTCGATGACCAAAATTTCTGCGTTCTGGTCTTATCCAGAGGTTATCAAATAGGGGCCTGAAAATGCGGCGAAATGGTTCCAGTAAAGGATGGTACGGCAGTGTTTGCTTCGCGCTCGACTTGGCGGGGGCACTCCCGTGCCCCCCGATTCTTCATATTTGGTATGATTTACCATCAGCCTCAAGAATATGTAGGCATCAATAAGAATTTGTTTAATTGACTACAATCTCTGTTCCATCGTATTGTATCAATGTGTAGCCACAAAGCATATAACACATTGGGTAAGTACTTAACTACATACTGATACAGTATTTTGGAACACAAATTGTAGGCAATCAAAACTGAATTCTTGTTGATTAACCAACTTCAAAAAAGGAGGAGGTTCTCAATTCAATTGTTTTTTATTTTATTTTATGGTTCTTATCTCAGAACTCCGTTATTTATAAGCCCATTTGCCCAATTTTTTTTTTATTTCAAAGGATACACTTTCAGATTTTCAGTTCAGTAGTTTGGTTTTTAAACCAAAATTAATGGTAAAAATTCAAATAAACGAAATTCCGTCATTTGCTTTCCTATGACTTTTCATTGTAGCTATCTCAAATTCAGCCATACAAAACCAATTTTTTTATGTACAAATTGTGTGTAGACACTACTGTATCCTAGAAAGTTTTAAAAAATAATGGATATTTTTGTTCTAAGTGTTGTAATATTGGGTTAATAGAATTTTATGTCTTTGGTTTACTAGCAGTTTTTAAAGTCTATGGTCGTCTAAAAGAGAAAAAGAAAAATGTTGTTAGGAATAGGTTTGAATAAAAAAAAAATAACTAAGTGTAGTACAGAGAATCTTACAGTGTAGTTTTTTTGGTACAAGATTAAAATGGAATGAACGTAGTCTAGTAAAAGAGTATTTTCGATATGATTTTATTTGGAGCTGTTTATTTGTAATGTGTGTTTTAAAATAAATTAAAAGTGAAGCATCATTAATAACTGAGTTTAATTTAAAGAAGAAGGATTCCTCTCACAATATGACGGTATGAATTTTTAACAAATTTTACAACAGGTTATGGGCCCAGAACCCTTCAGATTTTAATAGATTATGGGCTGCCCCCGGGCAAATTGAACTGATAATGTGAGGAGGTCGAGGAAGTAAGAGCCTGAAAAATATTTTGGAGTTCAAGTTAAAATTATTGGAAATAAAATTTTTGGAAAATGACTGACGATCAAAAATTGTCAAAACTGACAAACGAGTCAGAGTATGTTCTATGGAAACAAAAATTAATGTTATTTTTGACGGCAAGGGAGCTGGATTCTGTTTTGGAAGATGACGCAAATTTAAAGAAAGATTTTATTAAAAGAGATGCTAAAGCAAGATTACTAATAATATGCGCTATTAGTGATAAGTATATGGTTTACGCAATAAATTGCAAAACTTCCAAGGAAATTTTGGAAAAATTCGACACATTATTTCTTGGACATAAGGATACTCAAATTTCTCGCCTATTAGAAGAATATTATAAATATAAATTTGAAAATAAAGATTTAATCGATACCTCCTAAGTATACTGAGTCAACTAACAAATTTAGGTATTTTTATATTTTTATATAAACGTACATGATAAATCGTGATCTTAACGTTTGTGTTAAAAAAAAATAAAAAAGAACAATAATTACCGAGATAATTTCACGTATACAAAATCAATTTCAACATCAGTAAAAATCGTACATTGTAAACTGATCTAAATAACATCGTACCAGTGTACGCGGGGCGTGAGGGGTGACGCATTGATACAAGTTTATTGCGCGGCTCAGTATACGATGAATGGCGGCGAGTGCGCACGCAATTTTAGGTAATAATTCTGTTTCGTAAAGTTACTATTATTCGTATATAATATATCGTGGATGTATCATCACTACATAGTATAAAACAAAGTCGCTTCCCGCTGTCTGTCCCTATGTATGCTTAGATCTTTAAAACTAACGCAACGGATTTTGATGCGGTTTTTTTTAATAGATAGAGTAATTCAAGAGAAAGGTTTATATGTATAATACATGCATAATATAGTAGAGAAACACTGTACATTTTAGAAGTTTCTAATGTGATGTCGTAAATAAACACATTTTTTTGCGCTTACATTGCAAACGCTGGCTTGGGTTAAGCCAGCGTTTGCAATGTAAGCGCAAAAACGCGATAGATCAAAATAATGTACTACAGTATTGTACACCATAAAAAGGTCTATAAAAAAGTCCACGATGGCATATGTCTATCTCTTAGGGATAACCCACAATAACCATTTTTTATCCTATACTTTTTAAGAGAGCTTTAATTGAAAGACAGACGAAAGATAAGATGCTTTATACGCCTGATCAATGGCTTACAGATTTGCCAAATCCGATGAAAAGCCATACAAAGTTACTGAAGTGTCTCAGGATAAATTAATTAAAGACTTTAAATCAAAGC
Organism: Eremobia ochroleuca; assembly: GCA_949629135.1. Taxonomy (NCBI): domain Eukaryota; kingdom Metazoa; phylum Arthropoda; class Insecta; order Lepidoptera; family Noctuidae; genus Eremobia; species Eremobia ochroleuca. Next base: position 10,951,646 of record OX451386.1, on the reverse strand, counting down.
TAAAACTTATAAACAACTGGACAACTACCAACGATGGATCAAAAATGCCTTGGAATAAAGTAACGGAAGTACCAGTTAAAGCGGAATATCCATTTAGGCTGTTTTATAAAACGAGTTACCAAGATGATGCTTACAAGTGGATAGATTGTGTAAAGAAACCTAAAGCTACACGAAATCGAAGAGAGTTAAATATTGATATAGATATTGTAATATTTCTTTAGCGTATCAGTCACCCATTCCTATTGACCAAAATAAGCACAAAGACTTGATGGATCTTTGTAAGACACTGGTAATTCCTAAGGAGTATCCACGGACTAGATTTTTTCTAGTCCGTGGGAGTATCATTTATTTTTTAATAATTTGATTTCAACGAACTCTAATGCAGCTAACGACAGCGATTCTGACTGATCTCTAATTTGTTAAACCTTATATCTTTTGAGCATTAGAAATGCCTAGACTGTTGTGTTATTAATTTCTATTATTTTTATTAATATTGTTTAACGTAAATTACCATTTTTAGTTCTTATTACTTTTATTGACGTACTGGAGAAGTACCTGTTTTAGTTTTTAATAGTGATTTGTTTACGTTGTAGCTTTTAGTAAAGCTATTATTTTAAAAAGAAATTCCTACTTAATTATGGCGAAAAATACATTGTGATTCTTCAAAATGAGTTGTTTTTGCTTTATGATTCTTGTTCTTCTTCCTAGCTTTTATTAATCCCACATATCGTAAGGTATTACAAAAAAAAATACTAATAAAAAACCTCGGTAAATTACATTGGTCCAGTATACGTTGAGGTTTCAAATGTTAACATTGTTAAGTACTTTCCTAGTATAATGAGTCAAGTGATATAATTTCAACATTTTATTATTAAGTGAGACAGAAAACCCCGAAAACAAACAAAAGTAAAATTATATTAATAAAATGACAATCATATTTCATGTGATTTTGATGTAAACGATGGATTTTGATGGACAACGTACATGAATATAACTGGTAGTTAACCCGTGAGAAGGCGCGCCTAATTTACTTACACGAGTAGGCGCGTGCGAGCAAATTGCTCACACTATCATAAATGTTTATATTTTTAGTGTTTCTATATTTATTGGCTTATAATGTATTTAAATAAATAACACAAGGTTTAGTAAGTAAGAAAACAAGTATTTTAATCAAAACTATTAAACATAATAGCAACTTCTAACGCAAATAACAAAACAACCTAGTATTAATTAATTTTTTTGGCACGTTTCATAAAAATCACAATAAAAACTGTTCCATAACAAAAACTAAAAAGTGTTATTCATCCATTAAATCTACACTAATGTGCCTCTCGCAACCCACTGAAAACATGTATTTTACATGTTCGGTGCAAAGTAATTGCTGGGCGCGTGATGAGCAAATTGCCGCACGTTGGTACACGGCCTCCACAAACGCCTTGCTGCGCGGTCGCAACGCCACTGAGCGGATCGAGAATTGCGTCAGGGGAGAGGGGGTGAATATTTAGGAAGGTACTTAAGTGCTTGAATTGGTGTGGCATGGGAAAGACAAAAAATTTTTGAATTAGATTTTTGTGTGAGCAAATTGCTCATAGCGCGCCTTCTCACGGGTTAAACCATTTCACTATGGAGTCCCGCCGGCGTATACACAGTCATGTACATAAAATGTCATTTAAAAACAAAAATCAGCAAAATCATTTTATACCAAAGGAAGAGCTTACAATTTTTATTAAAAAAACATTTACTTTATTTCGAATTAATTTGATTTCATTAAAATATAAACGATTTGCCTTCAAATCACTCTCCTATAAAATAACTATAATGTCAGTTGACTCATTATACTTAGGAGGTATCGTAATGACAGACATAGCAGAAATTGAGAATAAAGCAACGAGGATAAGAGGTTTAGGATACGATTTTGATGACAAGCAAATCATAACCAAAATACTTTCAAATCTACCGGAAAAATATATTCATTTTAGAACAGCTTGGGAATCAACATCATTAGCAGATAAAACTTTAATTAATTTAATATCAAGGCTTAATTTAGAAATAAAGATGAGGCAAGAAAATACAGATAGACATGAAGATTCAAAACCGACAACATCTGTTGAGAATGACACTGTCAAACAAATAGAAAACAGTTTTCATGTAAGGAGTTGCTTCAAATGTGGGAAGAAAGGACACATTGCAAGATTCTGCAGAACATTAAATGGTGACGGTAAAGCATACAACAACATAGCTCAATGCTATAAATGCATGAAGAGTGGACACAGACATGCAGATTGCAATTTAAAGTTTAACTGTGTGAACTGTAAGGAAAACTCACATTTTACAAGGTTCTGCCTAAAACAAAATGTAAGTAACTTCCTATACAACTAATACAACAGAAGCAGAGATTGAATTCATAATAGATTCAGGTACCAGCAGTCATATTGTTACATCAGAAAGTTACCTTAAAGATAAGAAGAAGATTAATTATAAAATCATGGCTGCAGACGGTAATATTCATCATGTCAACATAATGGGCAACATTTACACTAAAAATATTGTTTTTAAAGATGTATTATGTGTTCCCCAACTCAAAAAGAACTTAATATCTGTATCTAGATTAGCTGATGATAATTATTTGTTAAAATTTTTCAGAACGAGTTGTCAAATCGAAAGTGAGGACTCTGAATGCATAGAGGTTGGTGAACTGAAGCAAGATGGTTTGTATTATTTGAACATTAATGCAAAGCCAGTCGTACTATCAAGGTCAGTGAACATCCTTCATATAAATGCTCATTTCTGGCATCGTGCATTAGGTCATGTACCTATTAACAGGACAAAAGATCTTGTTCGAGGTATAGATAGAGGCCTGGTAAAGGAGATTGACATCTGTGAAGTCTGCACACAATCAAAATTATGTAGAAAACCTTTTAAAACAAATAGACACAGAGCTAGTAAGCCACTTGAAATAATTCATAGTGATATTTGTGGTCCTATTGAAACGGAAACATGGGATGGTCACAAATATTTTATCACGTTTTTGGATGATTACACTCATTTTGTTAAAGTTTTTCTAATCAAAAATAAAAACGAAGCTTTTTCAAAAATAATTAACTATATTAATTTGGTGGAAAATCATTTTGAAACAACAGTTAAAACATTCAGATGCGATAATGGGGGTGAATATACTAGCAAACAATTTAAAATGTACTGTAATAACAAAGGTATTAATATTGATTACACTATTCCCTATACTCCACAGCTGAATGGTACAGCTGAACGATTAAACAGGTCATTAATGGAACGAACAAGAGCGTTGCTTTTTGATATGCAGCTACCACATGAATTATGGGGTGAAGCCGTTTTAACTTCTGCTTATTTATTGAACAGGAGTGCAAATAAAATAAATGTTAAAACACCAGCTGAAATGTGGTTTAATAGAATACCTAATTTAAAACATTTAAACATTTTTGGATCTTTAGTATATTATAAAAATAATTTTCAGTTACATAAACTTGACTCCAGGAGTAGCAAAGGGCTTTTAGTAGGGTATACTAACAATGGTTATAAGATATGGGATCCTTCGAGTTTTAGAATTGTTTATTCAAGAGATGTGGTGTTTAATAATAATAAGAGTGACGTTGCAGATTATTTGAAAATGTGTAATTGTAGTGTGAAACAATGCGATTTAGATAATTTATTTAAACAGGTTAGTGTTGATATTTGTGGTGATAGTTTTTGTGGTGAAGGTGATAATAGTTTTCGTGGTGAAGGTGGTAATGGTTTTCGTAGTGAGAGTGGTAATGGAGTTGTTGGTGATGAAGAAGTTTTAGAAAATAGAGCTGAAGTTAGTGATGAAGATGCTGAGATTTTTGAAGGCAGTATTGAAGATGTTGAAGTTGGAGTTAGTGGTGAAGATGTTGATGTTAGAGGAGTTGGTGTTGAAGATAATGAGATTTTTGAAGATAGCGTTGAAGACATTGGAGTTGGTGTTGAAGAAAATAATAGTTTGAGAGGGGAAGTTACAGATGATACAGGAGTTGTAATTAGTGATGAGTTTGAGGATGCAATTGAACCAGTTATTAATGATGGATTGCGGATTTTACCGAATAGAGAAAGGAAATTGCCATTTAGACTGAAAGATTATGATTTGGAGACTTCGTTTTTAACTTATACAGATGTTTTTAATAGTTTTGATAAAGATTTATGGAAAAGAGCAATGGATGAGGAAAAAGATTCCTTAGAGAGAAACAAAACTTGGGAAATTGTTAACAAGTGTGAAGCAAAAAATAGGAAAATAATTTCGAGTAAATGGATATTTACTATAAAGCCTGGTGGAAGATATAAGGCTAGGCTAGTGGCAAGAGGTTTTCTACAAAAATACAATATTGATTATAAGGAGACATATAGTCCAGTGGTAAATACTACTAGTGTTAGATTGTTGTTGGCGCTTACAGCTCAAAAAGGTTTTAAAATTAAGCAATTTGATGTAAAGACAGCATTTTTATATGGAGAATTAGATGAAGAAATATTTATGGAAGTACCTTTAGGATATGATATAAAAGACAAAGAGAATAAAGTATGTAAATTAAAGAAGAGTTTGTATGGATTGAAACAAGCACCACTTATGTGGAACAAGAGATTAACGGAGTTTTTGAAAAAATTGGGTTTTTTACAATTAAAATCAGATCCATGTGTGTTTGTAAATAAAGATAAAGAAATATATTTGGCTATTTATGTAGATGATGGTATTTTAATTGGTGAAAATGAGTTTGATTTAAATAAAATTATTAATAAATTAGAAAAAGAGTTTGAAATGAGGAAATTTGATAAGACTGAAAAGTTTATAGGGTTTGATGTTAAAGTAGAACGAAATTTTATTAAGATTTATCAGGAAAGTTATATAAATCAAATTTTAGAAAAGTTTAAATATGAAAACTTAAAAGATAGTAGTCATCCAGATATTTTAGTTGATACACATCAAGAGGGGAAAATGGGAGTTGATGATGTGCATCGATATAGACAATTGATTGGTTCATTGTTGTATTTGGTTAATAAAACAAGACTGGATCTGGCTTTTCATGTTGGTTATTGTAGTAGACATCAAGAACATCCTAACTTGAATGATTTTGCAAATATTAAGAACCTTTTTAGATATATTAAAAATACAGTCAGCAGTGGTATACAGTATGTTCGTGGTAACGATTTAACTTTAAAAGCGTATTGTGATGCAGACTTTGCAGGTGATCCTGATACTAGGAAAAGTACGACTGGCTTTGTAATATTTTATGGTGGTGGTCCAATTCATTGGTGTTCACGTAAACAGTCAGTCACTGCTCTTTCCAGTACTGAGGCTGAATATATTTCTGCAGCCGAATGTATAAAAGACCTATTATACATTCAGAGTTTGATCTACGAGTTGACAAATAAATTACCAAAAACACAGTTGTTTGTTGATAATCAATCAGCTATAGTATTGATTAAAAATGGAATTTTGAATAGAAGAAGCAAACATATTGACGTTAAATATCATTTCATTAACCCGGCGGCACTCGCTACTGGGTAAAAAATACCACAGAGTACAACTACACTAGCACTGTCGATTTATAATTTTTGATCTCAATTTTACGTGATACCTAAGAAAAAAATTTTTTTGTTGATTTTTCTAAGACTATGAAGAATTTTTGTTTTTAATTTTGCGTTCTTTTTTAAGATAAGCTATAATTTGAAATAAATAATAATTCAAACTTTCAATTTTCTTTTATTTATTAGACATTAGTATTGATAAACTAAATACGCCATTAAAGTCTGTAAAGCTAACTTATTTTCCAAGATAATGTCATTTAAATCATGTGGTATTTTTTACCCGGTAGCGAGTATTCGTGCATGTAAACACCTAGCGAGTACCGCCGGGTTAAGGAAAAAATAGATAAGAATTTGTTGGAAATTCATTATTGTTCGACTAAAAATAATTTGGCAGATATATTAACTAAACCACTGGACAGGACAAAGTTTTTGAGATTGAGACAGTGTATAGTGAGTGATACGTGAAGGACATTCTGTAATGTCATGAGTTATGTAGGTTTATTAGGATTTAAGGTTGTTTGAAAATTAATTTGAAATTTTAATGTTTAAGTTAGTTATGTAAGGTGTTTAAATTAGTCAATTCAAAAGTTTGTTTGTTTTATTTAGTTAAGTTGGGTGGGTTAGTTAAGTTGGGTTTTAAATGAGTTGATGGGAGTTATCTATGAGATGTTATTGTAATTGTAATAAACATAAAATTCAGAGGGGATGTTGTAATATTGGGTTAATAGAATTTTATGTCTTTGGTTTACTGGCAGTTTTTAAAGTCTATGGTCGTCTAAAAGAGAAAAAGAAAAATGTTGTTAGGAATAGGTTTGAATAAAAAAAAAATAACTAAGTGTAGTACAGAGAATCTTACAGTGTAGTTTTTTTGGTACAAGATTAAAATGGAATGAACGTAGTCTAGTAAAAGAGTATTTTCGATATGATTTTATTTGGAGCTGTTTATTTGTAATGTGTGTTTTAAAATAAATTAAAAGTGAAGCATCATTAATAACTGAGTTTAATTTAAAGAAGGATTCCTCTCACAATATGACGGTATGAATTTTTAACAAATTTTACAACACTAAGGTGGAATTTAGACGAGCTGTTTAGTTCAAAGACCACTATAAACATCCTGTAACTTTCTAAGGGTTTCACTACAAATTCCAGGATTGGGCCTACATCATCGACTAATTTACTACTAAATGTTGGTTGTATCCGCGTTTTAAATATTAGAAGTGGCTCCTAGTTACTACTAGATACGGAGTACGCATACGAAATAAACAAGTAGAAAATTTTGTTCACCTGTAACTGATCCAATATTGTTTGAATAGCATTCTCCTTACTGTCAACTGGGAGTTGCTCCTCCTCATCACTAACATCTGCCGCCAGGCTTTTCCTTGCTCTAGTTGCCTTGGATTTCCTAACTTTTCCCATGTTGTGTAAATTTAACCTTCAAATTAAAACACGCCGCTTTTCGTTTTCTCCACAGACCACAGCAGCAGGTTTTGAGGTTGCCGATTTCGTGCTGTCACCTGTCAGTTACTTAGTTGTCATCAACACCCACTAGTGTTGCCAAATCAAATATATTTTCCTCCGCTGGTTTGACACTGAAATGTCCATAGATTGCCTCTATAAAAATCCGTAGATCCACAGACTTTATAAACCGTTATCCGCAGTGGGTTCTTCACATTACTTCGGTTATCTGCTTTTTTATATTAATTGTTGGTTTGACGGCCATGAAGGCCGTCAAATCAGATTATTTGGAGCATGATACCCTTACCCTTGTTTAATCTAGTTTGAAAAACAAAACAAACAGAAAGGCTTCAAGTAAAATTGCAGCCTGATTGATTTTCGTTGATTTGGCGTAGCCTCAAAAACAAAATTACTAATTTACTTTAGGACTTTTTAAACTTACTTTAGGAGCAGCTTAGTTAAATAAAAGTTTAAGGTTGTATCTATTTTTCGCTTTTCAGTTCCTTTTCAGATAGTGTTGTGCTGTTGCGAAAAGTTTTACTCTTTAATTAAAAGAACAAAACAAACAGAACAAAAGATTCGGCACCGAAAATACAAAAGAAAATCTTTTGTTTACTTTTATCTACCTTTCAAAAATATTGACGCTACGTTATCTATGTATTTATGTAGTACTTTACTCTCATATTCGTATCTTGAGAATAGAACTTTCTTTGTAGTAGTAACTGGCTTTCGATCAACCGTCAGACACATATCCTCGGGCGTGCTACAAGGGTCTCATTTGGTACCGGAAGAATAAATATGTAAGGGTCATCTTCCAGTCTAACTGGATACAGTTGAATCCCAGTAGGTATTTTATACAACGTGTAACGTTAAATGCGCAAAACCTGAAAATATTTTGATCAGAATAAAGAGCAGAATTTATTAAACCAAATTTTTCAAAAGATCTTCATTAAAAACATTGCCGTGTCTATTAATTAATAGGTCAAGCAAGCCAATGTCAGCGCGGCGCAGCGGCCCGGTGACGACCCCTCCCTCGAGAACGCGTCGTCGCAGACGCAAGAAACGATCAGAATGGCCAGTAAAACTAAAACAGCACATAAAACCTATAAAAAAAAAATTAATGACTTATTTTCTCTCTGAAATAGGTCAATTGAATTAAAAATCACTTGGGGTGTCTGAGGTTTTGCGCATTTAACGTTACACGTTGTATACTGTGTATACTCTGTCAAAAAATTACCGGGAAAAGATCAATAATACACAAAATGTTAGTTATTCATCTAAATTTATTTTATCAACTTCAAAGTATGCTCCTTCAGAAACGATACACTTACGCCAACGAATAATAAAATCATCAAAACATTTTTTAAACGCTTTTTTCGGAATTGAGTTCAGTTCTCGCCGCGAATTCTCCTTTATGTCTTCTACCGAATGATAACGGGTGCCACGAAGTGGTAATTTGAGTTTAGGAAAAAGTAGAAGTCGGCTGGAGCCATATCTGGTGAATAAGGTGGTTGCTCGATGGTATTTGTTGAGTTTTTGGTCAAAAATTCGTTGACAATGATGGCCTTGTGCGAAGGCTCATCCGCTATCGTGGTGCAAAATCCAAGAATTTTCTTTCCCTTTTTCGTATAATTTGCTCTCTTAAACGCCGCATAACGCTCAAATAATCTTTATTTACCGTTTGACCTTCCGGCGAGAATTCCGAGTGCACAACACCGTCAAAGAAAACAGTCAACATTACTTTGACTTTTGATCGACTTTGGCGTGGTTTTTTCGGTTTCGGTTCAGTTGGAAGGCGCCACATCGAAGCTTGTTGACTACGTTTGCATGTCAAACTCGTAAACCCACGTATCGTCACCCACCAGTAACAATGCGTTTCATGAATGTTGGGTCGGTTCCGCCGTGCACCCATAGATGGGGTTTTTTGTAATTTGGGTGAGCATTGGCGCGAACACGTTCCATTTATGTCTTTAAACCACTAATCACTCTCATAACAAGTAGTTTTATAATAATAATAAAGATTTGTTAATTAATAGTGTATCACCTTTTGTAGATTTTGGAATTATTTTTTGGCCGAAACAAAGGAAACATGGCTCTTTCGTTTCCCATTCAGAGCAACATTTAAGGATATTATCATATTCACACAAGCATCCTGTTTGCCGGATACTGCAAACGGGATGCTTAGGTGAGTATGTATATTTAAACACGTACACCACTAAACGGGATCCTGCAAAAAACCGTACCTGCTAAAAACGGGATTATGCCGTGGGAAAGGGCCCTGAGGGTGGATTTTTTGGGGTGAATAAACGGTATAACCCCACGTAGGTAGATACATAGTTATATTATGTGGCTGTGGCTTCGCCTATCAACTGTTATTCTGTCCACGGCATTAAATTATGTTTAGGTAGATACCATAATAAATAAGATGAAGTTATAGGCTGTGATAGGCACATAGAACAAAGCTACAATAGCTCCATGTTAACAAATGAATATAGCTTACCTAAATTATATTCAACATCGAGGGCGTGCCGGCCGTGTACCTACTTACTCTTACTTACTTGATAGATGTTATGCACACATCCTCGGGAGAGAATAGGATGTGCAAACATTGGAACGTCCGCGCGGCGCCATCCAAGAACGCTACACCAACTCATAAAACTAGGGACACAAAAGATCTTTACTGTACCTATCTCAAAGTCTCAGCTCAATCAGCGGGCAGCCCAATTGCGTAACGCAGTGTAGCAATGGCTTTCATTTTGACAGTGCAACAACATTCATTGCGTTATTTACGTCGTTGAGCATACAAATGTTTCCAACATATAAAGCAATGGATTATCAATATCCTTCAAAATGTTTCAGATTGAGATTGACGAGGGAGTCGCGTTATGCGTAGCGTCCATTTATGACCTTATTGTATTCTTGAAGGTTTTTTTTCTCGGATCAGTCGCGTTACAGCCGTTCTACCTAAAAGTATACTCAACGCTAGAAGAGCTTGTTATTAGAAAAATAACACACAACCCAAATTAACATTTTGTGAAGCATGGTACTAGGCGAGCAGACTTATCAGGACTACTACTACTTTTTGTCATCACCGCCACACGCACATTTTTATAGGTGTATATAGGTATCTATATAATTCCACGCATTTCTCCGAAATTATTAATCAAAAATGGTACAGTCAGCTAGAAAATCGTAAATTCTCACGTACCTATTGTAATGAATTTGAATCGATGTAGCTTCGTTTATGGATTAGAAGATTCTTCACGACCATATGAGGTTAGACAAAGTGGGTACCTACTCGAAAAGCCAGTGTCCTGTCATTTGACAAAAAAAACGAATCACAAATTTTGATTTAAAAATAACGTTACGAGTAGATAGGTAAATTTATACTTGATAAATTATGGATTAATAGGCCACTTTACGAACAATATCTTGAAAATTTTATTGTAAAGAAAATGTTATTTGCACATGATGTAAAATTCGAGAACCTACGATTTTGTTTTTAATGCAATTTAACACCTTGAATTGATTCAATAATAAATACCTAGTTCTGTGTTAATCTAATCTGCAAATAACATATTGATGGAATTTCTGTTTTACATATGTATAAGAACTTAAATGTTAAATTAAAGCGTAGCTAATAAAACCGGCCAAGTGCGTGTTGGTCATGCACAGTTAAGTGTTCCGTAGTCGGGGACGAATATTTTCGCGTGAAGCGGCTCACAACGGCTGGCCTATACACCATTGTTTAGCTATGAACAGAACACATAAGTACACCTTCTTTTCAAAATTCAGGGATAAAGTGCCAATAGACTATGAGTAAAATGGCTGTGTGACTGTGTGGTAGATGTACAGACGGAAAGAGGCAGACGGACATGACGAAATTATAAGGGTTCCGTTTTTCATTTGGTTACGGAACCCTAAAAAGGGCTGGGCGCAAGTCGCGAGGCAGATGCGGCGGCACCTTTGTGAGTCGCCGAACGCCGACCGACTCATTTGTTTCAAAATCTGGCCGCGGGACGGACTTACAGGCTCCCCGCTAGTGCTGTTCGACTTAACACTTGTCGACAATTTCAATTTAAATAATTCTCATTACCAATGTTGCCTCATCATTATTTTTTCATTAGGTACCCATTTGAATAAATAAGTAAGCTTAATAAGAGTTGCTTTGCATAAAATTATTGTACTGTAGTGCATATTTTTGTAAAAAAACTAAACATGGAATTGACCCAATCTAATTCATTTTTATCTTTAGCTATTATTTTTGACTTGCGTTAAATAATCGGACGGCAGCATAGACATTAGACAATAAAATTAGTTTTCTGTCTCAGACTTGCATCGAAAGACACTTACCTACTAAGTCCTTCTTTAATGGGTAAGGTGTACCTACAACTCACTTCTGTCAGACATAATAAGTTATGAGTTGTGGCGAAAGTGAGTTCGAGACCTCCAATAGAGTAGACCATATAATCAAGTTCAGGAAAGCATGTACATCGAAGAAGCATAATATACCTACACTAGTCGATGCAGTAGACGATAAAGTGACTTCAGCTTCACTAGGGTGCACCGGCGCAGCGAGGACCGGGCCGGCGCGCGGCGCCCGGTAGCCGCCTCTCGAGCTTTCTTCATAAATCAAAAAGTTGTTTTTGTGTCTTATCGGCGGATAATCGGCGGCTGCTACCGCGCTGCCGATGCCGCTTCCCCCCCCCCTGCCCCCTTCCCGCACCGCACGACCGCTATCTTTTGGATGGACTTAACTTTTTGTCGAATTTTAATGGGAATTAAACATAACGAACCGATAATCATTAGGTACGTCGTCCACCACTATATCTACTACTACATCGTTTTCGAGCCACCATAATGGAAAGCTATTAAAGGATTTTAGTGTAAGTAATCGATAACGAAGGGTTATAACTAGAATACTATGACTCCGCTAGTTTGGAATGCGAGCGAAGTTGACTAGACAAAGTTTAAGTTAACAGAACCTTTGTTTTCGGAGATTAAAAGCTTTCCTTCTTGTAACCGTTTTAAGATTTTGAGTTTTAAAGATTAGACCTGTTTTGTTTTTTTTTTTTTGTAGTTAGGTAGGTACCTACTTGGCCCTTTGGGTAGTTGACCAACCTACAGCATGATGAGTTTGTTAAGTTTGAGAGATATTTAGGTACCTTATACGTACCTACTTAGATTGATGACTGAAGCGGATCCACGGTTCGGCACACTGAAAAAAGGCTATGGTATGGCTATAAGGAACAACTGGGTACCTGTGGCAGTTTTGCATAGACAGATAATTTGGTGTAACGTCGAGTGATGACTTGATGAGTGTGGCGTAGGTATGCGCCATGCGTATCCATCGGGCGGCGGCGGCGCGGCGCTCGTGTGATCGTGTCAGCACATCTACTTCACCTAATTGCACCCCCGCGGCGTGATGGATGGTCCGCGCCAGGCCGACCGGCACCTCCCTCGCGGCGCACCCCTCCCCGCGGCCACCCCACGAACACAAGGGTTGTTCCCAGAAATTCCATTATCATTGGACTCGCCTCGTGGGCCGCTTCATTTAACATTAACAACGCGCCGACTGTTACAATCGCCTTATTGTATTGAACGCAGTAGTTTCTGAAATTCCGCAATTTGGTAGAGCAGATTACTTAGAAACGACAAAGAAAATATCTTTGGTACTTACCTAATTTGAGAAGTTGCCTACTTTTTTAAATAAAACCGAATTAGATACTTTACCATCACCTGCCTAACCTTTTCCCAACCCCAGATTAAATAATTCCGGTAGCTATCGCAATTTTGTATGTATCAGACGCTGCTAGCACATCAAGCTACCCGAAACTCAAATTTTTCCAATAAAATTTGAACCTTATACTTTAGCGATAAAATTGAAAATCTATTAAAGAAATTAGACAGATTGTAGTAGCTTGATGTGCTGGCGTCTGTACCTACTGTTGCAACGATGCATGTGTCCATGTATCGCTGTCGTAGGTCGCTGCTGTGGTCTCTAATTTACCAAACCGTAATGTTAATAAGGTAAATATAGATCAATGTCAATAAGCTATAAAATATTATACATACTTAAAGACGAAGACATTTTAATATAGGTACCATATTATTGTTCATTCTCATAATCGACGAGACATCCGACCCCTAATAGCCATTTTAATGTTTTCGGTTTTATGGATTTCATAGGAATAACAAAAGGCTCTTTAGAAATCCATGATTTATAAACGTCGTAAATTCGTAAAGAAATTTCTCATGGCACACATTTAAATACTTAAATAAAAATAGGATGTTGAGCTACCTTAGCCTTGTTTTTAGTACCTACCTTAGGAAACTATATTTTTTTCTAGACATGCCAAACACTAAAATAAATAAAATACAATTTACAAGTTAAATTCATGTATTGCGCCCGTTTCTGTTGCATTGCGTTTTCTTTGTTCGTGCGTTGATGGAGAACAAAGAACATAGGTAGGTGTATAAAGGTGTGTACAGACGCGTGTAATGTAATTTATCGTGTAAAGTAACGTGAATTCTGCGTGTGGACGGGACTACGAGATTTACATGTATCGCTCGTAGTCCTGTCCACACGCAGAATTGGTGTTACTTACATTATACGATAAATTACATTACACATTACACGCGTCTGTACACGCCTTAATGGAGAACGTGGGCTCACCCAGTGGGTACTTCGTCAATACTAACTTAATAAAGGGGTGTTCATAGAGTGTAGATTACGAGGTTGTCGTCAGAAATCCACCCTTTTCCGGTCGATCCAATGAAACGGAAGCGAAAAAAGATCAATATTTGGACAGAAATGATTATAACGCACACGACCGGACGCGAATACGTTCAGCGGCGCTAATAAAACCTAAGAACAGGATGCGATTTTCGACGGAATCATGATAACTCGTCAGTTCTCAGCGTTCTCTTGTCACAACAGAGTTTAGTTTTTTGTCGACTCGTATCGTATTCGATAGAATTGAATCGGATATCGAGCCAGCGGCAGCGCAGTTTGTATGCCTCGAGCGGATTCTCATTGAACCGACATCGCGCACATCCGCAACACAATCCGATCCCAAAGCTATTGAACACGACCCTATGTTTATTTTTCTTGGAGCTTAGGTACCAAGATGTAATAATAGTTTGATAGAACAGTGCAGTCAACGCGGTCAAAATATTATTATTTATTTATTTTAATCAACTGTGGATCATAAAATTAAACTAAATTAAAAATGATTAATCAAATTATATAATTAAATTTAAATTATACATTAAGAATTAGGTACATTTAAATTGAAAATTATACATTATAATTTAAGTAAAATTGAATTTATAATAGATAAACAAAATTAAAGAATAGGACCTATCTTAACATTAGTCAGTACCTACATGAACCATACAGGAGTGGTTCACGTACTGTCAGTCGAAACGTTCAGCAAAAGGATACTGTTGCGACTAGCCCGCACTTTAAGCACCAGGGATGTACACCGCTTGCGCATGACTGTGTGGAAACAATCCACACGCGCCTCGGCAAACATTCACAACGCGCTACAGAAACGGCAGCCCCAAAAGTACCCTGAACGCGTTGTTGTATTGCACGCGTAGGGCGCTGTAGGTACTGTATCTGCATGTAACCCATACACAGACTGCCAGTATAAAAGGACATACAAAGTACCCTAAATAGGGCTATTTTGACGCCCCTCGAACACCGAGCAAATCTGCGGGCTACCAAATTCGCACGAACAGACAGCGCCCTACGTTCCCTTTCAATATCTGCATCGTCTTCTAGGTCTGAGGCTAATAAATGTCCAAGCTAAGATATTTAAACGTATCAACTCTATTAAGTGGGCATCCGTTGAGCTTAATTGCCGGTAAGTAATCCTCTTGGTCCGAAAGACCATGAACTCGATGTTGTTCGAGTTATACAACAAACCATATTCTTCAGCATACTTTTCACACATGCCAATCAGCCTCGACACACCACAGAAACGCCTCTGTCTGTGGTGTGTCGTCAGCGTAACTGACATAAGACATTGTTTAGGCGCACACCTCCAATATGGCAACCGACATGCGCGCTGCTAGAGAGGCTCAGCCTCTCTATCAGCGCATCAAAGAGATTAATAGTCATTGCAGCGCATTAACATACATGTATAGAACAGTTTTTTTTAAACGAAAAATTTCTACACTAGGGGGATAGAATCATGTGTTGAACTCATGGTAACAGTTTGCGCGTCGATGTCCCTGGGGGTGAACATCAGAATGACTGGCCAAAATAACAGATCAGCTTTAAAATATACAGCTTCAGCTTTAAAGTTTGGAAATGACCTTTCCCACGCCCCTAATCGATTTGATCCATACTTCCAGGGACCCCCTGTATAGTGCTAAGACGGTTCCAGAGAAACCTTGCTTATCCGTATAGAAATAGATATCTATGTAGTTATTTATGTATCAGTGTTCTTTTCGTTATTTACATTTCAAGTATAATAATTTCTTTAAAGTTTACACCATCTGATAACATCTCTTCCTTTATTTACGCTACGCCAATGATTTCCGGAGATATTTAAACAAGTTGACAGATAAAGAGCGATAGGAGAGCGGCGCTCTTGTCATGAGAAAGAAAACCAAACAAATAAAAAAAAAAAGATCCTGACTGTGTAGCACCAGTGGTAGCTCAGATAACGCAAACAACGAGATACTAAAATTAGACACTTTGTACATTGAAAACTTTATTGAAATACCGCTTTATTTGTCGGGCTGCGCATAAAATTCTGTTTAAAATGTTAATAGTGGGTATGCGGGAATGTAAAGTAAAAAGCACGCGTGTTATAAACTGCATTGTGAACCTAAGAACGCTGCAATAAGAGCCACTTTACGAGCAAATTTGTTGAAAATAATAATTAGGTAGTCATCAGATTCGATAGTAGTTAAGACGTTGACGTAGTTACGTTCAGAGGCGCAAACAATTTCCACGTAGTTATTATGTTTCTGCAGGTCTAGATTTATAATATTGTTAATTTACAAGTTCAAAACGTTGTGTTCGGAAATACATACTCGTATAAAACATTTATGATTATTTTGATACAATTTGTAGCTTTGTTGTAGTCGATGTAAAATATTAGAAATTTCCTAGAAAGTGGCCTCACGTCGGTCAGCGCGCAAGACGACTGAGCAAGTGAGCACAAATTCAAACCTGTAATTTGAATATTGACGGGCGGCGGTGCGCCTAGCCGTCCGCTGACGTGAAACTAAACTAGCCCTACGGTAACTGCACTACATCTAAACATCACTAAATTCCTAAAAACACTACCTACAGTTTAGGTCTTTACTAGTACGGTACTTAGTTTGCGCTGAGGAGGGACTTATTCGGCATTTTAGATTTTCGAGTTCGCTAACTTTTGTCTACAATATCTGCTATTTCTATTCAGTTATCCAGTGTCTGAAACATTCAAACGTTTAATTTTCTATTCCGTGACTGCACACCCAGTGTGCCTAAAGATTGTCCGTGGAGTTTCTTGCCCGTTCTTCTCGCAAAGGTACCAAGTACAAGTACTTGTGTCAAGGAGTCGGTCAGTAAGAAACATGAAGATACTTGCTACTTTTTAATTCATGTCTCTGACTGACCGACTCCCTGACAATTCAAGTGCCTATAAATGGTTTAATTAAAATAAATTCTTTGAGTTTGAGTTTGTAGGTAGGTCCCCTACTGCACATAAAATGAAAGCTTCAAACAATCGACTCGGTTTTATCGGCTGTTAGCCCAGAGCGGGTTAGTTGTTATTGAAGAGGACACATTCGTAGAATGTCGGAAATAGCGCTTCCGAGTAACTGTTACGTTGGATCTCTTGTCGCCCGTCCCGTGTTTATTTATACAACTTCTGTAATCTGATGGCGAACGACTGCGGAGATCGTATCACTCCACGACCGATCATAGATCCTGTGTTCCACGACTGGAATAATTATCTTACACTGTTTTGTAGGAATGTTTTCTTTAAATTCCTTATTTATTGTATGTAGGTACCTAAGTGTTAGTCAACAACAGCCGTGCGATTCTGTAATCATCTCACCGTGAAAACTTGGGTGAAGTGAGCGTGAAGTGAGCTGTCATTCGCTAGGGATTAACACTACTAAGTGCTCACTTCACTTATGATTTCACGGTGAGATTTTTACAGAATCGACCGGCAGGTATATGTGTCGGTCTGTTCTGTGAAAATCTCACCGTGAAATCATAAGTGAGGTGAGCAGTGTGAATAGTGTTAATCCCTAATGACAGCTCACTTCCCGCTCACTTCACCTAAGTTCTCACGGTGACATTTATACAGAATAGCACTGCATGTCATCTACCAACTGTTTATCTACCAACTTACATTTTATTATATGTATATCTACTTAGGTACTGGTTTTTAAAACCGTTCTAAAAGATCAATCCGCGCCGACGCTAATTAACGTTAAGGTGTTGTTCTTCTACAGATGAACAAATAAATCAGATCCAACCTTTTGATTTAGACGGATCTTCGCCCACGCAAGTTCACCCAACTACCTACATGAATTATGATAACATAGGTACCTATGGACATGCGATGTAGGTACTTATGCAGGTACCTACTTAGTTGAATAAAGACCGCACGTGAGCGCGGTAACACTGACCATGAGCTGGCCTAGCGTAGTACTACGGAGATCCAATAGAATGAAAGGCAAGCTCATACTGACTTAGTTACTACTGACGTGCGGCGTACCGTACCGTCGATACCAAAAGAAGAAGGTAGTTGTTGTAGTCGTGTAGTGTAGGTCGAGATGAACTACCTACACAACATTGTGGTAGGTAGGTGGAAACAGATCGGGATCGTCCGAGGTTTGCGGCGTCGTCGGCGGCAGTGGTCGGGCGGCTCGGCGGTTCGTCGCGGCGAGATCAAAGCTCGGCGCGGGTCGACGCACGCGGCTCTCGATCGCCGCGTCACGTCCCGCGCGCCGCACATCGCGCGCCGCCCCGGCTCGCCTGCCCGCGACGCCCGCGTCTTCAACAACGACCTCAACTCAATTCGTTCGCCCGTTTGGCCGACTTCGAGATGCCGCATGCCGCCTTATCGGCAATCGCCGCGCGCAAAACAATGCTCAAAGGAAGCGTTCCATCCTTGAACCGGTTATTGTTTACAAACGACCAGCGTTTAATGGTCGTAAATTGCTTTAAACGAAATATGGCGGCCTTGCTATTCTCGCGTGTTCCTTCCGTGTTAAAAAATTCAAACTAGGCAGGAAGACAAAAAATATTATTATTAACTTAGGCACATTATTTTATTCAACAGCCAACCTTGCACTAATAAATCATATTCGGTCGCGAATCACATTTTTTTTCTGACCTGAAATTGGCAAAAAACTACTCTTTTATTTTTCACTTTTACCATTTTTCTGTAGGATAGCAAGAAAAACCCTAACCAAACGTTCATCACTTAGGTACATACAACATTAAAAATAATTAAAACCACACAGCTCTCAACATCACACGCGACTTTCATGTGTGAACCCCGTTAACTTCCCCCTTACTCAAAAGCGAGTTCCTCCTAATCCCCTCGGAGCATAAATTGTAGAAAACAAAAAATAAAACGTAAGTAGTTATAAAATCAAAGCTCGGCGGTGCGTTCGCCGTGGCGCATGGCAGCATGGCGTGTCCGACGGCCATCGTAACGCAACGGGTTGAATTAATTAGTAGTGCAGTGCTCGGCGGCCGAGCCACTCACTGTCTTTATAACATAATTTGCACTTCGTGCGGCGAGATCAAAGCCGAGGCCGTTCGGTGGCGGCGCCTTTGATCACGGCGAGTCTTTGACTGCCGCCGCCTCCGCCGGCCACGCCTCGAAATAGTCAATTTGTCGCTGGTTTTTTCATGAGACGAAGTGGTACTTTTACGCGCAGGGAGACATCGTAAAATATTATTTATTTCATTACAATAGAAGGTATAAAAGTTTTATATTCTACCTGGCAGAATTTAATCCTGACTTTACCATAAGAATACCTACTGTTAAATTATTGTAGTAATCGTTTACAACTTGGCGCCGCCGATAGTTTGATTTTATTAACGATAACACAAATAGACTTCCATGCTATCTTACACAATGTTATCTAGTTTTGTCTACCTATGCAATGCGATAGATCGATTCATTCTTAAATTATACTAATCTACTGTTATACAAGTAAAAAAAAAGTAGTTAGAGGTTTACTGGAGTAAGGGCTGATTTTTCCAATGCCAGATAATTTTATCCTAGGAATAATTAACAATTTTTGACAGTTCTCCCATACCTATAAAATCTGACAGACGTCAATTTTATTCTAAGTACCAAGTACGAATAACAATTGTCTGTCGATTGAAAAATCAACCCTAAGTATAGGTACAATAAATAACTAACCTACCTATTATAATAATATACCTTAGGTAATTATCTAAGGTCATTTAAAAAAATATACCTAGATATACAGCGTGTAACGGAAGGGGGGTATCAACCCTGAAGGAGGTGAATGTGCTCATGAAACTCAACAACTTTCCCCAAAGAACATAGGTCGCAATATGAAAAAAAAATTTGGCCCTCCCTTACAAAACTGACTACCAGCTGATTGATTTACTATGGGAGGGCCAAATTTTTTTTTCATATTTCGACCTATGTTCTTTGGGGAAAGTTGTTGAGTTTCATGAGCACATTCACCTCCTTCAGGGTTGATACCCCCCTTCCGTTACACGCTGTATAGATAATACAATGAACCTACTTGAATGTATTGCTGACCATCACTAGTTAACTAGTGATGGTCAGCAACACGTTACATTAGTACAATATGAATTAGCTAGCACTTCGACCGCGACTTTCCGCGATTTCGTATTTTCCCTGAAAAATCAATACTCCCTTCTTTAAAAGGTAGTTCTTGATAATCATAGCTATTAGGTTTTAAGTAAGGTAATGTAATACTTGATTTAAAAATGTTAGCGCTATTTTATTTTAAATTGTAAACTTGTCCGTTGTTTCAGGTGGAGCGCGAAGCCGACAAAGAGATGAAATATGTTGGTAATCAATTTGATAGCGCAAACGCAGACTACTGGCCGACGATGATGCTATCGCTACGCACATTTGGCCGATGGCGGGCGATGGAACTGCTAACACACTGTTGTAAAACTTGTTATAGGCGGGCAGAACATCTACGCTGTTATATGGACCAAATTAAATACTCGATGTTATTAATTTTTGTTGTCAACAAACTCTAGTCGTATTTTAAACAGTACATTTTAAGGACTAAAATTACACACACAATAAAGTTACCTATAGATGTAGGTGCACATCTAAGTATAATTTATGAGGAAATGTTGCGGAGAGTCGGCCGTCTCGCCCAGTCGCGCGCCGAGCCATGCAGCGGAAAGATCAAAGTCACAAAGATGAGTATCGTATCGCTGCCCGGCGGCGCGCGGCGGAGACCCTGCCTTTTTAGGGTTTCGTACCAAAATGATAAAAAAAAAGTAACCCTTATGGTGCAACTTCGTCTGTCTGTCTCTCTGTCCCAACTACTTATTTTAGGAATATTATACATAGGTATTAGGAATTACTGAGGCTATCGACTTGAAATGTAGAATACTTATAAATAAACACTGTTTAGGTATACATTTACGTAACAAATGTTAAGAATTGAAAAATATTATTATTTTTAGTGCAAAGTAAAAAACGAGGGACTGAAATTTATAAGTAACTTGGTGTAGGTAAAGGTAAATTGGTTTAAGAGAGGGCTTTATTTGCACATTAGAAAACATTTTTATATTCTAGAATTCCTTAGTTTTTTATTTACAATAAAAAAATCTGTAAATATAACTAACCACGGACCGAAATCTGCTAATCTATCCGCGAGTCGATTCAGAAATCTGCTATAAATATAATTGATAGATGCTTATGCTACTATTACTTACAGGAAAAATAAAATGATGCATCTTACTAGCACAGAGGTTTAGTCATCAGCAAAAAAAAAAAATGTCCTACCAACGGAACCCTTGGTGGTGAGTCGGACTCCACTCGGCGGTTATTTCATATAATTTTTAACCACTTAGCTCACAGTTCTCCATTTACAAATTCCTAAGTAGGTACTTTAAAAAAAAAACTACAGCAGTAAAATAATATTTTTTTATGCGAACATACTCAAAAAACATAACCCTGTCTTTGCTGTCGCGCAGTCGGGTAAAAATAAGTGGGGTAACTAATAACTTGGACCCAGTACTTAGGTAGCACTGTCTCATGATTAAATACAGAGTAAGCACTAAGCATGGTGTGCGAGTACAGTTTATAGCTGTTAGAATTACAACATCTCTCGCAAATCTTATGGATATTGCACAATTTTACAAGCTGAACCACATTTTCAATCCGCGAAAGGTAGTTCTAAAACCGCGACGCGACGTGAAGAATCAGTTTCGCAATATTACTACGGGCAAGCAAACTATTTATTCATTATTTCTACGTAAATAGAGTACCGAGCTAAACTGAGTTATTTTTTTAACGACTCGACGAAAAAATTGTACTGCAGCAGCTTTTGCTCTTCATATTTGCAGTTGCAACATCAAGAGATTGCCAAACGATGATGGCACGTGACGCAATAGCCGGCGGCGCGTTTGATGTCCGCTTTGTATCCAGTAAATCCCGTAATGGATCGGCGAGCAGACAGAGTTGTCGCCCGCTTGTGAAGTTGCCGCTAAAGAGCGCGCCGACAAAGGGCCCCTCGGTAGCACAAAGCTATTGATATCATTTAAATCCCTTTGATAATCACCGACGTTGTTACATCCCTTTGGGAACAGGGCAAAGCGTTTGTGCATGAACCCGTTCTAATTGCTGAATGTGTATCATGTGTATGTCTGCTTTGCATTTTACCTAAGTGCTGACATTTACATAGGTGTAAAGATATTGTTCGCTTATACTATATGTAGACGCAGTGAGAGACCTAAGAACGAAGGACCGGAGACCTAAGAATTAGCCAGTCGCGCAGTTGCGAGTCGAAGACCGACAGGGTAAATTGCATATTGATAGGTAGGCAACTGTTATTTCAATTGATGTGAGGGACATCAGAGCCGGCTTAAGCATATTGGGCGCCGGGGTGCGAGAATCAGCCTGCAACGTATTGTTTTTTTCTTTGTCAAAAAAAAAAAAACAAAAACAACGTTTAGGTGCCAAGTTGTCACCTATTTAGTTCAAAACTGACTAACAACTGGCAAACGTTGTGTTAGTAGCAAAGGTTTTACTTGAAAAGCTCTTTTTCTTGTAGTAATAAGGTGCAAGCACATCGCAAGTCACAACGCGAATATGCAAAGCTGCATGAGGCGTATATAAACAATATACGCCTACATTTTTAAAGGTGTGATGAATATTTGTTCAGTAATTTTTAAAACAGATTATGATTACGCATGGTATGTGTAGGTATAAGACGATTGGCTTGCGCCCCCTAAAACCCTGCACCCGGGCGCCACGCACCCCTTGCACCCCCTGGTAAAGACGGCCCTGACGGACATTTTGGAGAATCCAGATTTTGGAGCTCTATCGACCGTATCCGTTGTAACAAAAGTCCCGACAATTTTACGTGGAATAAGCATTAAAACAAACATTTCCGAAGTGGGCATGCCAGGCCAGCATGTAAATTGGCAAGCGGACAAACAAGCAATACGAAAGCAAGTGGTTTCAAGATTCGAACATCCGCCCAATTCTATCCGAGTCGGGTCCGCCGCGGAAATTGGATAGTCGCAGCAAGCAAACCAAGAATGCAGTCAGGCAAGAAAGAATAGCATTTGTCTGCAAATAGTTTCGGGGTTTAATAAATATACCAACCACATTAGTCGATGATTTAATGATGATAGCATTAGCAAGCATTACATGTAGGCTGGCAAGCATGCATACAAACAATCAAGCAAATATTTTCAAGGTTTAAAAAAATACCCATCTACCAACCTTATGCACGTATAGGGTCCCCAACAGTCAATGGTGTCTGGTGGTGGATGGGTGATAGTGTGATAGTGATAGCAACCATACAAGCAGGCATGCTAGTAGGCAAGGCACGCACATAAGCAAGCAGGCTGGCATTAGAGAATACTTACCATCCCGGGATCCCGGATGTTTTCTACCACGAAAATCCCGATACTGTACTAGTCCAATCTCGGATTTTCGGGATTGGCAATCCCGAAAATCCCGAGATTGGTCAAGCACAGGCCTGGGATTGTATTCTATAGCTGGCATTCAAAAAGGCACACAAGCAAGCATGCAAACAGAAGCTGCCCAAGATTTTGGAAGGGTCACTTGGCCTAAGTTCAGTAGGAAAGAAAGGAAGGACATGCGTTTATTGGCATAAATTAGAAACTTAAATATTAACTTACGTTTTTTGCAAGTTGCAAGTCAGATTCATATTGTAAGTACCCTCTAAGTTCATAATATTATAATCCCATTGATTGATAAGTATTTCATGGAATAATAATTTGATATAATGGAGGCTGTTTTGATGATTATAATTCTGTAAATACGTATTTGTTACGCTCGCGAATCATATTTTGTTCAATATACAACCTGATACATCTGCAAATTGCAAAAAAACGTAAGAAAATTTGAATTTCGCTTTGGTTAAACCGGAAAAGTGCGAGAGTTCCGTAATCCGTCTCAAAACTGACATTACCAATTCCGGATTGAAAGATAAACTTATCTTTGCAGTTCAAAAAAAAAAAAATTAATGGAGTGGATAGTGAACCGATTTTAATGAAATAAAAGACTAATGCCCATTTTCGCTAACTCTAGGCGAGACCTAAATGATGCCCAAATAAAATCACGCTGTTGGATTATCAACTTTCAGCGCTAAGCCGAGCGTTGAAAATCCAGTGAAAAATGCACCAAAAGTTAAGTAAAACGGGCATAAAAGTTACTATTACTTATGGAAAGAATATGATCTACCATTCTATCTACTTAAAAAAATGTTCTGAATTTCAAAATAAAAGCCTTTCATTTTTCAGTCAACTTTTTATTTGTGGTTACCTCGGACATAGCTCTAGGGATGTTACATTACGTCTATAAGGTGCTCATAGCGGTCAGTACCTATCTTCTGCCAATATAAGTAAATTAGCAAAAAAGTCAATTCAAACAAAGGCTTTAACTCTAACCTCAGTCGGTTCAAAAGAATCTTTTATTTTTTATCGAAACTGCACCGATAGAATTAATCGTGAGAATTGGCGTTTTTCTAGGTAACTGTAATTTTACATTACCATTGTTCCAAAACTTTAAATGCAATTAGCAATTACTTAAAATGTTCGGGACAGTCCCAATAACGATTTCCTGTAGCTATGCTATAGCTACAGCGTTTAAGATACCTGCCCTTACTGCCCCAGCCCTAAAATCCACCCTTTATTAACATAGCACACCACTGACACCCCCTGTATACATAAATGAGAGAGAACTATAACACGTAGGTACCTACCATCTACATATAATAATCACACTTGGTAGCTATTAATTCGGGATCACTTTTTAAGCGTCCGACATACGAGAGAACAGGTTTTGTTGTAGGTGAATGTAAAGAAAAAGAAGTGTTCACGCCGTAAAGTATAAGGGGATAAAAGGAGATACATAATCGTATGTTATTATTTCTTTCTTTGAAGTACCGAGCCGACAGAACTTGCCGTGTCTACCTACTACAAATTGCATCTGTGCCCGCGCCGCACGTTTTGCTGCCCTCATGCGCATCATGCCGGTATTGTTGTATTTATTTGAACAATGAACAACTACTAGGCATGTATAGGAATTATCATTACCTGTTGCAATTTACAGAACAAAAAGTAGTTTGATATTTCAATACCATAACGTTTCTCTGAGAAAATTGGGGCTACACTTCTTAATCAGGGGGCTCTTCAAAATAAAACTGCGAGATAACTCTAATCAGTTCAAGGAAATATTGAATGGGACAAATGTTCTTCATAGAAGTACCTTGTCCAAGGCCTACTCGATGTATTATCAAGTAAACAAGTGCTTTTACAAGAAAAGCTGAAGATTGGAGAAGTGTGATGAAAATACGTGAGTGGGCATTGCCCACACGACGCGATAGAAGTCGAGCGACCACATCTGGCGACGTGCCAACCGGCTGAATAGCAGAAATAACGCCACTATCAACATTCCAGGTCACTTCGTAAGATTATCTTTTTATTATATGCGTATACAAAGATTTGATCTTCTTAGAGAAACTAAACAAACAATCTTGCCGAGCACGGGATTACTAGGAAGGAACATACCTTGCTAACGACGCCAACGTAATTATTGTCGTGTTGAATGACAGCATTGATAGTTTTAATGATTCCTAAAACTGGAAATCACTGTTAAATTGTAGTATCATTTGTAATTATAACTGTTGGACGTTGTATACAGACTTAAAATATAAAAGCCGCAATTTATTGACGATATTGATAATCGTTCGGCATTAGCCATCAACACTATTTCGTGGAACACGCCACCCACGTAGAGCCTGCGCGCGAGACCCTCCCGAGCGCTGTGTATGGTCATCTTATTGTAACGTCATCCGATAAATACCTATGTGTGTTATGGTAACAAGTAAAGGAAGGTAGACACTACCTACTACGTCATTTACGTCACTTTTAGGGCTGTTCAGTTTGACAGCAACCCTGTTTGAGCCTATAACACAAACACATTTAGTGAGATTTTATGGAGTTGGTGCATTTAGCGACTTTATAAATAAGAGAATTTTCATTAAATACTTTCTAATGAACGAGAGAATAAGTACAATTTTACGTCCTCGTGGAGTTTTCTTTATTACAGACATAAAACTTACATAAAACACTGTTTGTTGTAAGTCAGTTTTGGAATACGACCTCATCTTGGTCGACGATAACTTTTCGACAATAAACCTAACACGAAGAGGTCGTAAAATTCTAATTTGAAACTTTCTGGCCGTGCTCCATCCCTGGCCGGCACGGCACCCGGGCACCCCATGGGCCTGCACCCTCCTCCCGGGGTCTAGTAATAAACAGTGTATGACACAACATTTTCTCTTTGGCGTAATGAAATAAATATGGTTTCGTTATTTTTAACAACAAAATCAACATGGATGAGAGCTTTCCTTCCAAACGTGGACCAATACCTAATGTTTTATTGCCGTTTGGACTGGAAGCAGAACCCCAAACAAGTTGAGAAAATGCTAGGCAGATGATGATAGTAAACATAAAGAAGAAATCTTTCCAAAAAAATATGTTTTTATGAATGGAAATTAGAATACCTAATTACCTACCAGATGTGTGTTATTTATATTCATCTCAAAGGTGGAAGCACGGAGCCGCTTGAAGTGAAGCTCGGCTTGCCACTAACCAAGTCCTACCTACTATCTACCTACCTTAATCTTTTTAGTAATCGCTTACTTCAGGGTCATCGACCGCATGGAGGCTGCCATTGCCAACGTAGCGGATGCGCGTTCACCTTTCTCTCTATTACTGCCCTATAGATATTTACCTGCTGCTCACTTTCTTCGCTAAGTAAAAGTTGCTATACTTGCTATAAACATGAAACCACAACCACACCACACCGCACCAAAATACCAGGTGTAGGTAAATGTAAAATGTATCGATCTATTTACGTAGGTACCTATGTATACAGTAGGTATGTAGGTAATTATATGTTAGCAATCTACATGTAAAATAATATTACGAGTACCTTTATCTAGTAGGTATGTAAATATGTATTTTTTACATAATTCAAGCTGTCTCAATTAAGTCGTCAACATCAGTCAAATGCAACATGCTTTGTTGAATCCTACCTAATACGACTCACATTTTTCTTTCTGACAAGTAAGGTCGTGAATCGTGACGAGTACTGCAATGTTTAAGTGTTGCACAATACACACCCAATTGCCACGATAACTTGGGAAAATCAGCCGAGAAGAAGACGGAAGAAAACTAGCGGAAATAAGAATCGATGATGTGTGGAATGGCTGGAATTGATAAAGTTAGATTTAAGTATAATAATTAAAGGAATTTGCAAGACACAGAAAAGTAGGAAGGAAACCGTTTATCTTGGCATGCCCATGTGACATCAGACCAAAGAATGTTTGGTCTGATGTCACATGTCCATATTTGGACGGATTGTGTCAGAGATGATATGAATGAAAAAGGAAGTCAACGATAATATGAACTATTCTTCCCTGTATACAGGGAAGAATGGAAGAGACGAAGAGGAAAACATTTTGCACCTATCCCAGGTAACATGGGACAAAGTTAGGTAAAAAGAAGACATGGTACAATCGCAAGGAGTTGTGAGTTGATCTTTAATGTTTTAATAAAATAGAGTCAGTTATTTCAAATGACTTACTGATTTATCCTAACTGGCATTAAAAAGTCTTGCGTGTATATGCTCGTGACTGTAGGGCATGGAAGCTTTTAGAAGCATTTAATACCTTTTTTTTTTTTGCTAGACACTTACTCCAAGAATGAAAATTAAA
Source organism: Eremobia ochroleuca (assembly GCA_949629135.1). Taxonomy (NCBI): domain Eukaryota; kingdom Metazoa; phylum Arthropoda; class Insecta; order Lepidoptera; family Noctuidae; genus Eremobia; species Eremobia ochroleuca. The sequence goes on along the minus strand of OX451386.1, from coordinate 10,924,139 downwards.
GAAATTCGTTACCTCCGTTAGGTACGGTCAACTGTGGCATATTTATTTTCCTTGAGCAACTTTACCCATGAGTACTGTACTTATATATTTCTCGATTACTAAAAATCTGTTGCCGCCATATAATATCAAAGAGAAACAATAGTAGATAAATAAATTTTGTAATCGACTTAATCGAGAGATATTTACATACAGTATTCATGGGTAATGTTGCTCTTGGAAAGTAAAGATGCCACAGTTGACGGTAGCGTATTGGTGTATTTATGTATGTATACTACTAAATATAATTCTTTAATTCTCTCACCAACAGACAACGCACTACCCAAACCGCTGGGTGTAGAAACACGAAGTTCACAAAAGTTCAGAGTATTACAGTGTGTCCCGTTTACAGTAGACCACACGGAGAGAAAAATCTTAGAAAAATTACTGTGCTGACTCATAATCTGAGTGCATTTGAGTGGTAATGGAAAAATTACCATGCTAGCACAGTAAAAATTCTTATGCTGTACAGTAAAATTTATTGGACAAGTAGTGAATTTTTCCCAATCTCACTCAGAAAAGTTTCTGTAGATGTCACTTGCACTCACTTTACAGTGACGAGCAAAGTAATTTTTCTAAGATTTTTCTCTCCGTGCAGAACGATATTTTAGAAGCCTCTCGCTAAGGGCTTTTAAAAACACCACCATGTTTGTCTAGCGATTATTTATAGTTATGGAGAAAACTATGTTTAAAGGGAAACATTTTGTTAAACATAATTCTTTCCAAATCTTCATCCCCACAAATTAAATAAAGTGGAAATGACGTCTCATGAACATATTATGTGCATTCTACTCGAATCACATTATTGTGTAAAATTTGCTAAATTTTGACAATATTATTGATCTCCTATTAGTTATTGTAAGAATTAAAATGATCAAAAGGCAAGCCTACGGGTCCATAGCGGTTCAGTAACAAGGCGAGTGGAAGGAAGGATTCTTGAAAATTCATAGTCCAAAGGTGTTAAATAAGGGATGAAAAGTTTGTGTGAAAGTTCGTAATTTTAGCCAATGAGAAATCCCATAGGGCACACGATTTTTTTAAAATAACTTTCACGTTACGTCGTTGGTCCCGGCTGTCATTCGTAGATCTTTGACAGTCGTTACGGGTAGTCAGAAGCCCGAAAGTCTGACAACCAGTCTTACCTAGGGGTGTCGTATTACCCAGTAACTGGGTTGTGGAGGTCAGATAGGCAGTCGCTCCATGTAAAATGCTGGTACTCAGCTGCACCGGTTCGACTGGAAGCCGACCCCAACATAGTTGGGAAAAGGCTAGGCAGATGATGATGATGATGAACTTTCGATAAGTAAGTAAGTATTACATTTCCCGTGCATCTTTGATACTTCTTGGCATAGGTACTTAACAAGTTTCCCAAGTGCAAACAAATGCACATAGTTCCAAAACTTCCTGGTAGGTATCTATGTACTCTACTTGTTTGGAAGGCTATTAAGTAGTTATTTTGAATATCAATGCCAAAATTAAACTTATAGTAGTTATTAAGTACTTAGATAAGGTACGTTGAATAACCTACTATGTAGTAAGATTCGATTTCGAAATTGTTATGGGTAGGTATGCTTACTCACCATAACACAAGAATCTATACAGGTATGTAGATACCCATATAAGAAACCCATTATACCTAAGAACATTCCTAGTACCTACTTGCATAGAAAATTTTGCAAAGGCTTTTACGGCAGACTGTCTGTGACTGACACCTTGCTCGGGACGAATGACGATTGTCGTCACGCACACGGTTGTATTTTGTACACTATCGGGCGGCATTTGTTTCGCGATCGCGACACAGCAGCCGCCAGCCACCAGTGCCGCCAGGCCGCCACACCGCGTCGCACTATCCCGCGCCCTCGCCGCCCCTCCCTCCCTACTCCCTTCATCCATCAGTCAGTCACTCTACGGCACGCACGAGGGACGGTCGCTCGATTTCTCTCTTCGCTCAACATTCACGCGGACAACTGGGTCAAAGGCTTCGTGCTAACTTCCAACGAAACCTTAAACGTCCTGTGTTGTGACCGAATACAGTGCAAGTGAATTAGAATTATAGTTAGTGATATATCAAATTAAACCTGCGGTTCTTTTGAAGTGTACGGGATGCGTGCGTGAGCGCAGCGCATGACGTGCTACGAAACGTTGAGAGCTCCGGCACCCGCCGCGGACGCCCCCATGGCGCACCACTTCGTCAAGTGGTGGCGCAACAAGTTTAGAAATGGATACAAGAAATTTAGCAGTAAGTTATTACCATAAAACTATTTTCTTGTACCTGCAAGGCGCCAAAACAATACGTTGTTATTACTATTTTACACTGCCCTGTCGATCGTGTGGTCAAAAACAAAATACCATGTTCTTGTCTTACAGCAACAGTCGTGGATAGTGGGTTCTAAAAAATAGGAAAACATGTTGGTATCGTAATAAATACAAACTAAAGAACACTGTACATAAATGAGTGTGATACGAATAGCAAACTTCACAATATTATTATAAAAACCGGTCAAGGGCGAGTTGAAATAGAGCAAGAAGGGTTCTATAAACTGTTGTTTACATTTAAAACAACGCCATCTGGCGATTCTTTACTTACAATTGGTTTTTGAGTTGAGTTATTGTTTCATAGTTCCACCCATAAAAGAACCTTTACACGATCACTTTTTGCCCATCTATCACAGAGGTTATTCTCGAGATCTATGCAATGTTGGAATTTGATTTTGGCATTATGTTAGGTATCTAGGATGCGTACACAGATCGCCTGTCAAAGACCAAAAAAATAAAATATTTGGGACCCCCCAAATAAACATAGATATGTAGGTATAGGTACTTTAGGTGCTAGCGTAGGTCTTATTTGCTACGCGCAATACAGTTATTAGGGCAAATCGGTGGCGTCAGACTAGTACTCAGTGTAATTTGGTTGGGAACCCTAAACTTGTGCGACCCCGTCTTGCTCTTAGATGGTTTTTATTTTGCTTTGGTATTGCAGTTAGATTAGATGAAGTTATTTGGGAACCCCTAAGACGACCCACTGACCGGGAACTACTTGCTCGTGCCCGTTACATTAGGTACAAGGTACTAACTGAAATAACAAAAAAAAAAAAAATGGTGTTAAGGTAGGTACCAACTCGTATGTAGGTAGGTCAGGTCAGGTAGGTAGGTAGGTACAGACGCCAGCATATCGAGCTACTACAATCTGTCAAATTTTTTAAATAGATTTTCAACTCTATCGCTGAAGCATAAGGTTCAAAGTTGATTGGGAAAGTTTGACAGTTTCGGGTAACTTTATGTGCTGGCGTCTGTACGTATCTAAGTACTTACTCGAATATATTTGGGTTCCTTATCATCATCATACTTGTCACAGAATAACATCTTAATACATACTAAGATGTCCACTTTTGACGGAGGCACCTACTTTTATATTTTAGGCTTCGTTTTTGTAAACAGGGTTTAAGGAGTAAAAAGTGAAAACAGGATAGAGATCGTTCAACCAACCTATTATTCTGATGAAAACAATTTCAATCAAAGTACGAAAACCTTTTTCCACGTAGAAAAAGTAGGACTGAGCCTGCCGGTAGAGCAGCCTTTCAAAGTTATAAACCAAAAATAAAATTGAGAAGTCAACTATTACTACAACACTCGGGTACCTACTATTATTAGTTTTTTAACTTATCGCGTCTATTCAATTATCTTAGTCAGTGCTATGTGAAATAACTAATGTAAAGGTTATACCTTTATCGTGCTTATTATAAGATTTTACGATCTCGCACGATGTTATCAACAGTCGGCAAGATCAAACACAGGCACCGTTGGCACGGCGACGACCCGCCGACCGGGCGATTCGTTCGCGGCAACATGAATTGAATGGAAAAAAAAGTAAAATCAAATAATAGGACGAGTTGTCTTCCGCTACACGGCCGCGGCCCACGTACTCAGACCCACGTTACTTGTTTCTTTAAAAGAATTACTTTTCAGTTTTTCGCGTTGTAGACAGATTTTTATTTATTGAAAGCATTTTATTTATTACCTACTGTTGACATGGCATGGTCTACTCATGTGCCAAATTTAATCCAAATCCGTTTAGCCATTTTAGCGTGAAAGCGTAAAAATCAAATCTTTTCTCTTTATAATATTCGTTTAGAAAACAACTGCTTAACAACATTACATTGATTGGGATTACCGAACGGACACAAACATGGATATTTATAACGTGTGCTTTGTTAGATTATAATATAATCTTGTGGTTATAAAGTTGGACATAATATTATGTCCAACTTTATAACCACAAGATTAAAATTGCAAATCCTCAAATTGATTATGTTAGCCGCGCGTGAAAGAAATTAACTACACATCAACATCATATCAGTCTTTCGTAAATAAATAAAGAAATTCCGGCTTCTTAATATTATGTGAGCAACAGAGCGCCCACTTAACTAATACAACTTCAAAGCAAACAAATAGAAATAGCTCTTTGATCTTGTTCTGTTTATTTACAACAAAATATTATAAACGGTATACCTCTAGCTACTTCATTAAGAAAACGTCTTTCATTTTAATAATCTCCTGCTGCCGTACAGTTCGTAAATATAAACTTGCCGAGTTTGTAGACTGTTTTGCTCATTTCATAAACTTCAAAGCGAATTTTAATGAAATACACTCCCAACATAGTAGCAAATTATGAGAATTAAATTTTTCAAAGGAAAGTTTTTAAAAACTAACAAGTTATTTCGCATAAACTAACCGTAATCACATAACTATTTCGGTTTGTAATGTAACTTGTTTGTTTAAAACCATTATGATATTTTATTAAAAAAAGAAAAACAGGTTTTTTGCTGTGAGGTTTCAAGACCGTTTTAATATTTTTGACATTTGGTACCTAACGAAAAGTTAGCAATGAAACGCAGGTTGTAACGTTGTAATAAATAGAAGGCGCGCCTTAAATCACTGCAGGAATGTGGTTACGCTTAGCCGCATTATAACGTATACAGTAGATGTTGTTACCCATGGAGTTCAGACGTTAAGAGACTTTTGAGACATATGTACCGGTCCCAGAGTGTAATTCTCATCTAGACACGACTTAATTCAGATTTGGGATTGTTTTTAGAATTACCCTTAAGGTTATATTTTCAAAAGCTATGCAATCATGGCCGCAAATTACTACTTGTTATTGATAAACACTGGGAGTGGAGAGCAACACAAAAATAAAAATACTTCTAAAATAAATTTTGTAAGACGTATAAAAGAAATGCCGCCTCTTTTGAGAGAAATAACATTAGCGGCAGATGTGCGATGCTACGGTGGAGCCCAAACGTTCCAATCTAAAGGGCGACCCACTCACCGGGCCTTCCAGGAAATGTCTCAACGCTCCCCGTAACCTTGTGTCGTTTACATCTCTCCGTCTCTCGGCGGCAGCACGGGCGCGGGCGCGGGCGCGGGCGTCGGTCGGTCCGCATCACACACTTTTTGAATTTCGCCGACAAGCTTTTGGGTATACTTTTTTTCTGGCCATTATGTTACTCGCATTGTATTCCCTTGGCAATGATTACAATGACTAAAATAGCATGAAATACAAATTGAAGATAAAATAAAATTTAGGTTTCGTACCTGTTTTTGAGGTGAGTGGACCAAACAAACGAGTATCAGTTTTGTATTGGTCCTGCCTATTATTTTATACTCTTTGCTTGCCATTAATTAGTGATGCTGGGTTCTCCTTTTATGTGTTATCGACTTTTAAATTAATGATTAATTTGAGTTTACATGGCGCCGGCATTGCTTTATTGCGATTATCTGATTTTTAAACACATACACTATTATCAATCCCAATAAAATTGCAATGAAGCATATTTTTTTTTAGAACAAAGTTCCTTAACGCGGCTTGCGGTAGAGTTGACTGGTTTCAATTTGTGAAGTTTCAAGCTTGCTGACCGATTTCAGTCATGATTTGCAAAGGGCGACTGGAATTTTACTCTCCGGTATATTTAAAATTGCGAATTCTTTAGATATTTATATTGAGGATCGGTTAGAGCGTGAAAAATTACCACGGGTTGGCATTCTATATAAAAACCCCAGAAACATTACTCTGACCTAGTCCAGCAGTCCCAGCAGTGGCGGATTAACACATTTGCCGCCAGTAGGCTATTCAAATTTTGCCGCCTCTTCTGACCTCAGCATTTCGATACCCTACACGGACAAAAGAAGATGGAAGAAAGTATTAGCAGATTGACAAACGCAAATTCCCCACTTTGACAGGTTAAGTGGTAAAATCTAATAACATTTAGGTATTTATTTATTTTTTATTTCCATAAGAAAAAAAAAAAGGGGCAAATTTGCCGCCTCCTAAAATCCGCCTTAGGCTCAAGCCTACTCAGCCTGCTGGTAAATCCGCCAATGAGTCCCAGCACATTTCTGTCATAATGAGGTGACCTCTAGCTACATTTGGGCGTCAATAATATAAAATTCAGTGGTACTTACCGACCTCTTTCGTTTTTCAGTTGGTATGGAGAGCGAGCGGACGGACACCGAAGAGCTGGTGGGTCGAGCTGCTTCCCAGTGTTCTGCGCCCCCCGACCTGTTGCCGAGCGAGGCCAGAGCCCTGCTGCGGCCGAGCACACCGCCGGCGCCGCCGCCGCGCTCGCACGAACCTTCCTACAAACCATCACCGTCACCCACCCCGGCGAAGGAGAACAATGATGACAAACAACCTAGATTACGATTTGAGGTAATCACACAATAAGTCAGTAAAATACATAATTTATAGCGGTCAATAGCACGTAGTAGAATATTTAGTGAATGTAAACGACCTACTCACTAGCAGATTTGCCGCTCTTGATGAAGTAGGTACAGTTTTCATAGGTAGCGAACAAGGAGCATGGAATCCGTGCTCTATGGTAGCAATCAATCTTAAGGCGTGTACAGACGCGTGTAATGTGTAATGTAATTTATCGTGTAATGTAACGAGAATTCTGCGTGTGGACGGGACTACGAGCGATAGGTACAGACGCCAGCACATCAAGCTACTACAATCTGTCAGATTTCTTTAATAGATTTTCAACTTTAGCGCTAAAGCATAAGGTTCAAAGTTGATTGGGAAAATCTGACAGTTTCGGGTAGCTTGATGTACTGGCGTCTGTACATGTAATGCTCGTAGTCCCGTCCACACGCAGAATTCGCGTTACATTACACATTACTCGCGTCTGTACACGCTTCTTTTAACGCGATGTGATATTGTCTCGAAAATAGATTTGAGAAACGATTAACTTTTAAGTAACCCATTGTTTAATTACTTTTAATCTCCGGCTTATATTTTTCTGTTACTTTAAAGCCATTTATAGGCGGCCAGTTAAAATAAACTTAGCTAGTTCCATCCACCGTAAAATTACACGAATCCGTCAGTTTAGCGACCCATTTTTTTTCGCCAGGAACTTATGGGGATCAATGAAAAACTCCCACGAAGTTTGTCACTCACAAACAGAGATTGTAGGAAATATTATTTTAGTATGGTTTAGTTGTGCCCAAGCGCTACCCGCCAGCCGCCCATGCGTGTATGGGAATTAGAAAGTGGCGATTAGTAACCAAGCAAGTCGTGACTTAAGATTTAATCAAATTCATGTCTTTACAATCTACTTAGCCATGTTGACATCATGACTGCCTCGTTGGAGTAATGGTCGCTAGCGAGACTGCTGAGCGTGGAGTCCTTGCTCGGACGGTGTAATCCGACGTTGTCGTTATAGCCCAGGAAAATAAGATTATCTGCTTTTACAAAATATTAGCAGAATCCTATCAATCAACTCAGCCTATCGCAGTCAACTGCTGGATATAGGCCTCTCCCAGACTGCGCCACAACACCCTATCAGTCTACCCCAGCCACCTTCTTTAGTTCGTCCGTCCATCTAGCTGGAGGGCGTCCTACAATACGCTTGCCGATACGCGGAACCCTTAGGAAGATTTACGAAGAACCCTTTATAAAAGCTAAATACAGATTATGGCGAACTTCGACAGTTAATAACTTTTTACGCATTATTTGTAATGCTCAAATAAAGACAATCCCGGTGATAAACCTTCATTAGGATTTGTTTTGCAGTTTTTCATGGGCAGAGGGGCCCGTGGCTAAATAATAAAGGCCGCACAGGTCGATCGATCAGGTTAAGCTACGCTTGCCGCGGTTGGTCTGTGGATGGCCGACCATCTTTAAATACCGCGACCCCTCCGTGCTTCGGAAAGCACGTTAAGCCGTTGGTCCCGGCTGTCATTCGTAGACCTTTGACAGTCGTTACGGGTATTCAGAAGCCCGAAAGTCTGACAACTAGTCTTACCTAGGGGTATCGTATTACCCAGTAACTGGGTTGTGGAGATCAGATAGGCAGTCGCTCCATGTAAAATACTGGTATTCAGCTGCATCCGGTTAGACTGGAAACCAACCCCAACATACATAGTTGGGAAAAGGCTAGGCAGATGATGATGAGTTTTTCATGGGTTATAATATAGTTTTTGTAAAAACAGTTGTGTATCAGACTTGCAATGTAATAAGTCGTTGCGATTCGAAATGGGTCCACATCGCCACTCGTCCCATGCCAAATTAACTGACGAGGCTGTTGTCCACTGAAATATCTCATTCTGTGAAAAACCCACTACAATTTCGTAGTTGTCAATATTATGTCGTATTACTAACCAGACGCCTAGTCCCCAATTCACACTATAATAATGTGTGTGACGTTTCATCGTAGAGGCTATGGCGGGCGGCCCGACTTTACCTTGCTCTGCTGTAAACTAAAGGCATTAATGGCAGTGCTAGTTTCCTTTAAAAGCGTGAGGAGATAAGGAGGACGCCTGCCTAGTCGGCCGCCACACGCGTTATGTCCGGCGCCACTGGGTTATCTACTACAACATAACTTTCGACCGTAATCCCAATAAGGAAACTGTAAAGGAACTGATTACTCCGAATACTAAATAGCTATCGAATAGACATCCTGTTTCAGATCACTGAATAAAAGCTAAAACAGTTTATAGCGCTCGGTGACGATGACTTATTAGAAATGTTAGCGATTAAAAATTACATAATTTTACCCAAAAAGGTGCGTAAAATACGGGTTATTTATTGCCATAGTAGGTGGTGTTTTGTAGTTTATTCCTTCCCCCATGGAGAAAAAGGCGTGAGTTTATTTGTACGTGTACATTGAAAGATTAAAAATAATTACAAATAGTTTTTTAGCGACTAGGTACGTCCCATTTTTCATTCGACTATTATTTGTATGACCTACCTAATACCTTCCTGCCTACATTCATCTAATTGCTTTTCGTACTTGCCATCCCACCCACACCGAGCACCTCGTCTCAATCACCCACAACCGTATTTACACAATTACGTATTTTACCGGTTTTCATCCCCTAGGCGCGCTACTTCTACTCGCCCTTTAGCCCCCGAGTAAAGGGAGTAGATCCCGGGAAATAGGCGTGCATTGTCAGGCTAGTTTGTAATTTGTTATGGTAACACTGACATACGTGTCAAGATTTTGAATATATCCAAAAGTAGCTAACGATCTTTTTTTTTAGGAGCTAACGTGTGACGTAGAGCTGCAGCATCCAGAACCTTCTAAACAACAACCGCTGCAGTTCTCCTTTACACTCTATGACCTCGATGGACATGGCCGCATGACCAAGGACGTAAGTATTTTTGAATACGTGCCTGGAAAAATAATAATTAAACATCTTCAACTCTTACATATTTTGTTAACCATAATGTTTAATTTACAGGACATAGCCGGCATCGTGTCTACAATATACGAGTCTATAGGAAAATCAGTGACAGTGCCGCACTATGGGTCAAAAACAATTCAAGTGCGGTTAACAGTGGTGCCAGAAGATGGCAAAAGTAGAAGCCACCGAGAGAGGCGAGAGGCCCGGCGACGTCGACGTAGAGAGTATTCGTCCGCTGCTAATGCGGCGCCGCCTGACTGCATCGATCACAGCGAGGACGAGCAAAGAGGGAGACTTTCACCTGATGATGACATCTCTTCCAAGTCCTCATGTTCAGGCGATCGAAGACCAGTACACAGTTCACCAAGGCAAACCACATACCTTCAATCACGAGCCCACCGTCAACCACGCAGAGAACATCGGGAACGAAAACACACTAAAAAACGTTCCGGAAGTTTGCAAAGACGCGAATTACTAGAAATAATTCAAGCTAACATGGAAAAAAACCATATGAGCTTCCAAGCCTCAAGGTATGTTCATTTTTTTTTTAATATATTTTAATTTAGTTATGGTCAGAAGGTAAAAACGTATACAGAAAATGAAATATAAGTACAGTAACTTTCTCGAATTGAGTAGTAACGCCATGTGGGTAAGGCCACGAAAAAATGTTCATTTCAAAAATAAAACGCGGCCCGTACTAAAATTTGAAAAAAGAAATCGGTACCATAATTTCTAATACCATTTACAGTTTTATCAATATATATAGAGCATTCCTACATAACGTGGATTAATTAAAATCCAAAAATATCTAATCTATTTATGTAAATTTTCGATCAACATTTTCGGTTGATAACAGCTTCCATACAAAATCAAAATGTCCCTCGACCATGCAGCACCAAACTTTTGTTTTTTTTATTATCTAATCATGTTATTATCATATAAATGCTACATTGTTCCAATTTTATACTGTTATGGCTTTGTTATTAAATAAATAAATAATCTTTGTCTGCCTATTTAAAAAAGAAAAACACGTTTAAAAACATGGGCCGAAATTGATTCCCGTGTGTGACATAACACGAAATACTTAATAGTTTTTAGTTTTAAAATCACAGTAGCACTAAAAATATTTTGTTTTGCTGGCCAACTTCCCTAAGATCATAGGGAAATGTCAAAGTTCTGCCAGCCATTTTAGTGTGGAAGTAATTCGTGAGTTTGCTGTTCGCGGATTTTTGGTCTCCTAGTTTTTCCCAGTTATATAACGTAATTTGTCAAGGTAAATATTGAAATTTAATCTATTAATGTCAGAATTACTGTACAGAATGTGGTCTTTTGGGGAATCGACTAGTTTTCTGTGCATTTAGACTGTATTTAAAAGTTTTATTCTCACAAAAAGGTTGTATTTTCACGTGTGTTTATTCCCGCATGTTGCGTGTGTTATGTTTTGTGTTACGTAACACACGAGAAGATACGTTAGGCCTAGTTCACATTGTCACTACATCCTATTTTTAACCGACTTCTAAAAAAAGAAGGAGGTTCTCAATTCGGATGTTTATATTTTTATCAATATTTTCAATGATGAACACGATGGCCTATTTACGGTTTAGAGCTACCAATCCGTGTAAAACCATAAACATAACTAGCGCATACTGTGTACATATTTTAAATATGCAACTGAGTGGCAAAACGAGTGAACCGTTTGCATGATGGTGAATGTCGCGTTTTTACATAACAACATTGTATTTGCTAAGCTTTGCCGGTGAAGGGTATAATTTGCTTTTTATTTTAGGTGCCAATGACGCAAGCTGAAAGGCTGAAGTTGTACAGGGAAAGACTCAAACAAAGGGACCCGGAAAAAAATTTAGCGCAGAAAAATCAAACGCTGAAAGAACTAAAAAGAACAGGAAAAAAATAGCAGATTTTGGCAGTTCATTCATTTCATTTCATACATTTTCCTACCAACATTTTTTTGTCCCTATGTTCGGAGTTTGTTACCGGTGACAGTGCTTAAATTAACGATAGTTTTATAACAATTTTAAAGTTCTAATAAAGATTTTTAGTATTTATTTGTGTTTTTTAGTAATATATTTTAGAATCTTACGAGCAAAGCCGCAAATGAAAACTAGTTTTATTATTTTGTCAATTATGTGCACTAGGCTTTACAATTTTCTGGTGTGTTATATTATTTCCAGTGTGTTATTGTGTGTTACAGTTCAAGTGTGTTATTGAACAATTTTTGGTGGCCTTACCCATGTAGTGTAAATCGAGTTTTTTTTACGATTTTATATTTTGTCATTATTGGATAGTTTTTAAAGACTTGAATATCAGTTACCTTTTTCGTGTATCTAAATACTCTCTTTTCCTTATTACAGGAAGCCCTGTGAACCTGTTACTATTGAAGAAGAAGTTACAAATAAATATCAAAAGCTTAGAAATAGATCTTACACTGTCAGTGAGAAGCCAACAAATGCATTCCAAAAAAAGAAATCTGATAATTCTGGCAACGGATACCTAGATCTAGCAGGCGGCGGCGATTCACATCTATGTAGATACGACCGCTACCTGCATGCAGTGATTTGTTCGTCGGCGCGACACGCGAACACTGGATACCATCAGAAGCAGACGCAGATGCCGCGGCCGCCGCGAGCGCCGCACGCGAGGCCCCCGCGCTCTCGCTCACATGACCTACCCGCGCATGCGCTTGCAACGCAACAACCTAGAGTATTACAAATAATATTCTTATAGAATTTAAGAAAGGGCATCTCCGGTGACGGTTTTGTCCTGCTCACGTGCTGAGTATGTTTGTTCGTGTGTTTGTGCTAGGATTATATTGTTCAGTTACCATGCGCTGTTTGAAAGCAACTTAAAAAAATATAAGTAACGAATTGTGAGATTTATTTCTCAAATGAGACATTCAAAATGTTTGCCGTCTTATTAGTATTAAAATCCTAGCCTAATTAGTACCTATCTATATAATTTGTCCGGACTGTATAGATCTGTGAATAGAATTATTATTTTTATAACTGATTAAACTAACCCAGTATTGTCTTATTAGAGCTGAGCCCATTAATTGAAGATTATTATGATTTACCGTTTTTATGTACTCTACTTACACTATCTTTTGTAGCTGATATTATGCTACACTCCAACATTACATATTTTTTATTAAAGTCAGCATGTGGCGCAATTTAGGAAAGGCCTATGTACAGCAGTACCCTGCACTGTTAGGTGAGAGTAATTTAAAGGCGGCCTTAGATAGGTATTTAATTTATCAAAAAGTGCCTTTACTTGGTAACTTTAGTGTTGAGTGAAATTTGGGATGTAGCAGAGTTCATGATGTAATGTATACTGATAGGTGATAATGCTCAGTAGACTGTACCTTTGATAATACAAAACTCATTTTAGAGTTTCATAGACTGATCTTAGTTGTAAGTGTTAGGTACTCCAGCGATAGTTTATAAAAATGTTAAATGAAAGGTTCAAGTACAATATACATACTTATGTTAAGGTTGCTCATCTACTTACTTTTTACAATGATTAATTGTTTTCATGTTTCAATGTATGTTACAAAAAACCCTCCCCATTACATTACCAATATCAGTATTCGTTATTTTAAGTTAATGAAAGAATCTCTATGTTTATCTACCTCTATTATGCTTCCATAATGTATTTATAACTTATTGTGGACGGCTGAAATATGTTTACATTAGCAGGTAGGTCTTTGTGATAATTTGTTAAAGAAGTAATTCTATGTAATGATTTCAACTGAAATTGTCCAGTTGTCAATGTACAAAGTGCTCTATCTTGTCAAAAATATTTATTGTCAAATATAATCATGAGATTAATTTTACTAAGTCTTTTTGTTTTACTTAGCGCCTCATCTACCAATAAGTCTTCGTCGTGTGGTCCACCATATCACCAAGAACAGCATTAGCACAGCTGTTATTGCCATCGTAGTTTCTTTAGGCAGCCCACATTTGTGTACCGAGTAATCACTTTGTGTAAAGGTCACCTAAAATGATGACATGTTTTTAATAATTGCTTAGTATTTTTTTAGTGTAAAAAAGTGAGATTGTTAACTTACCAGCATATATTTGGGATCAGGTCTATTCCTCCATGAGAAAGATGGTACTGAATGTTCATAAAATTCAAATGTTTCTGGTCTCTCATAGACATGATGCTGCAAGCAACCATGATGTGTGTGACCACCAAACACAACTTTGGGCTTGATTTTAGAAACAAGGTATTCTGTAGATTGCTGAGATAGTGCGTCAATTGTAGGGCGAAAGGGCTTATTTCGTTCAGGTAGCGGCGGCGCATCTGGCTCGGTACACACCGCGTCTGACACTCGGAACAACGGAAAATGCTGAAATTAAAAGTAATCTCAATTACAGTAATCCCCGACATAACGCGGTAGCGTTTGAAATTTAAATATTCGATTTAAACCCACTGCAGCGAGAAAAGTTAAATGTGATGAATTATTTATACGTAACGCGTTATACGAGGTCGTAAAAACGCGTTATACGGGAATACCCCTATAACGCGGAACCAATTTGCCGCGTTATGTTAGGGGGGGATTACTGTATTACTGTATACAAGATGTTTCTAGTTCGTTTGGTTAGTTAGTGCCGCGTGCCTCGTTGGTCTAGTGATCGCAAGCGCTAGTGCTGAGCATGAGGTCTTTAGTTCGATTTCCAGGCCTTGGGTTTTTCCATCAGGAATTTCTCAGTAGTAGCCCGGGTTCTAGGGCTGCATCCGGTAAATTGCAATAGGCTCGCCCCCCATTACATAGGATTTCTGCATAACAAATGGAAATGTGGGTGTACAATAGGTACATCTCTGCAGAACCCTTCAGTGATTCTAGTTTAATGTAAATTGGATTCTGTCTCATTATTTTAATTTAAGTACATATTTTCATTTCTGTTTTTTTTTTTTTTTAGTACGGACGCTTTTAACGTGCACGTCTTTCTACATCGTTCTCACATGTATAATTTCAATATGAATGATGTAAACAATGTTTTGCAACAATTTTATGATTTAAAAGGGTCTGTGGAGTTTGTTGCCTATTCTTCTCCACAGGTACCTACTACGCTTTGGAATGGGCAACTAGCTTCATCTGTCTGACTGACCGACCCCTTGACAATTCGAAAGTGCCTGTAATTGGTTTATTTTAAATAAATGCTTTGAGTTTGAATTATTTTGAATAACAAACGCACCTGCATTAGTATTGGTCTACTGTATTTAACTTTCATGATACCATCATAACAAAACTTGGGATTTTCTGCGCATTTCAATATACCTAGAACAAAAACACGTAATTTAACTATACTCATCTTTAGATACATTTTTGCTAGAATGTTCTGTCCCACTCCAAGACTAAGGACCCGTCCCCATCGCCACGGCGCGGCGCCGCCACCGTACAGCGGCACGGCGCGCGCGTCAATTCTTAGTTGGTCTGCTCGAACGAGCAACAAGCACGTTGATGGCGCCGTGCCGTTGTACGGTGGCGGCGCCGCGCCGTGGCGATGGGGACGGGCCCTAAGGCATCCCATTTTGTCAGAGGGCCGAACTTACGGTGGCCCCAAATAACAGTCAGCTGGTGCCCCTAGGCTAGCAAGCGAGACAAGGATAAGGCCACGAAGAAGATAGCAGGACAAATTCGATATATTCCTTAAAAACTGGAAGCAAAATATGGGTTCGCGAGAAAATACATTACAGTTTGGAAAATTATGTAGGTGTAACTAGCTTCTACCCGCGATTTTGTTCGCATGAAATATCTTGTTTCTCTGACTCACCCCGTCGCATCGCATCACCTGCCGGCGCTGTCAATTCGTTTTTGCTTAGCGTTCGTTCTGACTGTATCCTTTTTGCTCGGTTCCTAAGGGCCCTAGCGTGATGTTAGCCTATGGGGCTCGTGTAGACGGCGCCGCAACCGCGACGACACCGCACCGCCGCCGCGACTCTGCGCTGTATAAACGATACGCGTAAAGTCCGCCACCGCGCCGCCGCCGCTTGATTTCACCATACCACTTTACGGTTGTCAGCAGTGCTATTCCGAAAAGTTTATTTGCGAAATCACTTCTGAATCCGCAGTGAAAACTTGTGAAATTAAAGTTTCGTATTCTTAAATGGAGTGAATTCGACACTGGCGCCACCAAGCAGTAATAGATTGCTAGCGCGACGACGGCGCGGTGGCGAGTTTTACGCGTCTCGTATACACAGCGCAAAGGTGCGGTGTAGGCGCGGTTGCGGTGCCGTCTACACAAGCCCATAGCCTTCCTCAAGAATTGGGATATCAAATACAATTTTTTTTTATTCGTCTATTAGTTCCAGAGATTATAAACTCTGCCTTTATTTTAGTATAGATTACCTGCAACTTTAACAATGTCGTTTCTAGCCTTGGTGCACAGTTTACAGGAGTCACCTTTCATTGCCATTGAATTAATTAAAACAAAATGATTTTCTTTCAAACTTATGAACTGAACTGATGAAGAATTCAGTTGTTTTGAGAATCTTTCAGCTGAACCCCTTCTTATGCTAAAAAAATAAATAAAACACAAAAATTAAAAATTTTGCATACTTTTACAATATAACGAAGGAAGTAAATTGAAAGTATTTTTGCAGTGTTTAGTATAGCAATTAGCAGTGTTCCACATGCAAAGCTTTTCAATATTTTAAAGCATTTTATTAATTAAAGTAATACTTTACTGATTATGAAAACCTATATCATGATTTCCAGCAACAACGTGCATTAGGGTGTCACTAGGTACTGGGAATAATTGGTGGAAGCGATCTACATAATCCATAAATTGTTTATCATCACTCCACTCGCCTTCATCGAAAATATCTCCTGAAAACATATAAAATAATGAAGAACATAGGTACAATATAGCATTATGAAATATCTTACTTACAGCTGTAAACAATTATCATGATGCATTAAAATTATTGTGCTTAACAAATGAACTTAGTCTTCCTATTTTCTGTACTTATGGATTTTTTTACCGAAAGGAGTTTATAATGTTAAATTAGCAGGACCAACCAGTCAATAATTACATTGTATGTATGTTTATATGGCATTCATTTAGAGATAAAATGGCGTGATAACTCACAACTGGTAATTTAAGGAAAATCATGAAAAGTATTACAAAACTGCTAACCTACTAACAAAAGTACTAATTTTAATAATTTGCTATTTAACTTTACCTAATACAAATACCACATCTGGTTTATGTATAAGCATGATTGCTTGAAATGCTTGATGCATCTGCCACTCTCGTCTCCATTTGTCCAGCCAGTGCCCTTTCCGTGGACCCAGTAAATGTGTATCCGCTAAGATAAATGCTTTCAACAACTGCTTATCACTGTATAGCTGCTCTAAAACAGGCCAAGAACACTGTAATGCAAAAGAATTGTAGAATAAAATAAACACAACTAAAAACAACAAATTAAAGCTATAGCAAATAAAAAATAAGGGTTGAATATTTACCTGTAAAGCAACAACATAGTAAATGAGATATTCACAATAAATAGCCGTGAATAGTACACCTAAAAGTAATATCAACAGTATTTTTGTAATTCGTCGCATTGTGGTCAGAAATCATGGGCTTATCATTAAATATAGTTTTATCAGATAACAACTGACACACGACTGTATCGACAAGTTTGAATGAAGTGTATAGTTGTTGACGGTTGTAAAAATGTTGCTAATGTTAAAAATACATCGAAAAGAAAAACAAAATTATTGTAGTGTCAGCCTCATTTATTAGAAAATAATTATGATAATAGAATACTTAAATTGATATTAATATTTAAAATTACATTAATAATCGAAGGTAAAATGGTAAAAATGTCATAGCGAATTCATAATTCAATGGTTTATCACAGTTTTATTTTAAATTATATTCTAAAGTGAATATTGAAATGAAAAAGAGATTTTAATACTAAGCGACAGTAGACACAGTTGTGCAGAACAAGGATTTTGAAAACTTACATTTACCCTGATAAAATACTTTGTACTACTTGTCAATGTTTTGTTTTAACAATAACGGAAAAGCGTGTTTAGCGACGTATGAATCGAGCACACTATTTAACCAGAAGTCATAACATTTCATAATTATTTCAAAGTCGATTACAAACTAATTATCAATATTAATACTAAAAATACATTAACTTCAATACCAATGTTGTAGTGAGAAAGGTGTCACAATAAATATTACAGGTACTCAATAAATATGAACAATATTTGGTATATTAATACTTAATTAAAAATTTTGATCATTTGGTATGTATAACAGGTTTTACTTGATCATAAAGGAAACCACATGCAACGTCGGTATATACAGGGTGGCAGGGGGACTTCGAAATGCAAACTGAACCATGGATTCAGCACATAATTCTAGAACCCTTAGCATATAAATTTTTCATCAGTTATTCAAAAAAATCTGCTGTTTCGTACAAAAGTGCTCACGCAGCAAACCTAGTCAAAAAGTGTGGCAGAGCTGTTTTTTATTAAATAACCGACAAAAATTTAAATGCAGGGGGTGTTCAGAATCATATTGTACTGAATCCATGGTAACAAGTTGTGTGACCATGTCTCTGCCAGCTTGTACAGTATGGCTCTTAGACAACCCGCAAAATTGAATTTATGTTACATTGCCTGCAAATTAGAGCTCATGTAGTCAACATGAGATATATGGGTTGTGGAGGTCAGATAGGCAGTCGCTCCATGTAAAATACTGGTATTCAGCTGCATCCGGTTAGACTGGAAACCGACCCCAACATAGTTGGGAAAAGGCTAGGCAGATGATGTAGTCAACATGAGATCTAATTTCGTATATTGATTGATTATTTAATGTCAGTTAACGTATTAATTCCCACAACATTTAACACAGGTAATCGGCGCGCCGAATGCCTTGTTTCAAGTTGGCTAAATCTCCGAGATTGATCTTATTCAAAATAGTCGGATAGTAATGACCACATCACAATACAAATGCCATCACAGGTCTGATTGGTCCATGCGTTGGTTCTAGACTTCTAGTATTCAAGACATACATTTGGTTTTTATTTATAAGCATCACAAAGTTGGAACAAATCTAAGCGGTTCATATTACACAATACATGTCTTGATGGTAAGTTACTAGTGGTTAAGTTTTCCTTCAAGTAAAAATCCCTAAATTAGTATAAGAAATACATAATAATATTATTATTAAGAATTATGCTCAATACTCATAGACAAATAGGGAGCAATGAGAACGGATGTGCGCAAAAGTGCGGGCGCCAATATCACTGATATTGATAAAACACATTCAATTTTTATGGTGAAAAAACTACAGAATAATCCTCTTGTACAATGGCCGCTCCAGCATTGCATTCCGTGATTTCATTTTGTCCAGGCCTTAGTATAATAAAATTAAGTACAGCTGTTAGGACTTACCATAAAACTTACTATTTAATAAGAATATTAGTAGATTAACATTAATTTTTGCTTTTCCAAACATGTCCATGATAGCGCAACCTTCATACTGTTTTTGAAGCAGATCTTGTATATCAACTTCAATGGTTTCCATCTCAACACCCATGAATTTTCCTTTAATAGTGAAGACTCCATTGTGATCTGTTGGGGTAATGTCAAATTGGACGTTTTTGAACTGAGATGATGACAGTCCATCTATTTCCAGGAGAACACCCCTCTCTAACAACTTGGCGCCAGAATACTTCACAGTCAATTTTGATTTCAATTTCTGCATGTCCTTCCCTGATCGTCTCAAGCAAGCATGAACGCTTCTGTAAACAGTGAATAAATGAATTTATCGTCATTAAGACACCGAAAAGACCTAAAGCGCGGTAACTACCTATCTAGAAAAGACCGCCGCAGCAACTAGATAAACATACCAAAAAGTCCATATGCATACAAACATAATAATGACATGCAGTAAATACTTACTTCTTGCCAGTGTGTAGATTGGCAAGGCAAGACTTTATGTACTGATCATAAGATTTGCATTTTTCTTCATAATACTTTGTTTTCTCTTGTAAACTTTGTTTTGTACGCGTCAGCGTCGCTAAAGCTCTTCTTTGTGCCTGTCTATATTTGCCTTTATTACATAGATCAAGCGCTATGGAAGTTACTAACGCCTGGTAACCATCTTCTCGTGTGACATACCCTTCGTCTTCAAGCATTTGCAGATTCTTACGAAGTTTGGCTATATGCTCCCGCAAGGTCATTGCTTCGTCTTGCCTAGCCTGACCTGAATAGATACGTCTTTGTATTCTTCCAGCATATTGCTCTTGCTGGGCCTTTGTAGTGCCTATACATAACGCTTCCAAAAGATGTTCACCTGAAACACAAAATTCGATGTAGTATCCTTTCTCTTATTTTTAGTTTCCTGATGGTTTTGATTGTAAGTAAAATAAATAGTTACCATTTAAAAATGGAATAATAGACACACATAACTCTTTCGTTTTAATGAAGAGTTTGTTTAAATCAGTCATGTTGTCGGAAGGCGCCTGGAACTTATTTGTGAGTGCCAAACATACCTCTAACCTTGCATTCTCTTCTGTGGTGTCTCCCATTTGCTACAAAAACAAAATATATTTACAGGTTGGAGAAAAGAATATTCAAGTACATAAGTAACAAGTTTTCAATATTATACATACTGTATCAACATCTCTGGATGCAAGCTGGGCGACTGAGGGTACATCGCCCAAATCATCCAGCAAGTCGTTAAGTCGATCCCGAGGATCGGGAGCTATTATGTCTTGATATTCAATTAGGAGTGCGTGTGTGTCAACAATTTCCTAAAAGTAAAGTAAGTAATATTTACTGTGTTGATATTAATAAAGATTGATATAATTATGAATAAATAACAAACAATTAGGGCCTGCGGCCACTGGCGGCACGGTACGACAGAATCCTTCGGAACCACTACATGCAAGCGCATTCTGACGGCAACGATGCCGCGGTATCTTTAGGCATGGCATTCCGCGACGCCCTAAGGCATCACTGAAATTTCAAATTTATTGTTATACTATTAAGTTATATTTTTATTAGTCGCATAAAAATCCCTTGCCGCACCGTGCCGCCATTGGGCGCAAGACTTTAATGATGAAGGAGTAAGTCCTTACAGCACGGCAAAGGATACCAACATACTTATGATATCTATCTAGGGCAAGTCATTCAGCTGGATAGACATAACTTCGAGAGCCAGATAAGCCCGAGGGATTAGTTAGGTTGGGCAGTCTTTTCGTCGCCGATACGATATGATGCAGCAATGTTTGAAGACTAAGGTCTTGACAGTGCGTCTTTGCCGTTATGACTTGCACACTGAAATGTGTTACTGACGCGTTGTTCCACAAATTCAAAGTTGATCAGCTAGAGCGAACTATGCTCGCAGATTCTTTGAAGGATAAAATCCGAAATGGAATTATACGGAAAAGAAGTCGAGTTACTGCCATAGCTTTACAGAGTTAGCAATTTAAAGACAGTGGGCACGCCATGACCGTCAAAGGACGAATAGCCGAAGTCCTCACTCCTCCTAAGGGTAGGGTGGAATGCACCCCAGGTAGATACAGCAGATGCATGCATATGAAATGCCTACCATAAAAAGGTGACTCGGACGGATGGTGGAGAACCGAGTGTTGTATGTGCGTCAGGATTGCTCCGCCAAGTTATCAAATCAGAAAATGGTTTCAGCCAAAAATTTGTCGATATTTGTCAAAATCGAAAGAAACAAACCCCGTATTTGTCAAAGCAGAAATAAAGAAGTTATAAGCGTTTTAAGTTGGCCGCGCAATCCTGACGTCAAGGACTGCGCGGCCACGGAGATCTCAGCAACTACTTGGGATAGAGAAATAATTCCTTTTGTCAACTCAAGTCTGTATTTGTCAAGATTTGTCGAAAAATGAATCAAAGCTCTATATCAATATTATAATTAAATATTCGCCTTGAAAGTCATGGCCGCGCAGTCCTTGATTTGCTATTTTGTTTTTAGTATTTTTTTTATTAAAATTGAAGACTTCATATAGTATAGGAGTTAAAAGGAGAAAGGTCTTAATTTGTCGAAACTGACAAAAGCTTTAAAATACGACTAAAGTGTAATTAAACAGACGAAATCAATTTAAAACACAAAACTCGTGGCCGCGCAGTCCTGACGTTACTTTAAACCATGATATCTCAATAACTATAGTAGCTAGGATTTTGCTGTAGACGTCCATATAATCCTTATATTAACCCCATTAAAATGACATATCCTTTTACCCTCAACACTGTTTGGGACGCGAGTAATCTCAAGAATTATGTTACCCCATACAATGTTCTAGTAGAGTGACCATAATTTCAAGACCATAAGTTCAAGACAATACAGTCTAAGCGCATTTCTGTTCTGGTTTCTATTGTTAACTGATAAAAAACTTTTTTAATATTTAGATATTCTTATACATTATAAACAAAATGTACAGAATTATATTAATAGAATCTTGCAAGTTACTGCTCGTGGAAATGTTAATTATATCTAAAATAACGTTATAAATAGATATACACTATTTTAACAATTACTTACAGTAGAAGCACTAAAAAAAAATATCATTTAAGACGTGCTCAAGAATAAATGCAGCGTTACATTCACAATTATAATGATATATTTTAAAATATATCGAAGCAATTCTTATTCTTAATCTGTTTGATTCTTCACTGTTAATATAACGCTGTTATATCGTTATTTCTGTGATTATTGTCAAATAAATTGAGTATACATAAATACTCTTTATTCCCAGGGTCAGTAAAAAAAAACACTGAATCAAATGCACGAGTAAATTTAATATTTTTTACAGATAAATCAGTAAAATTACTATTTTAACATTATTCTAAGTTGGTCTCTTCGGCCGCACTACAGGAGCATCGACGCGAGTTTGCCTATTGCGCTCTCTTTCTAATATTGCTTTTCATTCGCACAACTGCTGGTCAGCGGACCACCGCGCTCGCGTCGAATCGTCACGATACCAGTATTATATCTCAACGGACTGTTACTGCTGTACGTTGTGGATCCGACAGTGATATTCCGATAAAAAGGACATAAGTGTGTATTCAGTGAGAGACTTAGTGTATATTTAAACGTGATATAAATAATTACGTGATATTAATCAATATGGTGAGTTATTTATTTTTGAATTAAATTTGTTAACGATATTTATTTTGTGTTATCTACCACCATACCATGTTAAAACTTTTACCAGTTTTGCTGTAGTCAGTACTTTTACATAGGTACCTAGTTAAAAAGTAGATCGGAATAAAGTCCTAACAAATTAGGCCTTAATGAACAAGGATGGAATTTATTGTGTTTTATATAATTAATAATAATAAATAAAGCCTGGGTAAGGTAAACCTTTCCCAGGCTCTCTATTTAAAAACTAAATAGAGCGTTTAAGGTTTTGCCTAAACCAGACGCAACTTTTAACTCCTGGTAATCTCAAATTATTAAAAAGCAGTTATAAATAAATAGATATTTAAAAATATACTTTTTAATTTAATTTTCAGATAAAAGCGGGTCGCAAAGGAAAAGTCAATAGTGAAAAATTAAAAAAAATATTTCTTAAGTACGGAGATGTATGCAGAAATCGCAGTATTAAATATAATGATCCAGTATTTAAAACAATATCTAATGAGTTAGATAATACGATAGCTCCTTATGCAATCTACAAAGCATTGAAAAGGCACTACGACGAGTATTTTCAAAATGATGAAGATGATAACCTTTATTCACCCCGAGTTCAGAGTAGTTCATCTTCTTCACCGTCGCGTCATAGTGTGGCTTCATTATCGCTGACATATCAAGACAAGGTGAAAACATTTAGTTTTACAATGGACGAGCATGAATGGAAAAAAATTCAACCCGTGATGGTACTTTATGCTAGAAGAGATATAAGGACCTCATCGACACACCAAAAATACAGGAGTCTGCCAAAGTTTAAGTGGGCGACTTTTTTGAGAGAAAAGCTCTGGGAGTTATCTAAGCTACCATGTACTTGGAACTTTAAAAATAAGAAAGTTGACGGTGAAAATAACATTTCGTTATTTGGAAAGTGCTCACAATGTCAAAGAGAAACAATAATAAAAACCGAAGCAATTTCTGAAAAAACTGTAAGATTTACATGCGATATACTTACTTGTAAGGAAGAGAATGTACCACACAATCCTAAAAAAAAATCAAAATTAACTCCATACAAAAGAGGTAAATTAGCAAAAATTCTACAGTATAAGCCTGCCGTAGTCGTACAAAAAGAACTTGCGGCCAAATTAATTAAAGACCCAAATCAAGTTTGCCCACCAGTGCTGCCAAGTTTAGCAGCTCTCCGCCAGATCAAGTATGAGAAACGACAAAGCAAGAGACTTCATGCTCACCCAATTTTAAGTATACTCATGATGACTCAAGAGGTACAGAACTTTATTCGTGAAGTGACATTGATACCGTGTTTTCATTTATATTATTGGTCTGATCAGCAAATAGAGTACTATACTAACTATTGTAATAGTTTTTCTAAAGTGACCATTACTGTAGATGCAACTGGATTTTTTTTTCAGGCTATAAAGCTTCCCGATGGAACTACACTAACAAAACGACTATTTGTATATATTGGCATGATTGCTTCGGATTCAATTAAATCTACTCCAATTTTTCAAATGGTTACCGATTCTCACAATAAAGATTCAATTGCAGCGTGGTTAAAAAAATGGTTAATTCAAGTAAGGAGCCCGCCACATGAAATTATTACCGATGACTCATCAGCATTAATTGCAGCTAATGTTTCAGCATTTACTACGTTTAGCAGTATAAAAGATTATGTTAAACGATCTGTTTTAGTCTTAAGTGGCCGCAATTATGCATTACCTGAAGTATTTATTAGGCTAGATACAAGTCATTTTATCAAAACAATTTATAATTTACGTTGCTTTGAAAATAGGGATATAAATGTTAAAATGTTATACGTTCGTTGCATTTTGTATATGAAAGAATGTGAATCGTTTCAGCAAATTAAAACTCTCATTACTGATGTTGTAAGACTATGTCTAACCGAATACGATAACCCAGAAAACCCTGTTTCTGTTTATATTCAGAAAATAAGTTGCACCTTAGGTAATACTACATATACGGAACCTAATGAAGACACCGATGAGAAAGAAAATATTCACGAAAACATAATCCTCGACGATGATGACGGTTTGCTCTCATGGTTTGATGAAATTGTTGAGAGGGAAAAAAGCCTAGATAAAACAAAAAGTTCGTCAGAATCACAAAACTCTTTCTACATGCCTCATTTAATAACAACGCTCAAACGGTTACTCCTAAAGTTACCCCTCTGGAGTAATATTATGTGCCCATTATATAAATCACAAAACAAAGTACCAACATCTTCAGCTATAGAGAGCTATTTTAAAACTATGAAAAATTTGTTATTCACAACAAGGTCGAAGAAATATAACATTGATGAATATTTAAATATGCATTATGATTATTTATTAGGTGAAATAAAAATTGCTTTAAATTGTTTAAATAATTTCGCCGACATTGTAGACAAAAAGGAGAAAAACATTAAAAGAAAACGAGGTAAGACTAGGAAGCGAAAAATGTTACCATTTGAAAACAAATGCTGCAAAAAAGAAAAACCTAGTGTAACCAAAACGTTTTTAAATGATTCGGTATTCTCAGTAATTCCTACGTATGTTGAAAACTGGAGAGGCGAAGGTGTTCCTAAAGATGATTCTGCAAATAAACCTGTAAATATAATGTTTTTAAAAAATAGTAATTTTACTGTACAAGATATATCTGAAAAAAATATTAAATTAACAAACACTTGTGCATTTGATTCCGTATTTTTTTTATTGGCCCACGGATTTAAAGAGTATTCATGCATACGCGATTTATTTGACAATAATTGCAGAAATAGGGATATAACAGCGTTTTTACAAATCCTCTGTAACTCTGATAATAACAGTGAAGAAGCAAACAAATTAAGAATAAGAATTGCTTCGATACATTTCAAAAACAATCATTATGATTGTGAATGTAACGCTGCATTTATTTATGAGCACGTCTTAAATGATATTATTTTTAGTGCTTCTTCTGTAAGTAACTGTTCAAATAGTGCATGCATAAATTCTACCCCATCAAGAAGAAAACATGTGTTTATACCGTTAAATTTAGATATAATTAATATTTTCACCATCAGTAACTTGGAAGATTCTATTATTATTCATGATTGGGAAAACAAGCAATGCAGAAAATGCAATGAAGTAGTTCTATTTCATTATACCTTGTCAAAAATTGTTACATTCGATTTAAATGGCACGCAAATGGTGTTTTTACATGAGGTACCTAAAAGTATAATAATTAAACAAAACATTTATAAATTATTAGGTGCCGTAGAATATGTTCCTCCAATACTTGGAACAATAGGGCATTATAAGTGTCATATTATAAGAAATAGCGGAATGCTTTGTTACGACGATAACAAGAGTAAATTAGAAGAGAGTACAAACGATTCTGTATATATCCATTTTTTAACTTATGTTTTAGTAGAGGTGTAAGAGCCGATGAAAAACATTTAAAGTTGAAGAATAATGATTTTGTTGATTTTTGAAATCTTTATATTTGTGCAATGAATAAAAATATTCAAATATTAAACAAGTTTTTTATTTCGTCTTATTTAGTATTTTATTTAAGTTTTTGACTAACAGAACAGAATGCCCTTGAACTGTGCTGTCATAGCCAGTTTGACAAAGATTAAAAACAAATCGAAATTATGGTCACTCTACTAGAACATTGTATGGGGTAACATAATTCTTGAGATTACTCGCGTCCCAAACAGTGTTGAGGGTAAAAGGATATGTCATTTTAATGGGGTTAATATGAGGATTATATGGACGTCTACAGCAAAATCCTAGCTACTATAGTTATTGAGATATCATGGTTTAAAGTAACGTCAGGACTGCGCGGCCACGAGTTTTGTGTTTTAAATTGATTTCGTCTGTTTAATTACACTTTAGTCGTATTTTAAAGCTTTTGTCAGTTTCGACAAATTAAGACCTTTCTCCTTTTAACTCCTATACTATATGAAGTCTTCAATTTTAATAAAAAAAATACTAAAAACAAAATAGCAAATCAAGGACTGCGCGGCCATGACTTTCAAGGCGAATATTTAATTATAATATTGATATAGAGCTTTGATTCATTTTTCGACAAATCTTGACAAATACAGACTTGAGTTGACAAAAGGAATTATTTCTCTATCCCAAGTAGTTGCTGAGATCTCCGTGGCCGCGCAGTCCTTGACGTCAGGATTGCGCGGCCAACTTAAAACGCTTATAACTTCTTTATTTCTGCTTTGACAAATACGGGGTTTGTTTCTTTCGATTTTGACAAATATCGACAAATTTTTGGCTGAAACCATTTTCTGATTTGATAACTTGGCGGAGCAATCCTGACGCACATAGTGTTGTGACGCATCTTAGGAGAGGCCTACATATATCCAGCAGTAGACTGCGATGGGCTGTATTGATGGATTAATCAAGGATTTTACTAATTAGAGTAAAAAAAAAAATTAAATTAGTTTTTATAAGTCTTTGGTTTTTTGTTTCATACTGTACCTGAACTGTGATGTAGATGTGTGGATGGTGCAACATTGTGGCTTCTGTGTATTCATCAACTGCGAAATATTCTTCAAGAGTAGGGCCGCGGCAGCAACGCCGGAACAACTCTTTCATTTTATCATGGCACTCCACAATAAACGGATTCAGGCAACGCAGATGACTTGACTCCTCTCCAAACTTTAAAGAATTAGAAATACAATAGTAAAATAATAAAAAAGCGGCTAATTGCGGGTCAAACTCGCACGCGGTGGGTACCGTACCACAAGGCAAAAACGCTGAAAAAAAACACGTTTCATGTATGGAGATCCCCTTTAATTTTTAACTTTATTTTATTTTTGTTATAGCAGAATAGAAACAAACAATAGAAATACATACTGAAAATTTCAACTGTCTGCCTATAATTCCGGTTCATGATATACAGCCGGCTGACAGACAGTCGGATGGAGAGACAGACAGTGGAGGCTTAGTAATACGAGTCCTGTTACCTTTGTGTATGGAACCCTAAAATACTATGGCAAAAACTTTCTGTAAAAACATTGGCATTACTTACACCTTTTTTCGCTGCAGAAAAGTGTAGGATTTTGGCAACTGATGCAAGATTTTTTCGTTGATCTGTAGTTAGGCCAGTACCATTGGGTAAATTGATAATGTGGAATGCATCAGGAGCTACTATGGCTGCATTTAGAAATTGGTAATAAACGAGATTTCCTATAACCTGAAAGCAAGATTTAAGAATAAAGACTAATAATAGAAATATTTAATACAATTGATTATAATAATCTTATGTACATCACTAATAAACACACGTGTTTAGTATCTTTTTTGGTACAGTACAAACCAACAAATATACTTCTGACTTACCTTTAGAATGTCTTTCTCAGGGGTGTGAGGAAATTTCGAAGTAAGAGCTCTATGTAAAACTCGAGCCATGTATGTTATACAAAACGGTAACAATTCGGTGGAATTAATGATTTCGTCCAGAAACAATGTAACTATTGTCTTGAGTTGAGTTAGAGCTTTCTCTAGCCGAGATTTTACTTCAGGATAAGTTAGTGCTTCTTCTTGAGTCACATTGTATGCGAGTTTCCTAGATGTAGAAAATGTAATAAATGATATAATCAATTGGTAACTTATTTTTAAGAATGAATTATTGTTAATGACTAGTTTTTGCCCGTGACTTCGGCCGCGTGAAATTTCTTGCTGCCCGACCCCCCGTCGCATCGCATCCAGGTATTACTTCGTTTTCGCTAAGTGTTCTTTCTGACTTTTTTGGGTCCTAGCATAATTTTATAGCCTTCAGAACTGGGCTATCCAATGCAAAAAGATTTTTTCAAATCCATCTGGTACTTCCAGAGATTTACGCGTTCAAACAAACAAGCAAATTCTTGAGCTTTATTATTATTAGTATATAAGTTAAGAGAAGTTAACTTACGATATTTGACCAGTTTTCATTTCAGTTTCATTCCTCCATGCTTTATAAATTTCGACAGGCCCAGTTTCTATATTAAGATCTCTATCTTGCAACATCTTATTAACGAGTGGGCCAATTATGGTTTGCAAACTGTTCAATCCAGACAACTGTCTTGATAAACTCACCGCCATTTTTAGCACTAATGGTGTCGATGCTATAATATCAAAGGGTTTAACGACCTTACAGCTTATTTCTTCTTCCAGAGTAAATCTAAATAGTTTCAGCAACAAATATTCATCTCTTGCATATGCACCAAAGTTGTACAAACTTAAAACAACATTTTGTAAAAAGAAATTTGTTTTGTTTTGGGGTATACAGAATAGTAGCTTAGACAAATAAGTGGGATTTGTTTGTAGCTCATAAAAAAGATGTTGGTACCCATCTAAAAGCCTTTTACTTTCTTTGGTCAGTGATTTTAACCCTTTGACAGCTGTTGAAACTGTCATCAATGATCCTTTTCCATCAGGGCGGTTTTCTAAAACAAGTTTTGTCATTGAATTGTGTTTAACTAAATTATTTAGCTTTAAGCCATGGGCAGCTACTTCTTGTAAAGCGATGCGATTTTGAACAAGAAGTCCAATTTTTAAATCCATGTCATCTAGTTGTTTGGATAGTTCCTGATTTTTTCTAATTGACTGAACCACTTCAGATTTCAGAGTTTGTAACTCTATTTCTCTATCATAATCTTCAGTAGAAAAGTCCAACATAGGTATGAACTTTTTAACTACTTTTAGTGGGGGATTATTAGAGTAAAACAAAGACGTGAAAGCTTCGCGTGCACGACGTCCTCTCCAAAGAGCCTGAATTTTAACTATTTTATGTTCCTGAAATAATACATTCCAGCCATTAATAAATTAAGGACACAATAAAAAAAAAAAAAAAAAAAACTTGATCAACAAGAAATTGTCTCTTGTAACTACAACATCTAGAACTGTATCATACCTGTACTTTATACCATGCCAATGGATTTTCTTTTCTCTCCCTTTTTAATTTGGCTTCTATAGCTTTCATTTTTATCAGAGTTCCATATTTTCTCTCAATCGTAACCCTCCTCCACCATGCTTGGATTTTTACTATGTACTCTTCATTATCTTTAAAATAATCAAGTCTATCCCTAAGAGCTTTCCTGAACATGTATCCTCTACCATAGGCTTGAAGTTTTATAATTGCTTTCTCTATAACCATCTGCATATATTTATTAACATGGTGTTTGTTAGTTTTCTCGATGATAGTGTTAATATCTTTTCTGGTTAAGTATCGAGCGTGAGGAACAAAATCTTTAGGGGTAGACCAACAGTATGTATATGATTCTACATCAATGTATATAGTATTACCAGCATTTGTATGGCAAACGATCCATGGACAAATGTGATGACCCCTCTTTTTTAATGATTTAGAAAACATTTGAAAATAAATATCTTTACAAGTGCTTTCAATCGTCCCAGAAATAGATAGAACAGGCTGCATGAGAGCATTCCAAAATTCTTCTACATTATTTTTCATAACGGCCAAATTTAACTGAACCAATGATTCAGTGAGTTCCTTAGCATTTTGAGATTCTGAATTAACTTCACTGACTATCCCAACAATATCTTCAAGCCAAAGGTTTTGAGATTCCTTATGAATAAGTACTTTCTTTAACATTCGTAAATAGAGATGACTTTCTTCCTTCTGTAAGGATTTACTTAACTTCAAGCATGAGTGTTTCAGTAGGATCATTAAAGTGTCCGAGTCTTCCTCAATGACTGCCTTATTTATATGTTCTATTACTGATACCACTGTAATGAAAGATATTTATTTAGTAAGCTACTAATTTTATCTACTACTAATGTCTCCAAATTTTTACAGGGTGTTCTACCCATGAATATGAACAACTTTCACCTAGGACCAATCTTGAGATCACGAAAAAAAAAAATCAGCTGTTTCGTACATACATTTTGGTCAAGTAGGCATTGAACTTTTGTATCAAACAGCTGATGGTTTTTTCGTGATTTCAGAGTTGGTCTCATAGTGAATGTTCTTCATATTCATGGGTAGAACACCCAGTAAAAATTTGTAGACTGAAAAAAAAAATCATCCAGTATACAAATATAGGCCATACTTACGTTCCTCATTGTCATCATCTTTCATGTTGACCATATCTATTGAATCTCTAACATCATCCAGTGTTAGCAATGGGCATGCACATTTCTCTCTTATTTTCACTTGTAATGCTGTTGCCAAAGCAGACAAGTACCGGCGGCGACAATGCGGACGCAGCGCTTCAAGGTGTAACTGTTTGGAGTTGAGGCAATTCCATACAGCAGTATCATCACCTCGGTCTACAGCTTCTGATATAGACGCAATCGCTTGGAGATATGATACTGAAGCTGCTATTTCACTTTCATTTAAATTCTTTTCCAATTCAAACTTCTCTAATTTCATTTCTTCATACAAAAGTGGTACAGCATACTTATTAATTTTGAAGTTCAGTTCTAAATGACGATTATTCAATGCAACATACAAGTCTTCAGGGGTCCCCTCATCTAAAGCTCTGTTGACGTCATTGATAGCTGTTTTATGGTCCCTATGTTCAAGAGCCTTCTGATTCCCTTCATTGATAATGTTTTGGAATATTTTGTGCCAATTTGTAACACTGTCCACATCAACATCTTTATTGTATTCATTTATTTCTTTTACTACATCACAATAAAAATCTAGATTATTAGAGTTGTAATCCTTTGTCTTCAGCCAATTTTCTTTAAATATTTTGTCCAAACCAACAATGTCACCATTTTGGGATGCAAAACATGTTTTCTTCCATAAATATTTGTAATTAACAGCAGTTATGTGTCCTTGTATTTCGACTACAGTTAGCAATTCATCATACTCATCAGGAATGTAGCTATCATTTAGCGAATGATTATGAGCTGCTTGCACTTTTTCATATTTGGCAGATTTCAAAATCTTCCTATACTCATCTATAAGCTTATTTTGTACATGTTTTAATTTCAGTTGTGAGTTCATTATAGCTGAAGTTATTGATTTGTCTGAGTCTAAAAGGTTGTTGAGCTCTAAAACAGCATCGTGCATGGCTGCACCATCATTATTGCCACTATTATTTTTTGATAAAATGTTTCCAATCTTTTGAAACATTGGAAGTGGGTGTTCACATTTTTGCAAGTCTTTTGAAATAGAGTCCAATTCTTCATCTATACAAAGAAACAAAATAAAAGAAATTAGTAGGTACCAATGGATTATTTTTTGAAAATTAAAAAGACTGATAATTACCTGTGAACATGGCTTTCCCAAACAAATCATGTATAAGTGGAGCTTTTCCAAGCTTAAATAGATGTGAACTAAGAGCATGAATGCTGTAGATTACTCTTGGCATATTCTTCTTATCATATATATCAGTAGTCTCTGGCTGAAATGTCTGCAACAAGAGATTTATAAATTATACTTGAAACTTGATATGATTGGTGCACTTGGTATATCCAAAATTGATATTTACCATTGGCAGTTCTGTCTTCTTCAGGACTTGCAGAAATTTATTAATGTTATCAGTGTGCTTGAACTGAAGTCCCATTACCTGAAATTCAACAGTAAAGTGATATTAATTATAAAAATATGGTATACCTTCTCGTGCGGAACATGGGGATTGGCACATGAAAAGAGAGTTGTATGCTCGCTCAGCAGTGGGTGAAAACGGGCTGTGAATAATGATAGCTGCTTGTTTAACCTTTGAGCTAGTCACTCATTATTTAGGTATTGTATATAAAATGGCAGGTAGTAATAGGATTTTAGGGTTGGTAGTGATTTAAACCTTGATTCGACTAAAAGAACCTAGGATGCAAGAGCAAGCAAAATGAGCTTGATTTTTTGGCACTTTAGGTGAGGTTTTCTTTTGATAGTTCATGCAAAATAAAGATGAAGTTTTGAGAAGTTTTAGGTATTGCATATAGCCTAAAGAGAAAAGTCTAAGAATTAAGAAAACCTTGGATGCAAAACAAAAATTTCCTATAATAATACATACACATTACAGGTCTCTCTCTTACCTTATATCGTTTTTGATCAATGTCATAAATTTTATTCAAAGGAAGTAAGTCTGGAGAAATAAAGTTTCCTAATTTTGCCAAATAAACTCCGTTGCGTAAACTTTCTTCGAACTCAGTAGCTGGCGGTAGTTTCTCTCTTAGACATGCTTCCAGCCAAGTCTTAGCTTCTTCCAATCGACATAAGTATTCATAGGCAATAGTTCTTTGTCTTATCGTGTCCATTTCCTGTCCTGTCATGCGAATATCTGAGACGCCTATAAAGATTAAGAACAACTTGTCAACAGAATTTTAAGTAGCTGCCAGCCAAACAAAGAAAGATAATTAAATTGACTACTTACAATCGTCGATTTTTCCAATTCGTACTTCGTCACAGTCCTTCCCCATGGTGGAAGAATTCTCCCAATGGCCACTATATTCTCATTTAAAATACCTACTGCAGCTTCACCTTTACATAATTCGTAGGTTAAGGAATATACATCAAAAGATTATCTCCTGAAATCTTAGCTTGCATTCAAAATCTTCAAAACAAAACGGCTGATCCTTGGATTCGATCGGTTATTTTTGATTTGCTCCACAGATTATGTCTATTGCATTACTTGTAAGTTTTTTTTTTTTCTTTCAGGGATTTATGATGCCAAGTCATTTAGCACGTTCATTCGCTGGCTCCGTTTTTCGCTATAGTCTGTTCCAAAAGAAACTGATGAACATGTAAATAAATGAATTAGAAAACGTATGTGTACCACTACATTACACCTATGTGTACAAATAAATAAATTTGAATTTGGACGTGTGTTCGTCTTCGTGGAATGGAGAGACGATAAATATTTTTTTCCAAACTTGATTTTGTGTGAACCTTTTTTGACTCATTAAAATAGTGAAGAACAATTTAAAAAAAAATGTTTTGTCTACATTATTTCTGCCGCTTGACAAGTATTTGTGCCAAGGGTAATTTATAAAATATTTAGATATTTTGTGATTCAAATGGATTCAAAGAATGAATCTATCGATTTTGATTTATTACCAAATTATACTGTAACGGAAGAGGAAGAAGTGTTAA
Source organism: Eremobia ochroleuca (assembly GCA_949629135.1). Taxonomy (NCBI): domain Eukaryota; kingdom Metazoa; phylum Arthropoda; class Insecta; order Lepidoptera; family Noctuidae; genus Eremobia; species Eremobia ochroleuca. The sequence goes on along the minus strand of OX451386.1, from coordinate 10,890,213 downwards.
AACCATTGTCTCGGTTACCATCTGGTCCTTCACTTGAACCCATAACAGTATGTAAATGTCTAACATCTGCTGAGTCGTCTGTAGGAGAAATGATTCCAGAACGGAAGAAATTAATCTTCTCAACAGTATCTCGAACTGAAAATTATTTGCGCGAACGTCGTATACCTGAGCTTGTGAGATTCATTCTTACTAAAATATTGGCAAATAAAACCAAAAGTAATGTAGCTGATTTAACGGCGAAACTTTTAGATGAATGTATGATATTCCGCGCTGGTCTCGGAGTTGCTCCGGTGTTGTTCGAAGAAAGGTAAAGGGACAAAAAACTACAAAAAAATATGACAAAAACCAATCAATAATTGAGGTTAGAGGTGTAATAGATTCAATTGGATTTCAGAGCTCGATTTTCATGAATATGGCCGATTGCGAATTTGACCATAAACGCGACGAATAGATTTTTTTTTTTGTTCGTGAGATAATCTATTTCACAATAATGTTTACCAACATCAACATCCCCGTCAATGTTATTCCGGCGCCATATTAAAATCCTTGTAAGACGTCTCTGGTGGTCGCTACAGGCACCCACTCACACATTTGTGTTTAATGATTCACAAGCTTGTTTTGTTTTGATTGATTGGTTTAATTATAATTTCTTAATTTTCTTTGTTGTCATTTTACCTACTAAATACAACTTATTTTTATCGCATAGACATTTAGAAGCAGTTGTCAAAAGTTTTGATCCAGGTCAACGGGGATGGCTTAGTACTGGACAAGTTCGTAGAGCATTTACTACGCTGGGTTTAACTCCGCCAGCTAATTTGGAAGAAAGGATTCCAACCGATGTTGTATTGAATAATTTGCGAGAAACACAAGAGAAAGAACTATTTGATTTGTTGACTGCTGGAGTACCTGGATTTGCAAGGGAAAAAAGTATACAGGAAAGTCAATCTGACTGATTAGTTTTTAGAGACCTACATACAAGACAGTAATAAGTTTGCACCTCGCGCTTCTGCCACTGCCCCGCTCTCTTTCCCGAGTTGTCGCGGAGATCAGCGGGGAAGTGCCTACTCAACCTACCCCTACTCAACCGATAGGTTGTAGGTATGTTATTGTATTTCACTGTTTGATATATTTTAAACATAATAGTATACTACTTTATTTTGTTAGTGTGATTAATTTGTAATTTTTCTGTTCCAAAATAAATACCTACTTAATTTATATTAATGTTTTTTTTTTTTTATATAGCAAGTAGATTCGGCTGGATCTTAGATCTCGAAACTCAATTAAAAAAATAAAACTAATAAAAGAGAGCGAGTACTAAAGCTTCGATTTCCTAAAAGAGCGGTGGTGACATAGCGTCCGCAGTTTACTGGTGAATGACGTCACTGAAAAGTTATTTATGAAAGTAATTTGGTGTGTTTTCCTAGAGAACGTTTTTGGCACTGTAAAGTCAAACCCTGGTGCACAAATTGCTGATGTAAATATCTAGATTTGCCCTCTCTAGTCACGCGCATAAGTGTCCATGTGTCACTGACTCTGGCAGGGCCACCATCACGGATTTTAATTTTGAAAACGCAAAAAATTAGTCGCTAATTAGTCGAAATTAGTCGCCAAATATCAGAATTAGTCGGTCACTGGTTCAAAAGATATAAGGGTTTATAGGTGGCCCTGCTGGAGAGACTCTCCCCAGCAGGGCCAAATTTATATCTCAAAAACTAGGGCACCTAGCGAAGATCTGTTTTCTCCCATATTTAGTCGCCAATTAGTCGGAATTGGTCGCCAAATATCAGAATTAGTCGGTCACTGGTTCAAAAGATATAAGGGTTTATAGGTGGCCCTGCTGGAGAGAGTCTCCCCAGCAGGGCCACATTTATATCTCAAAAACTAGGACACCTAGCGAAGATCTGTTTTCTCCCATATTTAGTCGCCAATTAGTTGGAATCAGTCGCCAAGTTACAGATTTAGTCGGTGTGTAATTAAAAAGATATTAAAGAATTCAATTTCCCCATACAGTGGTACAAGCGAGTACAAAATACTTTATGTATTTTCTAGATAGTATCTATGACGTCTTATGGAGGAATGTTTGTTTCGAATTAAATAAATATAAACTTAGTCTATAATTTCAACCCACCATAGGAAAGCTGTATTCATTACTTATAAACAAATCTACAATAATTTACGATCTAATGTGTATGTGTGTAATGTGTGTATGTGTAATTATTTATCCAACACAATGTGCACTTACCACTTAGTCGCTGGCAGATAGATCGCTACGCTCCGTTTCATTTACGGTAAGTAAGAAAGAGATAGATGCGTGTGTACAGACGAGCTGCTTAGAACGAGTTGCCCGTCACGTAAAGGGTCAGCGCAGACAGAGAGGAATAATCCCCGCACGGTCTCGGGTATTTTCTTTACGGATCGCGTATGTTCGAGCTTGCGCGCGACCTCGCGAGCCTGCGCGAGTAAACCGTTAAACAAACTGTATCTGTTCATAATATTGAATAAATAGGTATTTGTAACATTTTCTGAAAGTACAATAATTTTAAGGTAATAAATCACAACAGAAGTTTTATTATTCTAACCTAAATTAAGATAAAATAAAAACTCAACCCGTCCATACCCACAACACAACACTCACAATCACCTCAAAATACACACAAACACAACACACATCAAACGAACTTTTTGAAAATTCATTTTTATAAAATAAAATTAGATTACAATTGACAATACGTTTTCAACGTTTTAGTATTTTAAACATTTTACTAAAGGTACGATATTTTTTTATTATTCTAACATTAATTAGAGGTTAACATTGTAAACTGGTAAAACAGTTGCATGCGACTGTACATCTTGACACCAAATAGACCAAGAGCAAGGTTTAATGTTTTCGAAGAAGTTTAAGCCACTCTAAACTAGTAATTAAAAACATAAAAACATGAATTTAATTGAGAATTTATATCTCTGGGACATTTCTAAAGACTTTAGACCCATAAAACTAAAAGTATATTACACATATTAATAGAAATATTTTTTCTTGGTAATTTTTCGTGAACTCTTCGATCTAGCTCTTGGACTATACCTTACTAATTGAACTCATTATATCTCCTAAACTAAGACCCGACTAAATCTGTAACTTGGCGACTGATTCTGAATAATTGGCGACTAAATATGGGAGAAAACAGATCTTCGCTAGGTGTCCTAGTTTTTGAGATATAAATGTGGCCCTGCTGGGGAGACTCTCTCCAGCAGGGCCACCTATAAACCCTTATATCTTTTGAACCAGTGACCGACTAATTCTGATATTTGGCGACTAATTCCGACTAATTGGCGACTAAATATAGGAGAAAACAGATCTTCGCTAGGTGCCCTAGTTTTTGAGATATAAATTTGGCCCTGCTGGGGAGAGTCTCTCCAGCAGGGCCACCTATAAACCCTTATATCTTTTGAACCAGTGACCGACTAATTCTGATATTTGGCGACTAATTTCGACTAATTAGCGACTAATTTTTGGAGTTTTCAAAATTAAAATCCCTGATGGTGGCCCTGCCAGAGTCAGTGACACAGTGTTCATACTGACAAGAGCTTTTTCTTTGGGGTTGGCATCTCACAGTTCAGCCTAGGAGGTTGTCATCCGCTTAACCGGACTTGCCTGTGGTTGCCTAAGTAAATTAAGATCTCCAGCCAGGGTTTAAACTGAGAAGAGTGAGCTCACACATTATTAAGGCGTTTCCATGATAAGTTAAATCACTGCGTCATTGTTTATCAGACGTGTCAAAACGGAACAAAAACGTATCTAACGATTTAAATATTTGCCGCTGTAATAATTTTCATGACAGCCGTCACTGCGGCCGTTATGTGCGGAGTTGAACACCAATTCGAGGATGATCTTCCTGACTGCAAAACTTCACATAATTTAATTCTAGCATTGATCTAATATCATAATAGAACACACATACTTACATACTTCATTATATATATTTGATAGAATTTCTACCTTAAAACACCTTAAAATACCTTGGACCAGGAAATATTCCCGATTTTTTTTCGGAGAGGTTTCTCCCACAGTTTTTTTTTCTCCCATATTTTTACAGCTGTGCAACGAGCATATTATTTAATTATGCATAGAAGAAGTCACTCGTATAACAAAAGTTTATGGATAGCTAGATTTCAAATTCTTAGACGCTGGGTAGAATCAAGCAATTGGCAGTTTTTATCCCGATTGAAGAAGGTGGCTGGAAGGTGGGTGGTGGTGTGGTGGTGGTTGTAAGAAGGTGGCTGGGGTGGACTGGATGCGGAAGGCGGAGGACAGGGTGTTGTGGCGCAGTCTGGGAGAGGCCTATGTCCAGCAGTGGACTGCGATAGGCTGAGTTGATTGATTGATTGATCCCGATTGGATAATTGTTCACATAGGGTTAACAACCAGAAACCATTATTAAATTTTATTAGTATTAAAAAATGTTTATAAATGTACGAAGAGATTTGGCTAGCGTGTGGGACTGGCATTAGTGTTCAGTAAAAAAAAGTAACCATGCCATAAAATTCTGTTGATGGAAAATTAGCCTGTTCCACAAGGAACAAAAGGAAAAAAAAATATTGATGGAAAATCCGACTTCTGTCAATGTCAAATATACAAAAGTCAAAACTAGATGTAAATAATTGTAAACCGATTAATATTAATTTGGTATAAAACTCAGAGATTTCCAGAATTGTTAGAATTTTTATTTAAAAGTATTTAGCGATGTTTATCGTGGGAATTTTCTTACACATAACTTTTTTGTTTTCAATTTTTGACATATATTTTAAATCACCTATTGTGAAGAATGTGGTGCCTTATCAGCCTCAGCATGAATACCTGGCTGAAAGACTCGTTCTCTTAATGGTTGATGGACTTAGAGCAGAATCGTTCGTTAATCATACGACAATGCCTTACTTGAGGTTTGTATACTAATAATACTGGTCACGCTGATAAAAAAATAAACAAAACAGATTGTTTAGTCGTTAATTTGATCAGAGGGTCGTTACACATAATCTTTATTTTCATCAAAGGCTCACATAAATGACAGCCTTCAGTATTCACGCACATTCATACTATATTCTTTGCTGCATGAATATACCAAGATAAATACCCATAACATGGGGTCATACCATAAACAAAAACAGGGAGGGAAAATGGAATCCTATTTCGTAATGAGTTCAATTTCAATTGGTAGTCTAATCAACAACCTACTTAAGGTATTTATACTAAGGGTAGGGTTATAATGTTTGATACAAACATTTATTTATTCCAGGTCTGTGGCAAATTCTCATGGTAGATGGGGAATTTCAAATACTCAAGTGCCAACTGAATCACGTCCTGGACATGTGGCAGTGATTGCAGGTTTCTATGAAGACCCATCTGCTATTGCCAAAGGGTGGAAAGAAAACCCTGTTGATTTTGATTCAGTCTTTAATCAAACTTCCTACACTTGGTGTTGGGGTACTTATGACATTGTGAATATTTTCACAAAAGCTAATATTGACGATCACATAGTTGTACATGAATTTGACCCTTATGACCAAAGTTTTAGTTCAGACAAAAACACTACATTACTAGATGCATGGGTGTTTGATAATGTGAAACAGTTTTTCCAAAAAGCTAATTATAATGATGCTGTTAAAGAAAAATTGCAAAGTAATAAAATAGTGCTGTTCTTACATCTACTGGGAACTGATACGGCAGGGCATACTCATAAACCAAAAACACCGTAAGTTTAATTAATTCTGTTATTTATAAATATGTGCTATAATAATAACTACTCCTCCCTTCAGCCAAATATAATTTAAATGTAATAATTACAGGAACTTCTTAACTACATTGAAACATGTTGATGAAGGAATAAAGGAAATAGAAAAAGTAATAAGAGATTATTATAATGATGATGGAAAAACCACTTTTTTGATGACCTCAGACCATGGCATGACAGATTGGGGTAATATAAGTTCATGTATTATTTTAACTTTCGGCCCAGGAAGAGGTGGCGAGATGACCTAGAAGCGTACTGCAAGCGTTGGATCTAGATAGCTGTAGAAAAGGATGTCTGGAAGAATTTGGGCAGGCCTTTGCTCAGTAGTGGGAAAGTGTAGGCTAACTTAAAAAAAAAACTCCAGAAATAATCTTTATAATTACTTATTTAAAAAAAAATCAATATGATATACAAGGTGTAACTTAGATAACGCACAACCTCTTAAGGGGTCATTGTACTCATCATTATGAACAACTTTTACTATGGGACCAAACCCGAAATCGCGAAAAAAAATCAGCTGTTCCCTACATTTATGTTCGTACGAGTCGTCAAAATGTAGGGAACAGCTGATTTTTTTTTCGCAATTTCAGGTTTGGTCCCATAGTAAAAGTTGTTCATAATGATGAGTACAATGACCCCTTAAGAGGTTGTGCGTTATTTGTGTTACACCTTGTATATGATCGCCCTATAAATATGACATTAAGTGGACATAGCAGTCAGTTTGCCAATAGTTTTTAGAGTAAATGCCTTAATAGCCAAGAGCCTACCAACGGTGAACACCTAAGATCAGATGAGGCTAGAGGTAAGGCATTAAATTGACCTTGGATAAAGGAAAGGTATTTGTACCATAAACATGACATTAATGGCATGTTTATTAGCTCATCTGTGTCACTCGCCCGCTCCGGGCGGGTACACAGATTACCTTGTCTGTGTCCCGCCCGGAGCAGGCGGCTAATCACTGTCATAGTAAATTAGTTTTTAAAAACTATCTATCTCGCTCACATGAACACAGATGCGGTAATCTGTGTACTCGCCTGGATCGGGCGAGTGACACAGATGAAGGGATATGAGGTGGCAGGGACAATGATGTGCAACCTGTTAGTTACCATGGATTCAGTATGATTCTGGACCCTGTGTTGTAATTTTCCATCAGTTATAAAAAAAAAGAAATCTAGAATCATTTGCGCGTCGAGGTCCCTGCCAGGCGTTAGGAGGCTACTCTATCTCTCTAGAGCACAGACCACTGGTAGCTTGCACCCTTTTCCCTGATGTTGCAATATTCATAAGGGATCAACACATTGGATGTAATATAATACTTTTACATAGCTGCATGTCTTGTATTAAAGGCTCACATGGAGCAGGAGATGACCATGAAACGAAAACACCTTATGTAATATGGGGCTCAGGAATAAAGCAAACAGAAATGCGGCAACTTGATCCTGAAACAGATGGCATGTCCTTAGAACACAGGGTAGACATTAATCAAGTGGATTTGTCTCCTCTTATGTCTACTATTCTTTCTATTCCTGTGCCTGTGAATTCTAGAGTAAGTATTTTAAGGTATTAACAAATAACCAATGATTTGAATAGCTTTACCCTTTCCTTTATCTGTTACATAAGAAGCACAAGTAATAAAAGTGTACTAATAAATACACATGCCTACCTTACATAGTTTTATAGAAGGCTGTATGCTTCTACAACCATTTTTTTTGCATCTGTGTCTGGTTGACATCTATCTACATTCAGAATAGAGTATTGTATGAGCAGTTGAGGCTTTATTATCACCATTAAAAATCATGTTGAAATTAATATGGGGTGGCGATTTAGTGTGATTCTACCTGTCATTTTCAGTCATAACAACTTTGGCTATGTAACTTATATCCGATTCGTATGATGCTTGTTAGACTTAGAAGTGTGATTGTTTTGAATTTCAGGGAAAACTAACAACAGAACTGTTTGATATGACCTTGTCTAACAAAGCAAAAGCTATATATAGCAACAGTAGGCAACTAGCATCACAATATAACAAGAAAAGACTTGATGTGGAGGAATATGCTATCTCATTTCTGTATCAACCTTATGAACCATTCAGCAAAGGAAAATATCAAGAGCTTATAAAATTCACTGAAAAGCTACTTGCTGAAGAAGAGTATGAAAAATTGATACTATTGAGTGAAGAAATTATAAACCTAAGTCTTGCTGGCCTCAAATATTATCACAATTACTATCAGCAGCCACTTCTAGTACTAGTTACTTTATCATTCTTGGGATGGATAGCATGTTTGCTAAAAGTTCTATCAGAACAAAAATTTAATACTCAAGCAGAAACTTCTAACTTGAAAATCATGTCTTCTACGAAATTGGGGCGATTCTTGAATACAATATTTTCCTCTTTATGCTTGTTGTCTATGTATTTAGTCTATGGTATGATTCAGTAACTTCTGTATTATTTTTTTAAATGAAATAGTTAAATTGAGCAAACATTAATATGAAAATTAATTTCAGCACAAAACTTACCACTCCAGTATTATTTATATGCAATGATGCCTCTATTTTTATGGTGGTATGCTTTATCATCACTATATCTTTGGATACAGGGGTATGGCCAATTTCGGATAAACAGAAAATTTGGCCTATTGTTAGTTGAGATTTTATGTTATACTCTGGGTTCTATTACATTGGTAAGCAGAATTGTTTTAATATTATTTTTTAAACATTATATTTTTCCGTGTACTTTCTACTTTAAAAATGATTTTCAGGGTCTGTCTTTTACACATAGATGGATGTTGAGCATCCCACTTTTGGGCATGGGTATATGGCCATTCTTCTCTTCAACAAGGCACCATTTATCAAAAACGGTACTGATTACTTGGCCTGTTGGATGTTTGTTACTTAGTGTATTTTCCTTCATGCCTGTTGTTGGAAAAAATGTTTTTATTGAACTAGTGTAAGTAATTCAGTGTTTGAATTGGTATGGAAATGAAATGTTATAAATAATATACAAGGAACTAACTGATATGTTTTTTTTTCAGCATAACTGCTGGTGTTATTTGGTTGATAGCAATTTTGCTATACATTTATAAAATACTGTTACCACTTTGTAATAGTAATTATGAAAATAAGAGAGAAATCTTACTATCTGCAATACAAGCAGCATTACTTATAATATCTCTTCACAATATTTATGTGCAATCTAAGAGATTTGAACAAGGCACACCAGTTTCATATTTTTACCAGACATTAGCATGGCTTACAGCAGGTAAATTAAAGAGTGCTTGTTTACTGTTTGTGCTGCTAGCGCCACTAGTGGTGAAATTTGGCAGTATTCTCTCCCATTGGACATACTATACATGAAGATCAATGTTTAATTTATATTATATGTTCAAAATTTCAGGAATTTCCTTAGTGCTACCTCTATTTTTTTCAAGAAGACTAGTATGTCGCATATTGGTAATAAACACGTCCATCTTAAACTTCTACCTCCTTCTATCAGTCTCCCATGAAGGTCTATTTATAGTTGCTTTAATTTTTAATGTAACATGTTGGATATACATTGAATGTAAACTGTTGCATATAAACAATTATAAGGTAAAGTAAAAAAAATATGTATTGATAAGTATTTTTTTTTAATCTATGGAAGTAATAGTTGTATTGATTTTATTTACAGCTAATAGAAAGCAGTTTCGAAAAAAATAATGAGAGTACATTTACAACAATCGAGAGAGGAATAAGCAGTCAAGATTTTAGAAGAGCATTCTTTTTCGTATCCTTTTTAAGAATCTATAAAAATCATGATGAACTTTTTTGTAGATTTATTTCCAAATATACGTACCTAAGTATTTTTTATCCAAATAAATATCCATAACTTTTCCATCAGATATTGTATATTATATTAGCATTTTTCGGGACTGGAAACATAGCATCCTTGAACTCATTTGAAGTCAGATGGGTGACCTGCTTTATAACATCGTTTCAGCCTTTTGTGATAACTACACTGATATTGTTGAAAACTTTAGCTCCATTTTTGACTGTAGCTTGTAGTTTCAGAGCAGTGCAACATTTAACTAAGGTATTTATATAGTACTAGCGGCTATTTCCGATTTTTTCTTACAGACCTTGTCCTGGTCCCGAACACAACAAAAAAAGAATTATAAAAGTAGGTGCTGTCATTCGGAAGTTATGCGCGTACAAACATTTCGGTGACTTTGATTAATTTATACTATGTAAGGATGAAAAATTATATGGGGGGGGGGTGTCACGCCTGTAATCAGTGAATGGTTAGGTAGAGGGGTACCACCTATAGTACACCTAATTTCGCCAGTTGAGTCACGTGTAACAGGGGCGAGTCCATCATCATTATGCCTACCCTTTTCCCAACTATGTTGGGGACTGGGGTCGGCTTCCAATCTAACCGGATGCAGCTGAATATCATTATTTTAAATGGAACGACTGCCTATCTGACCACCACAACCCAGTTATTGGGTAATACCATACCGCTTGGTGAGACTGGTTGTCAGACTTTCGGGCTTCTGACGACCCGTAACGGCTGTCAAAGATTCACGAATGACAGCCGGGACCAACGGCTTAACGTGCTTTCCGATGCACGGAGCGTCTCGGTATGTAAAGATGGTCACCCATCCACGGACCAACCGAGGCAAGCGTAGCTTAACCTGATCAATCGAACCGTGCGGCTGTTATTTCATAGCAACAAGCCCCGCCGCGAGGTGCGGGAAGAGGATGAGGTCGGGGGCGAGTCCATTGGCATCAATAAATATATTCATATTGCTTTTTCTTTTAATTTCAGGCACCAACTGGTTATTTAATAATCATTGTTTTAATATATTCCAATTTAATGGGAATACAGTTGTTGTACAATGTGAAAAATACTGGAAGCTGGTTGGAAATTGGAACATCTATATCACAGTTTGTTATAGTTCAAGTGATCACATTATTTATTGTTTTAATTAATCAAATAGCTAAATTATTAACTGATATCAGTATTCATAGTTCAACAGATAAATTATTCAAAAGTCGGAAAAAATATGTATAAAATAAAACTATTTTATTATTCCAAAGAAGTAAGTTTATTTCTTTTATAATTATTTGACATAATTTACATGTATAATTCAAAATCTATTCTATTGGAGGTGTAGAATTGACTGTCTTCTCCTTGCTTTCTTACCCAAACACCAGTTTTGAAATGTCCATCGGTTGACCATTTATGCATTTGCTCAGTAGAATGAGGGCCTGATATATCTTCGTCATTTTGATTCCACTTGAATTCCCATTTCATTTCTGGCTGTTCTTCCTCGTCCTTATCATCACTTTGTTTCTGTTCAGGGTTGTTTTTATCCAAAACAGTCTTTTCCTTTTGATCAAAGTCATCAGCATACATATCCAAATCAGTATCTTCTTTCTTATTATCATGTTTTGCTATGATAGCACCAATTTTTTCAAAAGTTTCTTGGTAAATGTCCATGTTACCCAATTTAGTCAAAATTTGGTTGGCAAGTTCTGTCACCCTTGTTACTATTGTACTGTTTTCATCAACAATGCCAGCTTTTTTCCTTTTCCAGCGCTCAGCACTTGATATTTTTGAACTGGCACCTACAAAAATAGAAACATTCTATAATTTATTATGCATGACCACTGTGAGGTTCTTTATATTCTAAACATTTCCTTAACTAACTTAATTGGCTTTTGGCCGCATTATTTATAAGTAAAACAATAATAAATAAATAAAATACAGGGATAACCAATAATTAGTCATTACTTTAGAGTCATAGTTTGTAAATATATAAATGAATGTTCTTGTTTCCTTACCGAGGCGCTGAAGGGTTTTTGCAATTGTTTCTTTGGGCTTCATGTGCTGAATAATTTCTTTGTAGTTTTCCAGTAAATCAAACTTTTCCTCTGACTCTTCATCTTCACTGCTGGATTCATCCCCAAGCCCTTTATTTTCATCATCTTTATGCACTTTGTACTTGTCTTCTGGCCTACCCTTGACTTTGACCCAGTCTATATTGTCAAGCCATCCATCTCTTACTTCTTTCTCTTTTTTCCAGTGATAGTGACCCTGATTATCAAAGTGCCCCTCTTCAAGTTCTTCTTTCATGTTGAATGGAGTGATGGTAATCTGTAACAATACGAGTTGTAGTTATAAAAATATTGTTGACATATTTGAACACAATCTCATTATCTTATTTATTTGAACAACAACACCATCAAAACCAACAACATCTTAAAATAAAGCACAAGTGTGATGAGAATAGACACGATTATTGCTAGATTTGAGAATAACTTTTGACTAGATTAGCAGAGATTGCCTTGTGTGTGTTACTCCTGTAACAAATAAAACATGCATATTGTCCACAATGCATTTATGACAAGATTTATTTTGATGTATCTTGGTTGATTTGACTGCATATGGTATGCTGTTTTATATGTTACAATCATGAATAACAAACTGTATCTATGTTAATCATCACAATCAACTCATCATTACTCAGCTTTACCATTTGGCTGATTGATGGTATGTTGGGGTTACGAATATGCTTTTACTCCTGCTGAATGGAATTAAATGCTTCACAACTGTGTTATTATTACTGATTCTGTTGAGTTAGGTTTTTAGTCTCAACTGTCTGGACTGGATAATAACTAAGATATTAGGTCTACATTCGTTTTAAAGGAACGAATAATACTGAACTTGAAGCTGTATGTGTTGTAGACAGTTATATTAGACTAAATAAATCATAAATGTTATACTTAAAATGCAAATCTTAGATAAGTACTCACTTCACCTTCCATTCCAGCAACTCCGTCTTCTTCACCTTCGATGTCGTCTGCATGGAGAACATTGTTTCTTTCTTCCTCAGCACCACTGTCCTCTTCATCGGAATCTAGCGAATGCTTTTTACCTTGCGTTTTCTTTATAACTTCTTCAACATGAAACGCTTCTGAGGCTGGTCGCTTTGCCATTTTACAAAGCTATAAATTAATTAATTTGATTATAAACAATCAAACGTTGTAAACGAATAACGTAAAATTGCAAAATCGCAACGATGCGATGAATGATTGATCGATCATTTGACATAACAACAACATAACATTGTATTTTTTTTTTTAATATGACCATAGACAATTAGACATAAGTCTTAACATGCAATTTTTCCGCCCGATTGATAGTCTAAGGTCCCTATGAATATTGTTCGTCCTAGACATGGGCAACAAGTTATCAGGTTAATCATGATACCGTATATACTTGATACTGTTAGCCTAGGTAGGTACGCAAGTAATAAGACGATTTTAATCATAATTTAAAAAAGTGCACGACTCATAATCGTTTTTTTTTATTAATTATAATTAAAGTACACACATCAAAAGTGTCTCATCAGTGTAGGGATCAAGTACCTACATTTTTAACTATGTATAAAAAAAAATATGCAATTAATATTTACCAAATCTACTATTCCAGACTGCCTTCTTACTTTAATTCGTATGTTTAAGTTAACAACTTATCCCTATATTTTATAAAAATCAAGAAAAATTGCAATTTTTGCAAATAGTGGGAAATTCACTTAAGTTAATATCGTCAACGAAATGGTAAAAAAGGCAAAAATAAGGATTTTTTTATTTTAAAGATAAAAAAAATAATCGTGGTTCCACCATTGACACAAATTACAAAATCACAGCGATTTGGCATGCTTAAAATCAGTTCATCAAAATCGCTTTGAGGAATGGCCGCCCACGTTCTTTCTAACAAGTCAAAAAGTTTTTGTGGTATGCACGGCATCCATACTCGGCAGAGTTCTTCTTTGGAGCATATCTCATGCGTGTTCAATTGGGTTGAGGTCTGGCGACTGAGCAGGCCACGGCAGAACGTTGATGCGAGCATCGGCAAGAGTACGTGTGACGACTCTAGCCGTGTGTGGACGTGCATTGTCGTGCATTAGTAGAAAGTAATCACCCAACCGGCTTCGGAAAGGGTCAGGGTGCGTTTCCACAGAAGCGGAGCTGGGCGAAGCGGAGGAGAGACGTGCAGGAATCGACTAATCACAATGGTTGAAATCCTCATCGCGTCACTCGTCTCGTCTGTGATTGGACGATTCCTACACGTCTCCGCTCAGCTCCGCGCAGCTCCGCTTCTGTGGAAACGCGCCATAGCTCTCTGTGGTCTGTGCGCCATAGTCACGTCTGAAGCAGTCCTCCGCATAAATCTGAGCATTAGGTTTGCCCCACATCCAAATGAGATCGGTTCTTCCACCGATCCTAACCATTATTGTTCCCCCTCCATATGAATGAACTTCCTGGCAAAATTTCAAACGTTCTTGACGTCCAGAGGTCCTCCAAACTCGAGTACGTCTGGTATCCGACCGCATACCGAAACGAGATTCATCTGAAAAGCAACACGACGCCAGTCTTCTTCCTCCCAATTTCTGTCTTCACGAGCCCATTGTAAACGGGCCCTACGATTGCAGGGTGCTATAGGTGGAACTCTCAGCGGCTTTCGGGAACGCAGACCCATTTAACGTAAACGATTTCGGATGGTTTGAACGCTTATCAGCAAGCCTGAAGAGCTGTGGTGCCTCGTAGCCAACATAATGGCGGTCATGGTACGATTCCGTCGAGCAGTATTTTGGATTTAGCGGTCCTGTCTGCGAGTGGTGATGCGAGATCGTCCTGCATGTCGCTCGGCCACGCTGCCCGTGATACGATAGCGTATCCAGAGGCGGCTTATGATGCTCTGTGTAGCGCCAAGAGCAATAGCCACAGTAAGTTGCCTGGAACCAGCTAGCAACATTCCGACGGCTCTCATCATCTCTTCTCGTGTCAAATGATGTCTTCGCTCCATATAGATGCAATTTTTTTTCAGTTCCGATGCAGATATTGTAATGGTTTTGTAAAAACAGTATTGCACACTTTTATAGGAATCCTGATTGACAGTTGATTTTCTATTTTAATGAAAATTTGAAGAAAACGCATTATTAAAATAGTGAAATTATCTAATAAGAATCAATAACGATTCAAAAAAGTTAAAATAAAAATCCTCAATTGCGGCGATACTCTAAAACATACTTGATCGCCAGACACTTTTGATGTGTGTACTTTGAATAAGAGCCATTTTCAATAAGTTCCTTTAGGGGTGAAATGAATCTTTAATAGGTACTTTAAAAAAAAGTTGCAAGCTACTATGTTTTCAGGTATATGTTGATCCTTTTTCGTTTCTACAAGCATACTGATCAATGCTCATCACCCATCTCTGTATGAGAAGAAGTCTATGCCCTGCATATCAGCGCATACTTTTGACAAGATAAGCGCTACACCTTTATACTACATCGCAACCAGTCTCAGCCTGTGTTTTGTATTAATAGGGGTAACTAGGGATTAATAGTTTTCCACAGTATTCAAAAACAAAAGGAGATTGTGATGTATAAGTAAAGTCTATTGTTTATTAGGAATACATACAGGCAGTATCATTATATTTGTTACAGATCTAGACACACCGTTTAGTTTTTCTTCCATATTAAGGTTTTGTTATTAGAAGGCATTTCTACTGTATCCATTAGGGACAAATTATTTTTATCTGCTAATGTTATTAAATCTGCAATATCTCTTAGACCCCAAGCTGGATTACGTGCTCTAAGTGATGCATCAAATTGAACATTACTCTCAGGTGTTATTTCACCATCTTTACTGTAAGGCCCATAGGTAATCATAAGAGCATCTGGTTTTAAATAATTTCCAGCATTTTCAAACAATCCAACTGTGCATGCATATGGGCTTATGTGAATCATGTTAGAATTGTACATATAGTCAATACTGTTTTCCTCAAAACCATAAAATGATAATTTTTGACTTATATCAACAAGTTTTGGTGGCAGTATATTTTTTGTAGGACAATTTTCCGCATAGTAAGTTATACTGCCTAACAAACTATCATCTACTTCAGTTGGTTGGAACCTAACTCCAGGAAAGTGTGGAGCAAAATGTGCCAAGTGTTGTCCAGAGCCTGCTGCTACCTCCAGGAATAATGGGCTCTCTTCATCCTCAATATTTTCAACATCACAAATGATAAACCTTTTCAAAACCTGCAGTATTGGATCTTGGTTTCTTGATGCAGAAGGATATATTAATTTGTGATTTTTTGTGCTGAAACAATGTTTATTTTTAATTTTTCTCATTCCATTGATTTAATGTTGGTGCTTTAGTCAAAAATAATATGAAGTAATTATGCAAACAAATGCGACAGTACGAGTAACCTAGTAACAGTAGGTATTTGACTTTCGTAGAGCTTGTAAAACGATACATACCTTTCTTCCCCAGTAAAATAGGAAGCAACATCTTTAGCCATTGAAGCTGGCTTTAAATGAAACCGTTTGCTAACCAGAAATCTTAGAAAATGAATTTTAACGGTTATAGAAACCTTGTTGTTTCACCGAACTTTAAGGTCACTTCAACGTAGTACTCAAGGTATTACGAATTTATTACAAAACGGGTCTTGGGTTACTTTTAAGGTTTCACCGGTATCTTGCAGACAATACAAAATCGATCTGAATTGTGTATGACTTTTAGGACAGGCTAGGGAAAACAGCTGTTTCAATGACAGCACAGAATGACATGCATGCCCGATGGCCGATTGTCTGATTGTCTTGACATTTGAGGTCTTTTTTTTTTACAAATAATTTCCTAGCTTATGTGTAAATTAGCACGTGAAGTAATTTTAATTTATAACATATTTGCAGTGTAATTGAATACAAAAGCTGTTAACTAATAATAATATTTTATTTTAAGTACACGTACGCGCCTGTAGCGCCGCGTCTGAAGGCGTGTTGCCACTAGGGCCGCGCGGCTCCGTGAGGCCGGGCCGCGCGGCCGAGTTTCGTGAGTTTTTATAATGCACTGCAAACAATAGCAAAGGCTTCATGAGGTTGGGCCTCGCGAGGCTTTGACGCCACGCGGCTTTAGTGGGTGGGGGTCATGTCTTAAAAGCCTTCTTTTATAAGATGGACCTTAGACACAGATTTTGATAGTCAATTTGTCGATATTGCTCGCTAGCGATGTCAAAAATCTACGTATAAAGCGGCTACAATATAATAAAATAACCAAAGATTTAATTAAATAAGTATATTATCATATCAGCAGCGAGCCACTGGCTAACGGCGATCAATATGGCTTTATGTGTATCTAGCATTAGTCTGAATTTATGAAAAACTGTTCTACCGGGAATACCACAGACATTTTAATTTTTTTAACAACCCTAGTTGACATTGAAAAATTAACAAACAAAGGGTGCGTTCCAAGTTGCGCTGTAATCGATTTCAGCCTGCTTAAACCCGTACCGAATAACGCGTGAGCGCGATAACAATGTCCCGTGAATCGTCATAGATGATGACGTCTTGCCATGCGCCATTTTGCGATAACGCTGATCAGGCCCTAAATTTTAATATCATTGTGAGTGCTGTCAAAAATGGCAGTTGTGCTGTTTTGTTTTGAGATGCATCATAACTTTAAACTAACATGGCATTTCAAAAATTAAGCTTCTAGCTACAGTCGCCACCTAACCAAACAAGAAGAAGAAATGTGGTGTATACACAAATACATATGTACTTTAATCCAATCATGAGTATTCAAGTGAATATAGTTTTGACGTTGAGCGAGCACTGTGAGCGTGTTCATGAGCGTTCCAAATTGTTGATAGCTCTCAGCTGTCATAATCGTAAGGGTGCGTTTCCACGAAAGCGTAGCTGGGCTGAGCGGAGCGGAGACGTGCAGGAATCGACCAATCAAATGGTTCAAATCCTCATCGCGTTACTCGTCTCGTCTGTGATTGGACGATTCCTGCACGTCTCCGCTCCGCTCCGCTCCGTTCCGCCCAGCTCCACTTCAGTGGAAACGCAGCCTAATATCTAAATCGGAACACAAACTCATGTGAGCGCTGAAAGCAATTATGTCATAATTCGGAATGCAGCCAAAAAAAATTGTCAAATAAGTTCAAATAACAAAACTTCAAAAGTCATTAAGTCATTCAATCACAAGAATTAGAAGAATACGAAAATATGACGAGGCTGAATGGTCTATAGATCGATGCCTGCCTTTTCTAAAGGCGAACGAAATTAAAAAAAACATTCAATCACAACACTACTGATATTTTGTAAAACGCGAAAAATACAAAATGAACAATTTTCAAAAAGAATTTATGTTGGGTATGTTCTTGGACAATGACAACGCTTGTACTATGAACAGATTAGTTGTAGCAGTGGCTAATATAGTAAGCGAAAACAATGACAATATGAATATGTTCAGCACGGCTTTCGAAAAGGAATTCAATCACACATCGCAGACTGTAGAAAACCAATGTCCCGGAATTGTTCCTGTTACTCGCCGTATTAAAGGATTTTACGAAAATACTGTTCGAAATTTTACAGACGAAGATTACGCTGTGAAATTCAAAATGAAGAGGAGTACTGTTCAGGTTCGTTAAACCTACCTAATATAATTTCAGCTATAATAGGGTTTCAGCAGTTGGGTAAAAGGTAAACGCAATCTTTTACCTTTTATTTAGGCACCGTGTATCTGTATACATTGACTGTTGTCAATAGCTTCATGTAAAATATTTGTATTTAGCTGCATTCTGTTCGACTGGAAGCTGACCCCAACACAGTTGGGAAATAGCTAGGCAGATTGTATACATTGACTGCTTTACCCATTAACTAATTAGTAGTTTGCTTTGTTAAAGTTTCTAAATAACCAGTAACATGTTTCTTTCAGACACTCATAAACTTTTTGAAGAACTTTGTGAAGCCTGGAAATATCCCTCTGGATAAAAAAGTTCATGTGTTTCTTTGGTTATTGGTGAGTGATTGTTCTTATAATGAAATAGGTAAACTATTTGGGTTGCACAAATCATCAGTGAGCTATATATTTAATGAGATAGCTACCCACCTAACTGAACATAGGTTCAGTTTTATCAGCTGGCCATCAGTAGAGGAACAACATATTACGAGAATAAAGGTGAACAGCAGATTTAAGTTCCCCAACTGTGTAGGTTTCATAGACACTTGTCGCTTTAAAGTTGGGTCAAAGAGAAATAAAAAAGATAAGCCAGATATTGTTCTCTTACAAGCGGTCTGTGATGAATCTCTAATATTCCTAGATATTCACATTGGTGAAATAGGAAAGACAAGAAAAAATAGAGTTTTTAAAGAAAGTGCTTTGGCACATCAGTTAAAGAATTTTATGGAGTTTGAGAATCATATTTTGGGAGACTCTGAATATAAATTAAAGAAAAACTTAATTACTCCATTTACAAGCGAGGAGTTGT
Source organism: Eremobia ochroleuca (assembly GCA_949629135.1). Lineage (NCBI taxonomy): Eukaryota > Metazoa > Arthropoda > Insecta > Lepidoptera > Noctuidae > Eremobia > Eremobia ochroleuca. Next base: position 10,871,109 of record OX451386.1, on the reverse strand, counting down.
TAACAAGTGAAGAGATGAAGTTTAATGAGATTCACTGGAAGACTCGCAGCTATATTGGTCATGCATTTGAGTTAATGAAGGAAAGATTTAGGAAGTTGAATCATATTGATGTTGTGAAGGCCGAGTCTGTTAATCTTCTTTTATCTGTGGCATGCATATTGCACAACTTTATACTGATACATGAAGGGTGCTCGGAAGTGAAGGAAGAGGCCGTAGCTTGTGATGATGGTGTCACTATCAACACCAGTATTGTTCAAACTGCTTTAGAAAAGAGACAGTTTTTGTGTAACTATATTAATTATATTGACACAGAAGATGCTTAAGGACTATCCATAGAATAAAAAGTATAGATAAGTAATCATAAGATTAGCTTCTTATTTTTAAGTCTCAATATTTTTAAGAAAATAATGATGTAAATATGTACTTATTAGAATGTTCTATAATGTAAACCTGGGTATCTCCGACCACCCTCCTAATTCCAACCACTTTTTATTTTTGCTAATAACTATGTTTTGGATCAAATAATCTAGTTGAGGTTTTTCATAATGTATTTATCTTATATGTATATATATTATCTTATTCAACGTGTAACGTTAAATGAGCAAAACCTCAGACACCCCAACTGATTTTTAATTCAATTGACCTATTTCAGAGAGAAAATAAGTCATTAAAAAAATTGTAAAGGTTTTATGTGCTGTTTTAGTTTTACTGGCCATTCTGATCGTTTCTTGCGTTTGCGACGACGCTTTACCGAGTGAGGAGTCGTCACCGGGCCGCTGCGCTGCGCTGACATTGGGTTGCTTGCTTGACCTATTAATAAATAGACACGGCAACGTTATTAATGAAGATTTTTTGAAAAATGTGACCTATATTAAAAAGTGGTTCAGTTAATTCTGCTCGTTATTCTGATCAAACTATTTTCAGGTTTTGCGCATTTAACGTTACACGTTGTATATGTTACGATATTGGAAATAACAAATAGTTAACTTGCATGTGTTTAATTTGCTATAATGATAAAGAGTGAAAAATGCATCTCCTAAGTAGAAACATCTAACTAAAAAAATCTTAAATTTAGTTTTGATTTTTAGCACTTTTTAAATAATTTTCAAGCTTAAGGATAAATATGTTTTACTTTTTCATATATATGCATCTTAATCTTTAAAAAAAAAAAAATACAAATCACGATTATCTAGTAACTTGAAAATAATTTAAATTTTTTAGTCATTTTGAGCTGGTCGGAAATAGGCTTAGTAGTGGTCGGTAATCGGAAGTTACAATCTTGATGGTCGGAAATACACCTATGCGACCATCTTGAGAATCTTCATTTATAATGAATTTTTAAAAATATTCCTCATATGAAAAAAATTGTGAGACTTGTTTTTAGGGATTCTAAAAGCATTTTACTTCAGAAATTAATTTTGTGGCAGTCTTCGTGCATTGAGAAATTTAAACGACGTAGAAGTTCGGTGGTCGCATATAGGCAGGTTTACGTTAGTATTTCTGTATCACGAAGCGACGCGCGTTTTACTTGTGGTAACAAAGTGCATAAACGCTGTAAGCACGCTGTGAATGTGGTACGTTTAGACACACTTTCACAGCGGGTGTGTACATTTGGTATTCACAAGTAACTAAGGCGCGCGTCGCTTCGTGAGATAAAAATACTGTACTACTCTTGAATTACTTTTTAGCGAACATTATATTTAATTTGCAATAAAACCACTTTGTAATGTTTTTATACTTATATTTTCTTTCTAGTACTGAAATTTATATAATTGCCAGCATTATGATATAAAAAATATAATAAATAAAACATATTTTTGAGTGAGTAGTGAGTACTAATGACATATTTGGATGATATTACGGTACGTAATTAAATTAACAATATCGGTATTATTATAAATGATCCAAAAATGTAGATATTAATATTTAATTATTTATTATACACACTAAATCATTTTGAAAGGAAACATTTTGTGATACTCACTTTATTTATACGTACAGAGATAAATCGCTTAGTATATTCATACCCTCTACTGCTTATTTACTTTTATGTACAGAAATAGATAGTTATTTTATTTTTGCTTAACTTAAAGAGACTTTGATTGTTTTACGGTGGGAAACTAGCTCATTTTAAGATGTCTGGTGGTTATTTCAGCCTAATAATTATTTTAATCCAAATCAATAGTAAGGTTACGTTTTATATACATAAAGATGAAATTAAATTAAGTCCATGGTAAAAACGCAAATCTGCATAGGAATACATACCTATTAGCTAGTCAAGCTTATTTGGTTTGACATTAGTACATTGATATTGAGAACGAAATAAGCTTGTTTTTATAATATTTTACAAATAAATAAATAAATTTCTCTGTCCCGATGTATCCTACATAACATTAGGCACTAAATTGGCAACCTACAAGGCACTATGCACTTAGCACAGCAATACTTGCTATAATAATAATTATATAATGATTTTATATTGTAACAAAATTTATACCTCTATTATTTACTACAGCTCATAATACTATTTTGCGGTTTTTGTTAAACATTGATTTAAAGAAGTTTATGGATATTATGAAAACGATCTTATATAGCTAGCACGGCTAAGCTATTACATAGGTAAAAATCGTTCAGTTTTAATTATGCAAACAGATTTTCTATGTTCGCTTTTGTGAAACATTACTGGAAATTAAATGTGCCCAACGAAATTAAAATACATACTAAGTCAACTGATATTTAATTTTAATAATATTCACTACATCATGAATTATCGATGTAATTTCGCTAAAATCATGCGCTGACCATGTCAAGCCATGATATCGATGAGCCTGTTTGGCTGCAGATACTAGTAACAATACAACGCTATATACATATTTAATTATATTTACAATTATAGCTGCACCTTGATATTATCTCCTACGTATTTAGGATTATGGAATGTGACAAAAACTGTACCTACCTAACTAATACTAAAGCCGAATATTTACAATCGGTGTATAATAAATGAGTCCTATCAGTCTGATTTATTGTTGTCCTTTAATTTTTATGAAAGATGTAACGATTTTTTTTTTTCATTTATAATCGATATCATTTAATGATTTCATCTAAAAACAACAATAACACGTTCTACTCTTTAAAAACACACTCCCCAAATGTTTACAGTCATTCTGATAATATATCATTTTTAAATGCAATATTCACCGTCCATTTACTTGAGTAAATAACAACATTAGCTATTAGGAATAACCAGTAGACTGTACATAGGCAGGAGACGAGACACATTACTTACACAAATCATAGTAAACAAAACACTGAGTCCACATTAAAACACTGTCTTAGCCGAACGTTTCCGGAAGACTTGGCACACGCGACACGATAATATCGTCTCAATCACTTGTCAATAGATCCATAGACGGTTTGTTTCGGTAATTTTCAAATGTAAGTCTTTTTAACTTTCTGTAAGGTTCCGCACTTGAGATCCTTGTCTAGGGACTCTGTAGAGTTTCGCAAGTCAAGCGTGCGCTCCTTGCCGAGCTCCATGTGTAAGTTGTCCTGTTTGGGACAAACATTCGCCACCATGTTCACGTTTTTCGACCGAGGCATATACGCAGTATTGGCATTCAACGGAGTCTCCAACGGGCTTAATCTGAAATAGACACTTTAATTAACTAAGTTATTCATTACTATCGTTATATTTATAACCTACTGTAAAAAGTTGTTCGTGTTATTGTACAGTGATTTGCTAATGTGTTTCTATCATTAGCATGTTTCTCATTAAGGTTGATTTATATGTAGAGATATGTTACATGTGTAGTGCAAAAACGATTTGTGACTAAGCATGTCGGATCTGTACAAGGTCAAAGAAAACAATAATAACTAGTGCGAGGGCTTAAATGTGGCAAAAACTTTCAGCGACCATTTGCGGATTAGGTACAACTATGACTCACTTCTGGAAATCATAAAAACTCGCCTGTAAAGGAAAACTGGAATTTCAGTCATGCTAACTATGAGAACTTTTCATAAGAATTCATATTAGTTAAAATATTCTGTATTAGCAAATGTAAGTAGGTACCTGTTCAAGTGGTTGTGTTGTTCATTGAAGGGTGAGGTATCGGTAAAAAAGGGGTGCCGAAATCGCCGTGAAAAAAGATATCCGATAACGAATCCGACCATGAGTGTGACGAGGCAGGACGCTACGACAGCCGTCAGCAATGCTTGTGCGCTGTAGATGTTGCCGTCGGCGGCCTCCACAGTCAGCAAGTCTGCACAATGAAAAATTCGGGTTAAAAACTGAAGCTCGTCCGTGCGATGGCAGCACTCTTTTAATGTTATAACTGTGCTTCTTTTGTTTGGTTTTAATAAAAAGAAAACGATAATAATGTCTTGTAGAGTGACCCATATAAATATGACTTAAGAAAAATAAATGTGCCTATCATTGGTAAAAGAGCAGAAAAGAGAGATTAGTGGAAAATACTGGTTACTCAGTTTTCTCCTTTGTATAGCTTTCTTCTATTTACATATTTAACAGCTACCCCAGGGGTCATATAAAATCATTATTCGTAAAAGTAGCTTGTTTAGAAATAATGGATAGTGACAATTAGCATACAAATTCGTGCACGAGTGATAGATAATAGCCACATCGTATATGAGCAAGTGGCAGTTTTTGTCCCCATTTATGACCCAAGGTGAAAACACAATTATCACCGGAATCAATTTATAAAACATTACGTAATAGTTGGTATTTACCTGTCTCATGTTTGTTATTAGTAGTGGTTTTATCGTCCGACAAAACATTAGTTTCGACAACTTCTATTAATATTTCATTTTGGATATCGTCAGTTTTCTGTCGCAAATCTGATTCTGATTGGGTAGGCTTCTTAGTGCCTGGATTTCTATTGCTATGTCTGTCACCCGGCAAGAGGGCTGGCAACTTATTACATATATCAGTCTTTCCATATTCTACATTTTGTAGAAACCTCTCGGGATTAGGAAATTGCCTGTTTCCAACCCAAGAACACACTTGCTGCTTGGAGTCCCACGCACAGTGTGGATCTTGCAACGCAACACAATCTCTGAAACCAAAGCATAATTCATTAGTTATTTTGGTTGTTTCGATGAATAGGTACTTAGTAATATTGTAAATTCTTAGAAAATTATAATTTTTTACCTGCACGATAGCACGTTTCCACAATGGGACAAAGTCACAGCTCTGATTATATCGCCAGAGGCAACGATTAATTTTTCTGTGGTTAGGGCAACATGCATTTGTTTGATGGGCACGCCTTGAGGTAATACTTGTACTTCTGAAATTACAGCTGTTCTAACAGGGTTTCTACTATACTCGTCTACACTGGCATCAAAGTCGCCTTCATTAGCTGCTACATTCACAGCTTTGATAACTCTTCCGTCATCCGTACCGATGTACATGACGTCATACTTGTTTCCATTCATCGCTTGAACTTGAGGATGCACGGCGATAGCGGAAAATCTATATTGTAAACTAACTCTAATGAGAACTGGCCGCGCTAAGAATGATGGAACAGCTTTATCCATTAGCGGATGTGTTTTTATAAAATTCACTGCTGAATCCGAGAGTGTTCTGCTGTCTTCGACACAAGATCCCGGTCTGTTTTCTGGTAATTTTTCTTTTTCTAGAGGCAGCCAATTAGAGTTCATACCCTCTTGGCCTTTGAATGATCCCTCAAAGGCATCTATGATATCCCTCATAGCGAAAGCGCATACAGCTGAGCCTCCTATTGCATTTTGAGGCGTAGTAAATACTGCGTATATTATATCATTTTTGCTACTGCTTTTGCCATACATTCCATTTATTAGTTCAGTCGTAGCCTCTGTAAAACAAAATATTATTATTAAACAGGCCGTCATACAATTCTAAAATGAAAACAAAATCTCTATTTAACCCAAGAAACTTACGGATTTCATCGAAATAGAAAGGATACTCTCCAGGCATGGAACAATTTAGGCGGGTTTTCAAGAACGAAGTCCAACGGTCGCTGAACGTATGAGGTCCTCCTTTATCGTTAAGGCAGATCCTTGCTACTCTCGAGTATACTGCCTGCAAAGATAATACGAACAATGTTAAACTATGACTTTTTGTAGTCATCAAATTGAACGCAAAAATAAAATTAGTCTGTATAAGACGGTATAAAAACGGTATATAAACAACACTGACCTTTCCACAGTTCATGAATTCGACAGCAGTTTCGCGATAGAAGAAGTAAACATGGCTGGTAGAAGCTACAGCTCCCACAAATGAAGGATCGTTGAGTAGTCGGAGATCCGAGCGCTCAGTTCGTACTGGTTCGCGATAGATTAGCGGATCTCCTCCAGAAAAATCGGCTGCCGTTGCGGTGTACAATTGACCGTCTGAAAGAAAGGAGGATTATTTTCACAGTGTAATATAAATATCAAATCCGTGCTAACATGGTTGTCGTGTGTGTAGTCGTGATCTTGTTTTAGGTTTCGTTTAAGGTAAAGACCAGTTTGAATCTCTATAGTCAAATAATAAAATCGTGAGCGGCTCGTAAAATGGAGATGTTGTGTAATTAACGCAAGAATCTCCATATTACTCGTGTCTCTAGATAGAGATGGGCCACATGTACATGTTGCTAGAGTTTTTTTATTGTGGTGTCGCAATATGTAATTTTCTTTTGTTACATTATATGTGTGCAATAAAACAGTGGTCTTCAAAAAATTAGATAGCATGAGCGAAACATTTTAGTGGCATAGTAATAAAATTTTGCTTACCAACAAAAATTGCAGTCGAATTATGTTGTGGATCGTAAGGACAGCGGCCTGATCCGTCGATTTCTTCTAGATGGTGGTTTGGTGGGTGCCTTGCGTACCGACGACATAACGGTTTGAATGCATTGGTGCCACACACCAACAGACGTCCGTGCGACCGCGCTGCTACTCGCGGGTAATTCTGACATTCATCGGCAGACTTGCCCTTTAATTGGCATAGCTCCCTGTGTGCGTCCGTCGATTGCCACTCCAGTCGCTGTGGGTAAAATTATTTATGCTTATAGATATGATAGATTTTATCGAATTATTTGCATTCAATGCGATAAAACTGTGCGTAAAATGTAAATTGAATTAAACCATTTGAATTTGGTAATAGAAACTAAGTCAAATATTGCATTGCACAACCAGAACCCTCAGTCAAGCGCGTTAGTTAATCCGATGGCCGCAGCGCCCGCAGCGCCCGCAGCCGGCCTGCGTTAGGAAACCGACACGACGGCAACGTCGCGCTTGCCTCCACTATTTATGTCTGTACAAGTCTGGTTGTCTCGTGCGTTATATTTGACTTAATATTATTTATTAATTTGATACATTAGCCTTTCATAAAAACTTGTTGAATTAGGTATTTATTAAATAAATGAATCTGGGATTTTGGTAGGTCCGACAGTTGTTATTAACCTTCTCTGAGCATAATAAAAATAAAGCTTTCGGCGCAAATGTTCCGGCCAGTTTGCAGAATTTGTACCTACTGAAAGTGACTTTTAAACGACTCAGTCTGGTTTTGCAAACCAGTTGCTACTGGTAACTAAATTCGCTTGTTTTGTGCTATATGGCTATAAGTGACCGTCTTTCACGTTATATTTGATCAACGCTATGTGTTGATGTCAAAATGCAGTGCAACCTACATCGAAAATGTGGACAATATCGGCTTAGCGTGCAGTTATCTTCGCGGAAAGATATCGATAGCGGTATCGATATTGTTCATCGTTATCATTGTTAAAACACTAAAACCTATTTTCATTTGCACCGAAAATATAATTACAGTAGATTTATTTTTAAAATAGGTGTGCTAGTTAGCTAGAACTTTCCTGCTAGGGGTATTATTGGAAATACACTGGCATACAAAAAAAGTTGCTCAGGTTGAAGAAAAGTAACCGTATAGATATGATTAGTATTCGGGCGAGGCGGAGTAGCTGCCCAGCGCCGCCAGCCGTGAATAATTCAACGCATCACCGCACTGGCCAGCTCTAATATGTGACGAGTAATTTAAACACCGAGCACCACATTCAGGTTGAACCTTTGAATGCTACGATGTTTTTTTATTTTTATAAATGACCATTTGTAATATGTTTGCACTGTAATATTGCTAGGGCATACCTAGGTATCGCATTAGGTTAGGGCTCGTTAGGGCTCCTTCTGTTGTATCAATTTGACTTTACATTTTCAGTTTATTCTCTCCAGAAATGCTAATACCTGGCTCTATTGACTATGACCTACAAGGATTCACTATTAACCACTTTTCTTCCGATTTTATACAACTTGAGCAGAATACGAAGTAGCTCTGTAGCGTCTTCCTACCTCATTAAAATGTTTTTCTTTTGACTCGCACTGGCGTGGAAATCGGACACAGATTTTTTAGGCAAAAAAATAAGATACCTACAGTTTATTGTTTGTCTTGCGTATCTCTGCGTGACTATGTACCTAATTTCTATTTATCTCTGTAAGGGCATTGAACGGATGTCTGATGTGCCGTCATAAAATACGCCTACAAACACAGGACTGTTTTTCATGTGTGAAACGTTAGTAATTTTTGGCTTCGTGCCAAACAATCTCTCGTCCTACGTCCGTTCGTCCATGTTGTTTCGTTTTTTTTGCTCACACCGTCAGTCGGAACCTCAAAAAACACGGAGTACCTATATCAGCTAATGCTTCTATGTGATTTATCCAAATATTTGTTTAAATAATTAGCACGTTTCGTCGAAAAAAAAAATAAGTAGGTTTACTATTGAGGCGTCTCTTTATTTACAGACTCGTTTAATCTGTTAGCCAACTGTCAATAGGAAATAAACTTATATTTTCAGCCATATTTCTCGATACATTTTAGTAACTCATGAGTATAATGCCTAACTGCTCCATACACGATGGGATACTTAATATGATGTTCTACGTGTCCTGTCAGCTGCGCGTTACAAGAACTGATGGACGCTAGTGATGGCGCCAAACACGTAGCTGAATTATGGGCTGAGTCCATTGCCATCGACACGCTAAGAAGAAGAAGATTATGCCTAACAATAACTTATGTCATTGGTTATCAGATATAGGCAAAACTTCTACCAAAATGCACAGCCAAGGAAATGCCAGCAATAAAAATCGTAATCCTATGATTCCTCGCTATAACACTTGGCTCGAAAAGAATTTGCCTTGTATAACGTTAGTATAGCGATGGTCCAGATTTTACGATATGTAAATAAAATCCTATACCATTTTACAAAACAAACATTCTGCTGCGCGAAGTGGGTCGTAACGTAACTAAGAATAAACAGTGAGTGCACTAGAATACCTACTATAGTTGTTTGCGCAAGACATAAACCTGTAGTAAAGTGCGATACCTATTAAGGTTTTCGTTACTGGTTCGTTCAGGCTGCCACTGCAGGCGGATTAACTTGGCCAAATCTACGGCGATATCAATCTGGACTATCTGGGTACTGTTCTGGAGATATCCCTTATCAAGTAGTCCGGATTTTAATCAAATACAAGATAGGACTTTCCGTCAAGTGATTTGTAGGTTACGACTACTGTTTCAATAAAAGTAGTTTTGTAGTGGGCGTTGCTATCACGCCCGCCCAATCCTCAATATTATTTTGGTTCTTGGATAGATGATTTTTGAAGGTTTATTTATTTAAATAAGACAAATAAACTACTTATATAAGGCCCAGTAATCAGAAATTCATAAATGATTTATTAACTTTATGGTACGTAATTTGCATAATGTATAAATTGTATAATTACCTGTTCTACATTTTCTGACAGATCGTAGAGGCTTAGGTTGTACACTGTGTTCCTGCGAATACACAAAAAGTATGCTGTAATGGGCGCTCAATATTAACTAAGTAAATAATTTAAAACAATTTTATTAGAACAAAACAGGTTTATTCTGAGAACAGTCGCACCTGATTAAATAATACCGAGATACTTAGTATTTTATAATGTGCCTTCTTTGGAAATTGCTGACCGACGTTAATTTGCATAATCGGAACATTTAGAGCGATGTGAATGAAGTAGTAAAGTTGAATTACCTCATTTAAAAGCTGCTTTAGTATTATTATAATATAATGAAGTGTTAAATTACCTGCCGCCAACTATAATTGAGAAGTCATCTCTGTCTAATATACGGAAATGGTCCGGCGCCGTCGCGTTGCCTACGAATTGCTCTGACGTTTCATCACCTGAAACAAACAAGAAAAAGTTTAGTACCAGTCAACGTCATTTATGTTTCAAATCTAAACCCCACACTCTGATCTAGAGAAGAGCGCTAGAAACACGACACTATCATCTATGTTTTTAATTATAATGTAATATCTTACTTGAATTTTAAATAAATTATTATTATTATTACTATGAGATCGCAGATTCTGCTATAGCTGGTGAATTATTCAAAAAGATCGCGCGCTGCAGGACTCTAAAAACACTGTTGTTCCTCGCAAACCTAAATTACATTGATGAATACATTTTTTTTTCAATTTTAATAGTTAATCCTAAGTCTTAGCAGATTTTATTTTGCTATCGGAATGCTTAAAATAAATTTAATCCGGCAAGTAATAGGAATATTTACACGCTTTTGTTGTCGGGTTGAATGTGCATATTGGATATTTTTTTTGTGCAGATCAAACGAACAATGTTCCTATTGTGCAGCGATTAAACAACAATGAACATTTGCGATTTCATCACAATCGGTTGGGAAATTCTCACATGTCACATAATACTCCGAAATGCCGCAAAGTTTCTTGCACCTGCTTTGTAGCAGGAAGTATTTTTTTTTAAATATGTACAATAGCTATGAAGCCATTACCAGTTTTTCTAATCATGAAAGTATAAAAGAAAAGTTTTCACATCGAGCATACCGTTCTGGAAGTATGTATACATGTACGTGTTTACTTTCTTGTTTCAATATAAAATGTTAGTAATTATAATTTAGGAGTTAGCTGTTAGTATTTGTATGTAGTGTTACGCACCGTATTAATATGTAGCGCTACCTATTTAAACTTTGGCAACTCTATAGAAACTCCCTAGGCAACATTGAGCGTAGAAAACTTTTTACTTTCCAACAGATGCAAAAGTAATTAATTATGTTTTTGTTTTATGACGTTGATCTTACCGTATTTGATATGTATGCGTGCGTTAGCATCCGGCATCCAGGCTTGAGCCGTGGACGCTAGGAGGACAAGGACCGCGCGCGCGACGGCCATTTTAACTTAATATCTCCTCTCTATGCGCGCCATGTTTCCGCACTTCTGGCACCCTGTAACAAAACATTTAAAAATATTATTACGTTATTTAAATGAAAATGCTCTTAGAGCTTAGTGTATCAACTCATCCAAAAACAAAAGAATTTATTTTTATAGAATAGAGTGTTCTTTATTATGTACACCATAAATATGTCAGTTAGGAAGAGATAGATACCCAATTATAATCCACCGGAAAAAAAAAATATAGCAGACCAATCAGAAGCGTACCTATGTTCATATTGCGATAATAAAGTAAAAGACTTGATCCACAGTAAAAGTCTCGCGTTTTATAGCCTGTGGCTAAAAGTGTTAAGACATTGCTACCGAAGCTTCGAAGAAGCATTTTTGAATCCCGTAATTATAGAAACAATTAAAAAGTCATTGTGTCTCGCGTAGATCCACGTTACCGGCATACGAAGGGCTATTATATAGATTCCTGTTGAACTTTCGGAATCTGTGCGATACCGAACAACAACGATGTTCCCGAACAGTTTAAAAAAAAAAAAATGACAATATGTGATATTTTGTACAGACGCCAGCACATCAAGCTACTACAATCTGTCAAATGTCTTTAATACATTTTCAACTTTATCGCTAAAACATAAGGTTCAAAGTTGATTGGGAAAATTTGACAGTTTCGGGTAGCTTGATGTGCTGGCGTCTGTAGGTACATAAATGTGGAGTACATAGGATGCATGCATAACCAGCCTATAATGTTCCCACTGCTGGGACACAAGCCTCCTCTCTTCGAGAGGGAGTGGGCTGTAATCTACCACGTGGGCCCAGTGCGGGTTGTTAGACGTCACATGTCTTCGAATTTTTGGTTCTGCCGGTTTCCTCACGATGTTTCCCTTCACCATTTTGAGAGCAGTGGAGATGAAATAATTTACACAAAGTAATGCGGCTGCCTGGGTTCGAACCTACGACCTACAACTCATAAGTCGGGGTCGTTGCAACTAAGCCACCACTGCTCGTCCACGTAGGATGTAGGCAGGCATATTATTACATTTATGTGTCGTTGATTTTCTTCTGGAGCCAAACAATAATTGGACAAAATAAGACTAATTTAAATGATATATGTAAATGAGTGCGTGAGATGTCGTTGAACGCACGCATATCTAGTGGCGGGTCTGGTTCTCGGTCACACGGGACGATCGTTTGACGCACGCAGCATGCATCCGCACACGCACTCATTGCTCAGGATTCGCATTCTACTATTTTTTACATTTTTTTAACTATTCTGGTCGATCGTGAGAAACAAAACTCGATCTTCTCGTCCCTGTCGTGATCTCAGCACCCTCCGTTCACTTGTTACGATATCTTATTTTTAATCCACCTTTTATGCCTCGCTCGATACAGTTTATTGAAGACATTTCATTTTTTATTCCTACAGATATTACAGTGAATGGCCATCGTAAACCGGATAATTTTGATCTACCTTATAAATATTTAATTGGTTCGCATGACATTATTTTTAGAAGAGGCTTCTTAATGTGGCTATCATTCTTTATTGCTTATACCTGCTTAATATAATTGCGTATTGCTTATCTGGCTACACAGTAGATACAGTAGAATTATTTCAGATGGACAGCGGGACCGTTGGGCGAATACTATATGACCCAACGAACAATGCAGTTTTCTCCGAAATCAGGATTGGGTATGACCGTTTTGAACAGCTTTCTTTAGTTAGGTAAGTAGAGGGTTTATTGCCATAGTTTTAGCTTTCGACCTTTATTATGTACCATGTCAAAAGCTCAATCTGCTAAGCACATCCCACTTCAGCACTGTAAACGGAGACCGTAACTGAACTTGAAATACAAACGAGCGAAGGAATATGGTACGAAAGATCGTAGTTTCGATAAAATGTAAGTGGACAGATTGCTTCTATTAATTTTAATTAATTCATGATCAGCGTTGAGACGTGGCGCTGGTATGTTAGGTAGACTTGCGTTGCGGTATGGACACTGTATTCCAATGTAATACAATGTATTGTAGATACCTAAGCAGGTATCTACGTATAATTTTAACTTTATGTCATGGTGAAATTGTGCTATTTTCTGCCTTCCACAGCAGGCATATGAATTCGACATTATGTATCTAAACAACTAACAATAAAAGTGATTAATGGAAAATATGCAAAAAATAATCACATGTCAGATGTTCTTCATTGTGTAACGATATTAAAAAGGGTTGAGAAATTGATGTAACATGTTGCTCGTGTACTCGCACAGATGTACCGCACACAATGCACGGAGGACTGAGTGCTACGCGCGGAGGGCGACGCGACGCATGCATTTGATATTTTCATGAGTCTGTTACGTTACACCACCGCGGTGCTGTTTTGGGAGCAACTGTTCACTGATGTATGCTATTTAAACTGGATTGCGTGAATTTAACACCCGCGACACGATATATTGCACTTCGAACGGAAAATTTATGCGCGCCGAGTCGCGAGTGTACCGGAACAATTACCGAAGTAAACTAATAACGATTACCGGCACGAAGACTATACCTATAATAGTTATGTACTCGTAGCTTCATGTTAAAGTTATATTACAGATGGCGTAGGTTTTACTAAACTACTTTCAAATGCACAGGACACATGGAAGATCTGCGCCAAGTTGATATCAAAATATCAAAGAAATAAATAATGAAATCTCACCGTTTAATGTCGAATACGAAATAAGAAAGATAATAAAAATGTAAAAGAGGTATTCGAATGAATATTTTATAGAACGAGTTAACAGCAGTACCAGTTGCCACACTGCAAGTAGGCAAGGTGTCGCGGTCAGTTCTCATGTGTATTTCTCGTTAGTGTTCAATTTATGAAGCAACGTGTCCATGTACGTCGGTATCTTGCACATTATTATATTCTCTTGTGTTATTTTATTGTTATGAAGAGTCTCATTCAGATTACGCTGGCTCAATATGCGGTAAACAAGATAAAGCTGCAGTTGCGCGAAGCCGGTTGACACTTGAGCCTCGAGATGCGGCCGCGACGGCGACGTGCTGAAGACTTACTCGATCCCACGCGGATCAGGAAGCTGCGGTTCTTTTCTGTCACTTGTAATAAATAACCATTTGGAGGAGCGTGGGGACTTGAAGGACAGAAAAGCTATGCTGTAACGATAAAAGGCAGTTTCGCGCCATTTATCCATGTCGGGAAACTCGTTTCGCTTCTGGACGTGTCACGCCTTAAATGTATGTTTTTCAAAGGTGGACGTGCAATAGCGGCGCTCCCCTTAGTAGTTTATTATATTATTACTTCTGTATTTATCACAAACATTTGAATTTTTTGGAATAAGAAACCAATTTTGAAGAAGAGAGTAGTGCACAATTCCGTAACTCTCAATTAAGATACACTGCTGGGTAATAGTGTAACGCACTATCATTTCATTTTGATAGTTCAACAACAGTTGCGTTATTTACGTTGTTGAGCAGACATATTTTTCGAACATATGAATCAATGGATCAGCAATATCCTTCAAAATGATTCAGATTGAGATAGATAGTGTGTTACGCAATTAGGGTGCTGTTCTTAGATTTGTCTGGAACAGCGAAAAAGTGAAGAGTTAATTAATTATTGGATAAACGAGTGGCTGTTTTAGAACGTAAGACTTGGAACGAATACGTTATAGAAATCTAAATTTTAAATACGGTTTTTAGAATGAGTAATGGTAAATTAGCTATTTATGTAAGTAAGAATGAGACTAGACTTTTAAACTTGTCAGTCAAGATCAATTTTTAACCATTGCGCAAACTGTAACCATTAATTCAGCACATGATGCTAGGACCCCCGTAGCGTAAAAATTTTTCGTCGGTTACGAATATCCAAAAAAAAACAGCTGTTTCATAGAAAAGTGCAATACGTACGCGGTCAAAATGTATGGCAGAGCTAATTTTTTTTTAAATAACCGAAAAAAAAATTCAACGCAGGGGTTCAGAATTATGTACTGCCGGTCGATTCTGTAAAAATTTCACCGTGAAATCATAAGTGAAGTGAGCACTTAATAGTGTTAATTCCTAGCGAACGACAGCTCACTCCACGCTCACTTCACCCAAGCTTTCACGGTGAGATGATTACAGAATCACACGCCTGAATTCATGGTTACAGTTTGCGCACTGGTTAAAAAATTATACTGTATAGGTAGTTCGACTCCTCCCTCGATAAAGCGTCGTCGCAGACGCAAGAAACGATCAGAATGGCCAGTAAAACTAAAACAGCACATAAAACCTTTACAATTTTTTTAATGAATTATTTTCTCTCTGAAATAGGTCAATTGAATTAAAAATCAGTTAGGGTGTCTGAGGTTTTGCGCATTTAACGTTACACGTTATATTAAATTTTAACATCTCTGAATTTTCATCAACAGATTTTCGATCAGAAACAGCCAGATTTCATTATGTGGCTTTACAACTCTTGTCATGACTTATATTAAAATGTAACTGTTTGCATTGCCTCTTTTAGGGTTCCGTAGTCAACAAGGAATACTTATAGTTTCGCGATGTCCGTTTGTCAGTCCCGTCCGGCCGTCCGTCCGTAGCTTAGCTCAGATACTTTTAGTAGGTACTAGAAAGCTATAATTTATCTTTTATATATATTAATCACGCCGAAAAATTGGTGAAATAAACTAAAAAATATTTTTAGGGTAGGTACCCCTACACGTAAAGTGAGGATATTTTTGTTTTTCTCATCTACCCCATGATGTGGAGTATCGTTGGATAGGTCTTTCAAAAATATTTCGATTTATGGAAACCATTTTTCGATTCAGGGATCCGTTCGTGAAATATTAAGCTTCAAATTGCTAATTTTTGTTAGAGCCAAGTGTGTGTGTTACCCAGTCAGCCAGCTAAATGGTTGCTTTTGGATATGTGAAAAAAAAATCACCGCAGTAGTATATATAACGAAATTAAAAGGAAAACTGTCGCAGCCACGTAGGCTTTACAAGATTACGAGTAATACTCGTAGTCGACCAACTTAAATTTGCAGTTGCAATGTATCGGAGAAAGTGATTTTCAACTACATTGTTAAGTTTGTTCTTGGGATATATTCACTCCAACTAACCCTTCATTGTGCGTGGTCCGAGGCGCATGGTTTTTTTTTAAATTTAACTTTGTCCGCTTTGATAATAATAGGAGTAGGTATGATTGTTAACTTATGTAGGTATCTACCTACCTAATATATCAGAAAGTTACGATATCATTCGGTTATAAATGAAGAAGCGTTATTTTTTTATCTTCTGAGAAGTGAGATCTATCAATATAGATATGAGTTTGGTTGTACCATCTACATAAAATCGACATATCCAGTATCCACCCAGTTTGTTAGATACATTTAGCAAACTTCGTAGTGAGGAAATCGTGTTAAAAATATCATTTGTGACAATTAATGTTCGTTACTTCGTGTACTTACGTATTTACTGATTGCGGCAGCTATGATAAACTGTACATAAGAACCTAAATATGTATCGTATCAAGAACTTGCTTGCGTGTTACGATAAGTTATCAGTAGGAAACGTTCCTAAAATAATTACTAATTGTTTACGAATTTACACACGGTACACATGTTATAACGATACTAGTTTACGTGATACATCGTCTGACATCTGGGTACCTACTTACCCGTTGTTCTTTATGTAAACAATTGATAGATATTGTGGTCAAGAATATTACGAGGATGTGACACATTGTATAAATTAATTACTCATTGTTAGTGGTTTTCCGGTATTTGAATTGTAGACATACAATCCAAGTACTTACATATTAAGTAATAACGGAATATTATTACCATATTAGGTGTTATGATGAAGGGAAAACGTTTTTGTAACTATTAGGTCCTTACCTGTGAAAGTTTTACATAGAAAAAATCTTTTTTTTTTTATGTAAATAATATCGCTACCTTGGGGTACAAAGGTAGCGATATCTATATTAAGTTAATCGAGGTACGAGTATTGGCTATTAGTGAAGATGCATTTTTGCCATTTTAGTGGATGTTCGTTGATGGCTCTGCTATAAAAATCCTAGGGACGGGAATCAATAAACTCTTTAGAGGCGTTTTTCACCGCTTCGTTGGATTTTAAAATTGTCCCTGTAAAAAGTTATTCAGGTTCCGAATAAAAATGGAAATTATTTAGAGCAAGGTCTGGTGACGAAGAGTTTCAAAGACCCATGTTGTAGGTACTAGTACGTATTCTTTGCTATGACGTTCAAACCGTTATCGAACGTTTTATTACTGGTAAACCCTTAGGTATGTACTTAATGTATTTTAACATTAACTATCCCTATCGGTTTGCATAGCACCCATAGTGATCTCCGTAAAAAAAACTATACACCGATGCTCAAACTGTTTTTAAACATTGAAAACTTTCGCCAAAGTAAGTTTTGGCACATTTGGTAATATAGATTTTTATCGAAATGTATTCCGCTATTATGTTTAGAATGGTCTGCGGGTGGGGGTGGAGGTACTTTATCGGTCGCCTATTTTTAGATATGTGAGGTGTCTCGGCTCGTGGCCCGTTTAATGTAAGGTGTAGTAACGAAATGGCTTCCTTAATGGAGCTTGCAGACGTTGGGTTAGCAACTTACTCCTATTTATACATTATTACTTAGTAATCTTATAGAAAAATAAGTAAAACCAACGCTTTTGTGCTTGTTATACAAATGTTATGTTTCTGTTTTTGGGGACTTTCAGTCATTTGATTGTCCCCAAAAATACACGTTGCAAGTAATTCGTCTTTGTATAACAAGTACAAAGAATACTGCGAACCTTACTAAAGCTTATTCTTCTTCACTGTATTTATTGGTTAACAAATATGACGTATACTACAGCCACGAATTTGAAATAATTTTCAAGATATCGAACAACAAACTCAATGTCATACATAACAAAATTCAAATTCCATTGCCAACAAAAACTTATTGGGACCTTTTTGTTACAAATGGTCACTCAAAAAACAATTTAAAATACATTCTCCTAAAGTGGATAACTGATTAAGTGGCGATGGAATTAAATTATCTGAGATTATAAACACTACTTTAGGTACTCTACTGAGATTTCGATTTTGACTTTTGAGACAAATAATGTTTTTATTGGTTAGTTCGAAGTATTTTGATGTAAACTGTATGTTTCTTATAACGACGGTACCTAATAAGTACCTATCTAATTTAAAACGTTTGATTGATGCGAAAACTCTTGAATTTCGTACAGTGTTAGTTTACCAAATAAGGACGAGTAGGTAAGGAAAAATTAAATCTGCTATGCGTATAAAATGAAATTAAAAATAAATTATTTTCCAGTGACCAGCACCCTAATTGCGTAACACACTATTACTCTCAATTTGGATCATTTTGAAGCATATTGCTAATGCATTGCTCTATATGTTCGAAAAATTTGTCTGCTCAACAACGTAAATAATGCAATGAATGTAGTTGCACTGTCAAAATGAAACCCATTGCTACTGATAGTGTGTTACGCAATCACCCTGCTGGTTATTCCTGCAGGAATTTAAGTCGAATATGGAAACTACGTACGAGTATGTAATTTACTGGCATGTGGTTACGTGATAGTATGTACCTACTACATTATGAGGATGTATAATAAAATACTTTAGCCATGACTGATTCACCAATGAGTTCTACCCACATTAACATCAATGACTGTTGTTATTAATGGATGCTCATCATCTAAGTATTATGATGGAAAATTGATTTGAAGACGCATTCATAGAGTTATACAAAAACGTAAACAGGTATGCTTAATTTGCTTAAGGGATTAACATTCTTAAATAGTTCATTGTACTAAATGCTTGCTTTTCAGATGCATGTTTAAATTTTGATGTAGGATTTACGTACGTGTAGTGTCCCCCATGAAATGCCCATCCCCTGCAAACGATTAGTACATAATTTAATTGTAACAATATAGTTTCAAATATACAATATGTAACGTTAAATGCGCAAAACCTCAGACACCCCAACTGATTTTTAATTCAATTGACCTATTTCAGAGAGAAAAAGGTCATTTAAAAAAATGTAACAGTTTTATGTGCAGTTTTAGTTTTACTGGCCATTCTGATCGTTTCTTGCGTCTGCGACGACGCTTTACCGAGGGAGGAGTCGTCACCGGGCCGCTGCGCCGCACTGACATTGGCTTGCTTGACCTATTAATAAATAGACACGGCAACATTTTTAATGAAGATTTTTTGAAAAATGTGACCTACATTAAAAAGTCGTTCAATTAATTCTGCTCGTTATTCTGATCAAACTATTTTCAGGTTTTGCGCATTTAACGTTACACGTTGTATACATTACCTAGTATATTTCTTAGATAAATAACTTCCTGAAATGGTAAACTACGTTTAGCATTGATATTTAATAACAAATATAGGTACTACGAATTAGTAACCAAATTATTTGTAGATATTAACCTGTTAACCGGGGAATTCCGTACACGCTACTGTTTGACGTATTTATACGTCCCGCACGGTTAACAGGTTAAGTAAATCAACGTGCTATAGTTAAATTTATTGAACTAATGCATATGTAACGCAAATTAACTTGTAAATGAACTTTAATAAGCCAAACTATTATTCGATATTGCTGCAAATAATTTTGTACCTATTTTGACAAATCCATTGGAGCGTTAAATAATATGATCGTGATTTAAATAATATGTATATCGTGTGTTAAATAATATGACCATGATTTATTGGGTTTGCAAATGTGGTAAGTCTTTTTAATTAGGTACATCAACATTGATCAACGAAAATATCACCACTTATTGTCGAAATAATATGTAGTACATAGGTGTTTACTTATTTTAATTAAAATGTAAACTTTAATGAGGGTAGATATTAATAATTTCTATCTAAAAATATCAACTCGAGCTATGATTACGTTTGTGAAATACTATTTTAATCAGTGACGGAGCAAAAGTAGGTAATTAAATTAGTTTCTGTCTAGTGAGAAAACAATAAAAAAATAAATGAATCCTTAATTAAAATTTCAGCGTTCAAAATATGTGCATGCTTCAATTGACAAACAATTTATGGAAATATTTTTTTAGCATAATAAATGACTGTGAGTATCGCGTGCCTAGATTTTGAGTTGCAAGCGTTAAAAAATTAAAAGTCAAATTACAGCCGTGCGATTCTGTAACCATCTCACCGTGAAAACTTGTGTGAAGTGAGCGTGGAGTGAGCTGTCATTAGGGATTAACACTATTGACACTGCTCACTTCAAGCTCATTTCACTTATGATTTCACGGTGAGATTTTTACAGAATCGACCGGCAGCGGTTGATTACATTTTTGGAGTAAGTGTCCAACCAGGCCTTGGTCTTGCATTGACCCACTGGCCCCAGTTACAATTAGTTAACATTCGGTGTGCCCCGGCGCATCTGGCATTTTCGTTATTATCATAAGTATGACACATGACGCACACACAATTACGCAGGATGTTGATAATGTTTTCATTCATTAATATTGTAAACTAGAGTAATTGTCGCTATTTGTGAATCAGACGTTTAAGAATCTTACATTGTGACTTTTGATTATAATTAGATAGGCCAATGACACTGCTTTTGGAGGCATTCTGAAAATGTTTTAAAATTATCGCGTTGGTATCTCATGATTTTTTTCGTGATCTATTTTCAGTTTTAATGAAAGAGCTAAGTATTTCAAGAAAGCGTTGTTGTTGCTGTTATGCAACAAATTATGTAATAATTAAGTAAACAAGGATGAATAACATATTGGTACCTATTAATAACTACATCTGTCGGGATGGTTTGCTTCTGGACTTTCCCCTCGTGAAGAAGGTGGTGATGGAGGAAAAATTGATCAGTAGGCGAGAAGCTATCTACTTAGTTGAGACTACGGATTTGACCCATTTATTTATAAACGTTACTTAAAGTGCAGTAATGATTAGCGACTGTTTAACCATACAATTTTGACGTTTAAACGTCTCTTAACTTTAAGTGGCGTTTTTCTAACAGTGAACCCATGTAAAACTCCTTGGTTTTTGGAAAATGGTATTAAGGAATAACATTTTAGAACAAATATCGGTGCAACATCATCAGCCGCTTTTGTAATTGACATTGCTAATTCGTGTGCCAGTCGTTGTACTGTTGTAAACGGCTAGACTCCTTTGTAACGGTCTAAGACAATAAAAACTCGCTTATCTAATTACTCATACAGTGCATTGTACACATGTTGATACGACGTTATCATTCAATTACTCTTTATTACTGCGTACATTTCTGAGTACCCAATTCATATTTTGTATGGAAATAAGCTCGTATTTACATTAAACAAGTTAGCTTCATTAGGTCGGTAATAGTGCTAATTGAATCAGTTTCGAAATTAGCAAGCATCTTCGCAAGACTTTCCAAATTAGTACAATAAGTAAGAAAAGAGGACATAACCGTGCGCTTTTGAGTGGCGGTACAATTTACACCGTTGGCGTTGTGTTTAGTTGAGTAGTCGAATCGGTACAGCGGCCCCTCTCGCTCGCCAAGTCGCTTCGCTTGCCCTGTGTCAACAAAGCTTGCTTGCTCTCTCCTTCACTCTCCTACCCTATGGGTTTTGATTGTGCTGTCTCCGCAACGCTATGCGCCCAGGCCCGTTAGTTAAAACTGTTTAAATATTATCTTTGAGTAAAGATATAAGAAGTTGCCACTTACCAATTTTGAATATTCCAACTTTGTAATCCAATTTCGTTATTAAATCACGGGTCATCGCATTGTTAAGATAGTATAATTCAAGCACAGCATTTAATTACACTCCACTCATTCACAAATATCTGTCTGACATAGTCAGATATAAATCACAACGCTCACGAAAAATCACAGATGCAGCACTTGGGATCACAAAGGTAGTAACCGGTTTGTAGAGAGTGTAACAAAAGTGGTGTTTACAGTAGGCGTGTTGACGAAGTCAGCGTAGACTATCGTTGTGCGTGCTCTCGCGGCGCACTCGGCAGGGGCACTAGCGCGACGAGCGCGGCCCCACTATCTCGCTCCCCGAACTTGCCCGACAGGCTCGTTTACTTCTGAACGTGCGCGTGCGCTCGCTGCGACGATGCCACGTTTCGTCCCACGTTGCCAGTTCTCCACAATATTTTTTTCTTGTTTTGTGTTGACGCTTCTAAATGAGGGCCCATAAAATAGAAACGTAGTTCGACGAATAAAAAATTAGGAGGGTTATATTAGTTAGTTACTGGCTCTTCTCTTAACTAGTAAAAGCTTCACGATAATCACGATGCATATTGCTGTATTGAAATTGACAGGAATGTTACCTCTCACATAGGTACTTTATTTAGTAGAGCAGAGAGTTAAAAATCATGAAATTTGTAGAGAGCAACAAGATGAGAATATGTTCGAATGGTATGGACGAGCTTATTATTTATTATGTAGTTTGAATAAACCCGCACTGTTTGAGAATAAAGCATGGTAGAGCACGAAGAGCATAACTCTACTGCAACTATTTTGCGTATTCCACTGCGGCTGTTAGTTATTGCTATTATTATTAATGCTACGATTTAAACTCACGAAAGGGCAAACACATGTGGCAGTCTTATACGTGGCGACGCTCACCCCTCGCTGTGCGCCAGGTAGAAACAGGCGAGCGCTTGAAAAAAATACCCACGACTACAATTCGCCCTCTACTGCTACGATAAACTTTTGTCCCAATATTTATGGAAGTTTTGTTTTGACCTAAAACACTCGGTTAGATACTTATTTATAATTTAGTTGGAATTGCAGAATATTGTGTTTTCTTTTGTACCTTTTACTTCTTCCTTGTTCCCTGAATATATCAGCCTGACCAGAATAGAATGTGAAATTAATTTCGTAAATAATGATCTGCACCGTTACAGTGTATCTCGATAAGAGAATTTTGAAATACCTATTTAGAATGTATGAAGAATTAAAGTTATTAGTACAGTTTAAATAGTCTAGAACTAGACTCGGCGTGGGAAGGATCATTATTTATTAATTAGCTAACAGTCCGAGGCTTATAATTTACGTAATGGCAACTTTCTCTTAAACATAAGTGGCTAATGCACTTCGGGAAACACGGGAGTCGTTCGTTTGAATAAAGATATTTGGTTCCAATCTTCCAATCCAACATTAGATATTGTATAGCAATTGAGGCATACCTACAAGATGTCCCACGTTGGTTGTGGGAATATTTGTACGTGGCAGGTGCTACTTGGCTCCGTACCTGCGGTGATGCTATTATGCAGCCACAGCCTCCTGTCAAATGTACAGACGCCAGCACATCAAGCTACTACAATCTGTCAAATTTCTTTGATAGATTTTCAACATTATGGTTTAAGCATAAGGTTCAAAGTTGATTGGGAAAATTTGACAGTTTCGGGTAGCTTGATGTGCTGGCGTCGGTACAACAGTGATAATAACAGACTCAGATAAGTATAATATCCGTGTAGTGAAAAAAATTGGTGCAGTCACTGTAACATTTATTTTTGTTTCTTAATAAAGCACGTGTTACAGGAGTTTTAGGTCTTCTTCTTAGCGTGTCCATAGCAATCTAACTGGACTCGGCCCAGAATTCGGCTACTTGTTTGGCGCCATCACCAACGTCCATCAGTTCCTGTAAGTGTAACGTGTTGCTGATAGGACATGATATTAAGTGTCCCATCGTTTGTGGAGCACCACAGGAGAGCACACAACAGGAGTTTTAGGTGACAGAGCTTTTAAACCTTTACTACTTGTCGTTTTTGTTATTAAATTGTACTTTACACAATGATTTACAACATCACATGCCCGACTCGTCACGGTGGTCACTGTTCCGATTGATCACCAAAATTTTACTTCATAGAATAAGTTCCAGTTTGTCACCAATTGAAAACAAATTATTTTTTTTATTTAATATTTATATTTATAGGTCTTTGCCCAGCACTCCCAGCAGTGGGAAACAATATAGGCTAAAAAAAAATTATAACCCCGATTCGTCACGTATCATTAATAAAAAAAATTCCAAGGTACAGTTACAATCGGATTTTCTTAGCTGTAGCAAGAACCCTTATGAGTGGATAAAAAACTATTGAGTGGATAAAAAACTATTAATAATAATAGTTTGCGACTTTTTTGTTAATGTCACTCCGAACTAATATTATAAATAGGAATTATGTAGATAGCAGCTTATGTTTTGGACTGTCATCATCTGCCAAACCTTTTCCCAATTATGTTGGGGTCGGCTTCCAGTCTAATCGGATGCAGCTGAATACCAGTATTTTACATGGAGCGACTGCCTATTTGACCTCCACAACCCAGTTACTGGGTAATACGATACCTCTTGGTAAGACTGGTTGTCAGACTTTCGGGTTTCTGACGACCCGTAACGACTGTCAAAGATCCACGAATGACAGCCGGGACAAACGGCTTAACGTGCTTTCCGAGGCACGGAGGGGTCTTGGTATGTGAAGATGGTCACCCATCCACGAACCAACCGCGGCAAGCGTAGCTTAACCTGACCGATCGACCCGTGCGGCTGTTATTACTTAGCCACAAGCCCCGCTTTTGGACTGTACTTTAACTGAAATAAAGTAGGTACCGATGACGAGTCGGGCTCGGGACTAAGAAAACAAAAATGTTTGGTTTGAAACCGTTGTAAATCGTGATATGTATTTTGTTTTGCAATGACGAATTGGAACAGTGACGAGTCGGCCATAACAGGCCCATTTATCACTTCTTCTCATGATAATTATGTTACTCAGATGTACCTTTTTTAGTGAGAAATAGGTAAATCATAAAAATTCAGAAATAGCAAACGCATTACCGTAAAAGAGCAAAGATAGTAGGACTGTAAGAGCAATCGATATTGGCCTATAGCTACGTAAAGTCCGACTTTCTCCTGAATAACATATTACGGAAGATAAGCTAGAAGAGGTCCAAGATGGCTGATAGGCAGAGCAGGTAGTGGGAGCGCGTGCCGGGGACGCTGCGGTGGGTTATCGCGAACATTTGTCACAACCAAAGCTATTCAACATTATGATAAAATGTTCCCTAACTTGCAAATACAACCAATTCCTAAACATACTTTTCTTATTTTGAAACCTTAGGTACCAAAAGAAACATTAGAAAGGTACATTTAAAGCAGTCACATTAACTTGGTGTATTTTAGCTCCGAATTACGTTATCAGATCTAAAACGGTTTACGATCTCGGCGGTGCTTATTTGCATATCAGTGACTGTGGTTGGGGGTGAGCAGTGCGGACTCGCTGCAAGCCGGGAACAATATATTTCAGCCGAAGACGACGCGGTATCTCCCGCTATTGTATACAAGGCCGAGAAAGGCACCTTTACCTACAACCTCAGAATACAGACTGTATTCTGAGCCTACAACTGGCATTATGCCACAGCCCCACAGCTAGTGAACAAAAACTTATAATACCCGAAAATGTTTGGATGCCATTACTTGCTTGTTAACCCATTCGCTTCGGCGATAAAAATTACGCTTATTAGCCAAGTGCGGGACGGTTCTCGTCGCGAACGCTGCCGATGGGCGTCCTCCGCACCTAGGAAGGAATTCGCGATTTTTCAAAAAGTTGAAATTTTGGAAACAGCGAGGAGTAACTTGTTGTATTAAAAAAAAAATGTGCATATATTGCAATTTTTTGTGACTTGTTTTTGCCAATATACAAAACACCGATAGGCGTCCGCCGCAGCGAATGGGTTAACTGGTTACTTAACTTTCCTCTTTTGCATTTCTACTGCAAATCCTAAATTAACCCAAGTGTGGTTTAAAGGAGAATTGGTAGCGCTTGTTGTGAGCACTCCGCGTAAGTACAAAATAAGCACTTCAAAAGTTGTGCAGTTTGGAATATCTTCGATAAGGCGAAAATAGTTATCTCCGGTATTCAGTAAGCGGTGAGCCAAGAAGGGTAGCGCGGCGATATCTGTTAGATGGAGCTTCGCTAACGACATCGCCCGACATCTCACTCGCCGAGAAAACTGCCACATCTTTTCTACATAGAGCGCTCAGATAAGCAGAGAACGCCATTTGTCATTATCATATCCTGGCCATTCGCTCGCTTCGCTCTTATTAATAATGACTCACAATGAACTGTGGGGAAGAAAAAATACTACGTGATTGAATGCAGCTATGAATCTGGAACATGGGTGTGTAATCCACTTGAGTTTTCTAAATTCATCTCGAGCACGTCGACTGATAAAATTAGACTGTTTGGGACTGCGTGTGTTCCTCTTTTATATGCCCGTAAGTCCGTAACATAAGTTGCGTGACCGTAGAATTAGGCTGGTATGGTAATGGCAGTTGTATAATTTGTTAGAAAGACATTTGAATTCCATAGTAACGAAATCCACGGCTCAATTATTGGGGTATCTCTATTGTACTTGAATGAACTTAATTTAACCTAGGTACGTGTGTACGTACCTAGGTTAAATTAAGTCACATGTGTGTGGTCACCCACATGTATGTGGGTGTGTGTACACCCACATACATGTGGGTGTGTGCTGGTTGGATTTCATCGTAGCTTCGAAACTATATACCTGTATTTTAGTAATGCATATGCAACATACCTGAAAATAATGAAAAAACGCAATCGCGTATTTCTACATAAATTTATAAAGCACCTTCACGTCACTGAAATCGACTTCAGAGGTCATCAGTAATATAATAACGCAACTTTTTATCATTTCCCACGCTATTGTCGTTCTTCCTTTGTGATAGAGCTGCCCCATTTACAGCCACATGCAGTATGTGCGAACGGTCAGTCTGCTTTACGTATAGCGGAATCCGTGACAATAGAAACGATTAGGTTAACCGCTTACATGTACGTACGTACCAGAGAATTAAAACGGTTGATGTTATTATTCAGGGGCAGGCTTGGTGCTTGCTATAGTTACAGGTGACATAAAGTGGGCCGCGGATGCGCTCGGACGTTCTAATTCCAAACAAATGCAAATTGGGCGGCACCTGCAGCCGGTACTGGTATAGTGGACATCCGCTGAATGGAGGCGTTTTATGCTCGAGCGCTAACGGTCGCGTAATTGGCGCGAGGTTAATCGCGGCCACACGACCGCTTCACCTGGAATATACTCTTTTATCTTTCGCTATCGAGAGTTTGAGACCACCATATTTACATACCAATTGGCGACTTAAGGGTTTTTTACATGAATGTTGTAGTCTACATGTATACTGCCTATGTTTTCTTTGCAACTTTGGGTTTTCTGTGTTTACTGTATTATACATGTAAATCAAAACTGATGATTCTATGATCAGCTTACGATATTTTAGAGAATTCGAGTGCGGGCGGGGTATTGGATAATGAGCGTAGGATAAGTGAGTTGGTGTCAGCTGCGTGTCCTTGTCCGGTTGTTTCGGTCGCTTGGTCCGCTCTCCGCAGGAAGTTGCTCATTGTGCCGCTGACCCGTCACCGGTGCCGGAGCGGCTACCAAACTACCGCGCACCGCCCAGCTCACTAGCCCGATATATTACACGGTACACCGAATCTAACATCTGTACGACCCACATAGGGAACAGAATTTCAATTAACAATATCAACCAAGTTGTTAATTAGTTTTGATTACCTACCTACGAGTAGAAACATTGCTTGGATTGGAACTATACATACCTACTACATGTCATTCCTATACGGTGTAGCCATTTCGTTGCCATTTTTGTTTCGTCATCAGATAGGTATTGCGGTTTTCATGCATCAAGTAGGTTGTTTCGTTTCCTTTGCCTACCGCTACGTTTCCAAAACGTGACATTTCACCGTAGGAACAAGCAAAGCGTTTTTAGAAAACATGGGATATACATTGCAAAAAACGCAACCACTGCAACGCCGAGTACAAGCCAACGAATTAGTATTGTGGTGTGCGTTCGCGCAGCGGAATGTTGTTGAATTTAAAGATTTTAATTATGCAGATATTTAGTGTATGACGTCGTATAATTGTGTATGGTAAAAAAAAATTTGTGCACGCAGCCATTGTGGAGAAATTCACCAAAAACTGATTCCGCTGGGCGAACGTTGTCCTGGCGGAACTTTTTTTAATCCATAGACTTTAGAAGAAAAGAGATGTGTCCAAAAATTAGTGTGTATTTGTGTGTAATTGTGTATGTATGAATAAAATTAGTGCATGCATAAACTTCAGAGAAATTCAAGTTTCCGCTGCGCGAACGTTTGGCCATTAGCTAGTTTTCATATAAAGCGCTTACATAGAGAGCTGTGGATTTTTACATACGTTTTTTTGAATTTGTTTATATTTGTTTAAAAAACAGATTTAGAAAAAATCGTAGGGCTTAAAAGATAAAAATATAAACGTAAAATACGCTTATTAGGTCTTAGTTCTTAAAGTATGCACTTTGGGGTCTAGATTTTCACGTTTATACAAACCTTGTAAGTGTCTGCAACATGTTGCCAAGTATCAATGATGTTCCGTTAGTAATTAAAGAGTTATAGGACAATTTACCATGAATAGATCACTGTTTACAAAGCAGTCAAATATCACGACGGTCTAAAGGAATTGCATGGTAAAATGTATGCTAATAATTAGTGTATTCATTCAACTATTCACATGCAAAATTTCATGTCATTAAATTCAGTAATTAAAGAAAAACAATTATAATACTGACGAAGCATCGAAAACCTACATAACCCGACCAAGTTCGGATGGCTACAAAAAAGCGGCCGTGCAATATATTTAGGTAACATCCCAAAATTTACAGTATAATACCGGTATTGAATTGGTATAGGTGATAACACAATTGTTGTTTCGATATAATTTATAGGTCATTTATTTTTGTACACCTACTTTTTTAAATGTATTTGACTATGACATAAAGTATGTACTATTTACGTAGGTACTTTATTTAAGTATGCGCTTGAGACTTGAGATATAATCTAGATATATTATTTAAGACAAATAAAATTCATACAGATAATTTCTATTGAAGATTTCACGGATCAGGATTCTAACTATAGACCCCTTAGGGAAGTTAAATAATTACCACATGTAAGTACTACTGTTTAGGTAAATATTTATCATATTGTAGCTTATTACACTATTTAACCAATGGACTAGGCATGCACGAGCGTTCCCCTTTGCAACTTTAGTGGATCAAACAATCTAATAACTTAAAAAAAACTACTTCTTGAATCGATTTTTTAATTGATGTAAGCCGTTGTACTGGTAGTGACTTATGTATGTGAGCGTGTTCCCCCGCACCCCACCAAAATATGCAGAATTATTTTGTTCGAAGCGGTACGCTTAAGGCTAGTCCTTTGGTTAAATAGTCTAAGTATTGTAGTTATGAATTGATCAAAAATATTCTAGTGTGAAAAAATAGACAACGCGCTGCGCGCAACGAGCGATAGGCGGCTTCCCGCTTGAAACGGTACTTCCATCCTTGATGAAAAGAGAGGGCAATATGTTTTCATTAGCCGCGGCCCGCGCGTATTCGTTTGCTGTTGAACTTGAACCTGATTTTGTTTTATTCCCAGTCACAAACAAATGTGCAGTCAAGGACAATGTGCATACGCACATTGTTTTGCTATGCATCGCCAATTCTCTGTAATAATAATATTGACAAAGTGTGTTATTAATGTTATAGTGTAACAGTGAAGCTTAACATAATTATGTAGTAGGTATATTGAGTGAGTGATAGTGAGAAGCTGATAACAGATATAATAATAATAATATTCCACAACTTTCACACAACGCCATCTAGTCCCAAACTAAGCAGAGCTTGTGCTATGTGTACTAGACAACTGATAAAAGGACAACTGATATAAGGTAAGATTTTATAATAAATTAATAGAATATTAATTAATTAAAATTATTTTCTTATTAAATAACAAGTATCATGAATTACATGTGAAAGTATAATAGGAGCGTATAAAGTTTCCTCTGGTTAATAAAACTTTGCTATTTATGGTATGTGATTCATTTACGTAGTTTATTAGGCAGATAAATTATAATAATTATGTTAACATTGGACAGACACCATAAACCCAAGTTAATATCTACGGATTGATCTAATCCTATATCTATTTACTTAAATTCGTAATAATAAATTATTATACTAGACATATATTATAATAAAATCGTAACAAAGTAGATGTTTTTCCTGGTTAAAGACAAACTACTGAATAGAAAATTACAGAATAACTACTGAATTAACTAAACGACCGACCAGATTGTAACGAAATGTTGAAAAGAAATATTGTTATTCAATAATCACCTTATATTTATTACCTTATTTTTCATTTTTTTCATCTTTATCATTACATTATATGTAATGATATACGTATAAGGCAGATTTTTATTAGCTACTTTCTTTTTGTGGGATTATGTGTAGAGATGGCAATAACGGCTGTTTTTCAATAATTAATTATGCATATGATTCTATATCACTAAGACATACTCCCCTTAAAAGGAAAGCAACTAATAAAGTAAAGTAAAGTAAGTTATTATTAAAAAAATATTTTTCATTCAAGAAATGCAATTGTTTTCTTTTTTCCTAACGCTTGTGTACGCAACTGTACCATACTAATAAATACTATATTGGAAGGTTAAGAATGTTTCTTAGATATATGGCACGGCCGCTTTTTTGTAGCCATCCGAACTTGGTCGGGTTATGTAGGTTTTCGATGCTTCGTCAGTATTATAATTGTTTTTCTTTAATTACTGAATTTAATGACATGAAATTTTGCATGTGAATAGTTGAATGAATACACTAATTATTAGCATACATTTTACCATGCAATTCCTTTAGAACGTCGTGATATTTGACTGCTTTGTAAACAGTGATCTATTCATGGTAAATTGTCCTATAACTATTTAATTACTAACGGAACATCATTGATACTTGGCAACATGTTGCAGACACTTACAAAGTTTGTATAAACGTGAAAATCTAGACCCCAAAGTGCATACTTTAAGAACTAAGACCTAATAAGCGTATTTTACGTTTATATTTTTATCTTTTAAGCCCTACGATTTTTTCTAAATCTGTTTTTTAAACAAATATAAACAAATTCAAAACAACGTATGTAAAAATCCACAGCTCTCTATGTAAGCGCTTTATATGAAAACTAGCTAATGGCCAAACGTTCGCGCAGCGGAAACTTGAATTTCTCCGAAGTTTATGCATGCACTAATTTTATTCATACATACACAATTACACACAAATACACACTAATTTTTGGACACATCTCTTTTCTTCTAAAGTCTATGGATTAAAAAAAGTTCCGCCAGGACAACGTTCGCCCAGCGGAATCAGTTTTTGGTGAATTTCTCCACAATGGCTGCGTGCACAAATTTTTTTTTACCATACACAATTATACGACGTCATACACTAAATATCTGCATAATTAAAATCTTTAAATTCAACAACATTCCGCTGCGCGAACGCACACAGTATTGTGCTCGCAAAAACTAAACCAAATGAAGTTGAAGTGAAATTATTGTATACTCAGCTACAATGACTTTGTGAAAACAGCTATCAGCTTTTGTAAAGTCATCTATACCTACTTAGTTACATAAAATAAACAACAACAACGTATTCCCGAAGTTTGAGTGAGGTTGGACATTAACAGATGTGAGAATGTCTTGGAATATTAAGGGTATTACAAGTTTTAGTTAGATTGTTAGCCATTTGTAGTTTGAAATCTTACATTATTCATGTTTCATCATCACTCTACGCATGTTCTAAGAAGGTATCATAAGTTGTATGTCTATGTAATTAGGGTCAAGAATTTCATAATCAATTGGATTGATTTTCTAAATGAGAATGAGCTGCTATAAATCGATCACCACAATACAGTAACAGTCAAGTAATAGTGTCGCTGCAAAATTTTTCTTGTAAGTTTCTATTCAACATAATTAGGTAAATCACACGTTCTTATGGACTCTTGTGTGATTTACCTAATTACAGTGATTATTCGTCGCGCCAGCTGCGTTTATTGAGATGTATTAACAAAATTTGTGCCCCCGAAAGTGCCAATAGTTGTACAACTTCTGTCACGGACCGCCTTCTTGCTCTATGGTAAACCACAATTCACGAGAGATATAGAAACCAGTCATTTCATCGACCACACTGACAATGATATGACTATGAGGCTTTATAATTTAGGTAGGTCCTACTTTGTTTCTATTTCTGCATATTTGCGGTTTTCATTATAATTCTTTACATTGTTCCTAAGGGTCATACATAATTGTTTAAAAGCTATATTTAGCTCCACAGAAGGTCTACATGTAAAAGAAAGGGGTGTGTGCGGCTAGGGTCCGGATGTGCGCAAGACTCCGTAATTACGCAGCGTGACGTCACGGACGGTCGGCTGACTCCCACGCGAAACGCGCCCTCTTATCACGACAATTAAATCGCACTGACATGCACTGCCCGACCCTTGACATCACACAACGAGCTCTCTCAATTAAAAATGTAGAGTATCGTACTGTAATCCAACTGCTGTACCTACCTACTTACGGTTGGCTGCGCTAAAATGCGCAACCTACATTTTACAATAATGGACATTATAATTGCTGTGCAAAAGAAAGACGCGTATGTGTTTTAAATTAAACACAGCACAACGATATTCAATCTAATAACATTAGGTATTAGGACGGTTAATGTTTAAATCATAAATAATCCACGCAAGGAAGTATTTCTTTCGTGCACGGCTTCACTTCCGCGTATATCCGCGGCACACTCGTATCTTGTGTAATGCCGCCACTACAGGAACAGAATGCGTATAATTAATCTCAAGTATTGAGTGTGAGAAAATAAAGCTAAATGAGTCGACACTCGTGAGATCGTAGAACAACAAAAGTCGGCGAGCCTCGGCGACGCTAAATGCGATTCCCACAATTGGCAATATACACATATTTGTTGGGAATTGCTTTGTGTCAACGATAAAAACATAGTGTTAGTTACTAATCAGTTAGGACAAGAACGAGGTGTAAGGACAATGGGCAATTTTGCTCTTGTATTCCCAACGTACGGGTACAATGGACCGGAGTGCATATGCAGCCGACAAGATTTCACACGATATGCAATGCGAGCGAGCCCGCCCAGGGTTGTTTTGCCATTGTTCGACTCTTTTCACGAGGAAATTTTGTTACTTTGTTTAAAAAAATCGCACTCGCATGTTGAGCTTGCCTGTTTCAGAGATATTTGGAATAGGAACTGTGATTCTCATCGTAATACTAAACCTATTCTGTCTCGACAGTTTGGTGTTTGTTTTTATTTTTTTATTGCAAAATAGGCCCGCTTGACCTCGATGGATGAGGGCTATGATGGAACGAGCCAGCGCAGAAGATGCCTATTCACTCCTGCTTTGAAGGCTGACGGGTTATACGTGGAAGGGAACACAGACGCTGGCAGAGAGTTCCACACTTTTACATGGCCGTGATTTAATGTCATCAGTGACTTCGGATTATTGCCATTTCAATAATATTGATATTTCAACCGTAGTATAATTACCCATTTTGGCCGAAAACGGATGGTGCGTGCAGTCGTAGTCATACTCTCTCGTCGTTTTAGATACTTATACTTTGAAAAGTCCAAAGGTAAACTATGACAAGGAATGGAATTTCTGTGTTATCCTAGACTATACAAACCAATGCTTCAATGTCAGGGAAATTACTTAATTGTTTACTAAATTCACTACCAACATAACAATTGACCGTATATTCAAATCACAACTGTCATTCTTTGACAGTATATGAAATGCCTACCTAAAACTCGGCAAATTAACGTAGGGAATTTCAATAACTGTACATATCCTACATACGTATGGGATAGTTAGGTAGTTTAGCTATTCCTTTAAAGTGCACTGCACTATATGATTACAATACATGTGTAAAGAATGATTGTAAATAATATTTTTGAGTCGCTTTTGCAGTGGAAGATATACGCTACTGGTTGTTAAGAATCGTCGTTGGGTACTCGTACAAAGAGTTTCATGGGCCAGAAATAGGTAGGTACTCGTAAACAAACAGCATTTAACATGGTGCTAACAGCCGTAAAACACGTATAAACCAGGAGGAAACTAGCGGCGGCGTGAAAAGTATGTATATAGGTATTGCAGTATTAGCAAATCCTGCATGTTATATTTTTTACATATATTCAGTCAAAAAAGTATCAGGATTGGATGATTTGTTTACAGTTCCAAATTCAATTTTTTTTTATACATTGGCAAAACTGCCTGTCGATTCTGTAAAAATCTCACCGTGAAATCATAAGTGAAGTGAGCACTTAATAGTATTAATCCCTAGAGAATGACAGCTCACTTCACGCCCACTTCACCCAAGCTTTCACGGTGAGATGGTTACAGAATCGCACGGCTGTTTTCCATTTTGGCGCGGAGTTTGAGTTACATCTGTAATTTAGATTAAATACAGTGCTGTGTTTAGTTATCTCATATCTAGTGTGTATTGCGAATTTCATAAT
Source organism: Eremobia ochroleuca (assembly GCA_949629135.1). NCBI lineage: Eukaryota > Metazoa > Arthropoda > Insecta > Lepidoptera > Noctuidae > Eremobia > Eremobia ochroleuca. The sequence continues at coordinate 10,836,408 of OX451386.1, read as the reverse complement.
GGACAAAAACATCGAACAAAGGATTAGTCTTCAATATTGCATCGCTAGTGGCATTTCGTGTTCGGAGTTACTGAAAATGTTACAGAAGACTTACCGTGAATCGAATTTATCAAAAACACGTGCTTATGAGTGGTAAGTGTTCAAAAGCGGTCGAGATGTGATGGAAGATTTGCCTCGCTTTGGTAGGCCATCAACGTCTGCAAATGAAGTTACATCGCAAAAGTGAAGGAAATAGTGACTGAAAATCCTCATTCAAGTTCGAGACAGATAGCCGCCGAACTTTCTGTGTCTCACTAGTCGATCCCTACCATTTTAAATAATCACTTGGGTATGAAACATGTTGCCGCTCGGCTAGTCCCAAAAGACCTGGATTTTCTCCAAAAACTCATTCGCAAAAGAGTTGCTGAGGACATGCTAGAACGAGTCAATTCCGACCCAACATTCACGAAACGCATTGTTACTGGTGACAAGACGTGGGTTTACCTTCCGTGATTTTTTCCTTCAGAAGCTTGTGTCACTTGTTAAAAAGTCACCACTGCTAACGGGTTGGAAACATTTCTTTCGGTTCTTTGCACAACATTTTTCTGGAATGTTGTACATTTAATCTCACCTTGAGTGATGTGTTGGAGTTTCTTTTGAACTGAGGGCAGTCCACAAAAATCGGCAAGTCGTGACTCCTGTTGAAGAAGGCGTGAATTCCTTTCCTTTTATTGCCTGGTTACGACTGAGGATTTAGCAAGCCGAGTTTTGAGTCCTACCCTTCCACCATTCTGTTCCTGGCTGAAATACAATGGAAAGCGGGCAGATTCGAGCGAGCAGCTTTCATAATACCATATTTTATGTTTTAATTAGTACTCGATCAGGATTCCGGTACTACTGACAGAGTCACGTCGACACGACGAAACGTCCAGGAGTGGATTTGACAGATAATTTATAGTTTTTTTCCCTTCTCCTAGTAGCCTTGTTTATTCTGATCTAAACAACATTTCTACGGTTTGATACATGATTACCGGTCTGTGATATTTTTATGTGATTACGAGTACTAACTGCAAAACACAGAATACTGCAGGTTTAATATCGTTCGTACGTGGTTTTGATGGCCTAATTTGTGTTAAGTGATCGTAGGAGAATTTCGGTTGTAACCGCAGTTTAAACTCGTCGAGCAATCCAACTAATTTTAAAAACATAATTTAAAATACGAAAACCTTAAGTATTTATTATTCTTCTTTGAACTTCTATAAACCCGTCAGACAAATGTAACAAGTAACCTTTAATATAGATATATCTTTCTTTTCTACATTTTGGTATTATTTTGTAATACCTTTTTATGTTCGGTCTTAATGTAAAGATAAATTAAACGTGTTCAGTGGCGAAGAGAGTATGTGTTTTTCTTTTTTTCGCAACAGTATGTACCTAGGTACCTATCTATATTGATTTTTCATGAAATGCAAACAATATACTCGTTAAAATAACGCAGCAGCACTTACTTAAGGTTAGTGTTAATTAATTATATTTAAGGCTTCAACTCAATGACGGATGGACGCTTGAGGATGTACACTGTACAGGCCCATTAAACTGCTTGTGTACGCTGGCCTCAAGCTCGTGAGAGGCCTGCGTACACAAGCATTTTACGGGGGTTGTTCATCGGAACAACCTCGTTAGCTCCTTTCAGTCTGGGTCAGGCCTGGGGTTTGCGTTGATGAGAGCTCGTCGAGTTGGCGCGACCTGGGTGCTGGTGGTCCACAAGGCGGTATTCTTTCTTCATTGTTATTCTCCATCTTCATTAATTTTCTGTCTTCGGTGTTCGTATCATCTATATGCTGATGATCTCAGTTGTATACAGCTGAGCGGGTAGACATAGTTTACCGGACGCTATAGCACATGTAAACCGAGACATAGATGCTATCAAAAAGTGGTCTGATAGTTTCGGGGTGTAAATAAACCTCTCAAAGTGTCAGGCCATTTTACCTAATTGAAAGCTCACGAATGATGGGTAGGGTGACGCTTAGCTCTCTTCTTATTTTCCATGGTACCGTCATACACATTACCCCTACTGAAAGATCTCGGTCTCGACACTTAGCTGACAACGCCAGGTTTCTAGTGTTAGTCAAAATGTCCACGATACTCTGCCATCCCTGTATCGTCTGAGAAAATATTTGCCTGCTAAGACGAAAACCATGCTTGTGCAGACTTTGATTTTCCCTATAATCGACTATGATGACGTGTGCTACTTTGGCTTGAATGCCGTTTTGCTGGATAAGCTCGAAAGATTGCTCAACAATAGTATCCGGTTCATATTCAACCTCAGCAAATAGACCATGTCAAGCTATAGATCTGAGCTCAAATGGATTTTGACCACGCTTTTCTCCCTTCTCAACTCTCGCATTCCTCCTTCTTATCTCGTGTCTCACTTCCAATATCTGTGTTTATTTATCTATTAAAACCTTTCGCACAAAAGGTACAAAGGCGAACTTAATGCCTTAGGCATTCTTTACCAGTCAACCAAGGGTGGTGAAGAGATTAGATGGCAGGTGCTTTGCATTTTAGTAGGTGCCTAACAACATCTAGTACCTCCTTCTTAAAAAGCGCTTACTCGGAAAATTAAATCATTTTCATTAAAATAGCATTGAGCTACCGCACTATTATTTTCAATATTCACCTTAACTGTTATCTAACTAAACAATACGACACCAACTCAGATTTCATGATTTGTAGAGTGGAGTATAAAAATAATAGTAGTAGTCCAAATTTTCGACGCACATTCTAAGAATAGCAAACTCTGATCTTGCGCCGCCGGGGCAAATGCTATCCTATGTATAGGACGATTCCTCGCAGAGACGGTATCTGATGTTTGTGTTTTCCAAAAGTTAACCCATGTACAACAATGTATTAGATTTTATGTAAACAATTTGCGCTCACAACTGAAGTTACGACCCACAACCAACTAACTTTGGGGTCGTTTAACAAAAATAGACACCGTTTGTCATATAGTGGTGCAATGTTTTACATCCTGTGTCCTTTTGTCCTTTTTGTGTACGTAGTCACTGTATTCAGCGTCGTTTCGTGTGTTTTGTGTTTGTACAAAGTGGCGGACACCGGACATCCGCGCGGCCATTGCGAGATGCGACGCAGATATCACATTAATTACGTTGTACAGACGCCAGCACATCAAGCTACTACAATACAATATGTCAAATTTCTTCAATAGATATTCAACTTTATCGCTAAAGCATTAGGCTCAAAGTTGATTGGGAAAATTTAACAGTTTCGGATAGCTTGATGTGCTGCCGTCTGTACATACAGCTAAAAACGTTTGTTAAGTAACATAAAAATTAAAAATACACTTCTCTTTCTTTGTTCGCGACAGTCTCACGCTCCTAAAGAATAATATCAAATTGTAATTTCCATTTACAAGCGGCGTATCAAATGTCTACAGACACAAACTGTTAACCTAGGCGTAACTTAAGCATTCGCCAGCCAATCAGCGTAAAAAATCCGTGGATTAAATTTCACTAAGTCGATAAGTAGGTACAAGTATACTGCAACGCGATTCTGTAACCATTGTGAAATCTTAGGTGAAATGAGCGTGGAGTGAGCTGTCAGTGTCATCCCACCTGACACTAGGGATTGACCAAGCATACATTTGCAATCATAAACGAGATTTTAATTTTAAAAAATATGCTAATTCTATTGGTCATTGTACTCGTACGAGATAATTGCAAAGTTAGTTTTATGTTGGCAAAACATTACTATTTTGTGGGGTTTTAAAATAAAATAACAAAACAGAAGCTTAGTCAGAATCTCAATGTTGTTCAATCGACATGCTGGACGCAACTCTGAGATCACAAAAAATAAATAAAAAAATCAGCTGTTTAATACAAAAGTTCAATACCTACTTGACCAAAATGTATGAAACAGCTGATTTTTTTTCGTGATCTCAGAGTTGGTTCCATAGTGAAAGTTGTTCATATTCATGGGTAGAACACCCTGTAAAAATTAGGAGACGTTAAAATATCATGCTGTATTTTAACGATCGCTTCAACTTCTAAGTATGAAGGTACCTGTGATAAGTATCTACTTGTTGCTATTGACTGTTCGTACCTGTTGTTTAGCGGACGGATGACGTCAAATAAACACCGGCTATTTTAAAATTTCCCGAACAACGGGCAGTAATTTCGCAATCTAGTTGTGTTACATTCATCAGCGCGTTGGTTCACAATGTTCACATGGTCACATCGCAGTAAACAATTCAATGACCCTCCGCACTTCTATACAATTGGTACTGGTGCTGACGATGTGTGCTGTAGGCTACGGCCTATGAGTACCTATTGCAAGTCCATCTTTCCAAGATTTTCCAGAAAATACTGTTGTCATGTTAAAAACAGATGCGTTTTAAAATTCACAAAAATATTCCAAATGAAATCTTGATTTATAGATACCGTTTATTTTCGAAAACCGTACCCGAGAACGAGAGATTTGCAGAAACCCACAGAATGATGCAGCAGTATAAATACCGGGCCATTAAATCTGTTGTTCCAGTAACAGGATTGTGTAACAGTATCTGAGAAAGTGCCTACAATAGTGATTTTCACTCGGTTTGCTTCGTCTGCTTTGAGTTGTACCTACATTATTCGCATTTATTATTTAACAAGACAATATCACGCTACGGAGTAGCGTGATATTGTCCGTTTATTTTCGAAAACCGTACCCGAGAACGAGAGATTTGCAGAAACCCACAGAATGATGCAGCAGTATAAATACCGGGCCATTAAATCTGTTGTTCCAGTAACAGGATTGTGTAACAGTATCTGAGAAAGTGCCTACAATAGTGATTTTCACTCGGTTTGCTTCGTCTGCTTTGAGTTGTACCTACATTATTCGCATTTATTATTTAACAAGACAATATCACGCTACTCCGGATTTAACGAGAGCTCTCTCGCCTTACAGTAAGAAGTAACCTAAGTAAGTATTAAAAGTAGAAAGTATTTGTGTGAAATAAAAACAATTTGTGTAAATTCTTGTTTCTTGTGAAATTTCTTGACAATGTTACCAAACGAGTGCTGAGGCAATTAAAGCATTAGGCACAGTCATGTAATTAAGTTGATAAATATGTATCGCAATCAACCGGTAATTTTGCGAGCGCCAGGTATGTAGGTGGTACATGTCACAATGGTATACCTACCTAATAGTCGATGAAGCCTCAAGAGACAAGAGCACTAAATTAAAAAAAAATTACCTGTTGACATGCATTTAGAGTGAAAATGTCTGCAAAAATGGCGAAATTGGACAATATTTTTGAGTTTTGCAAATACTGTAGGAGCAGCGGTGGTCCAGTGGTATCGGCCGTAAGTTAAGAATTGAAAGTCGTAGGTTCGATCCCAGACAGGCGCTTTACTTTGTGTAAATTATTTCATCACCACTGCTCTCAAAACATTGAAGGAAAACATCGTGAGAGAGCATCCTAAAACCAAAAATTCGAAGACAAGTGACATCTACAAACCCGCACTGGGCCCGCGTGTTGGATTACGGCCCACTTCCTCTCATGGAGAGGAAGTCTGTCCCAGAAGTGGGAACATGAGGCTGATTATTCTTACAAATACTGGTTGTATCTGGATTTGAACGTCGTCCAATTGATTGCGTAGGGGGTGCGTCACTTATTGTCATTGACAAACCATCAGCTGTAAAATACTGGTATTCAGCTGCATCCGATTAGACTGGAAGCCGACCCCAACATAGTTGGGAAAAGGCTAGGTAGATGATGACAAACCATCAGCTGATGTGGCAAAGTCAAACTGCATCTTCCAATTTGGACAAACGCATGGGATGTATAGTATAATACCTATGCTTGTAAAATATTAATACGTTACCCGATGAGGTAACCAGTGTTGCCGCTTTAGTGACTTTGTCACTAGATCTAGTGATTTTTTGCTGTTTATGGTGACGTATTTTTATGATTTAGTGACAAAAAAATCTCTGGTGACTTTTAGCGACTTTTTCATGATCAACACAGAAGTTATAATATATATATTATTTAACTTGTTGACGCAATATTTATCTATTTGTAACTAGCCAGATTTTAATGTTGTGTAGTTATTGAGTAACGTGCACTGGCAACACGAAATGTTCATTAGACTAACCGGGTATTTCCTTATAAGCAGCATTCCACGTTGCAGCATTTCGCTCGATATTATACGCATGATTATGCATCTCACTCTGTCATGAGAAAAATATATTGCTATCTTATCTTATAATGTTTAAAGTATAGTGATGTATTATTATAGTTAGGTTAGGTTAGAATTCACTTGGTTTACAAGTGAAGTCTTGTCCCAAATGACGAAAACCGTTAAAAATATAAATAAGAAAACTGCACCATCTAATCTACATCCTTAGAACAACCGCAAGCTTCGACTTCCCCTGCAACCACAGAGCAACCGTCCACTTTCAGCATGCCGAACGAAGCTGATGATTACTCGTAGATGAGGATTTAATTCAACTAATTAATTTTTAAGCACAGTTTTTGTTTAATTCATATTGAAAGATTTTTTTTTTTTTCATTGATTTTTCACATTTGTTTTTAATTACCTCTATAATCAGTAATTTTGTTGGTTAAATAATTTAGTGACTTTTAGTGACTTTTTGAATTTATTTTTTCACCCAATCTAGTGACATTTTAGTAAAAGTTTGGTGACTTTAATTTTTCCTAAGCGGCAACACTGGAGGTAACATGAACATTATACAAGGTGTTGGTTATATAAGGCGCTGTGACTCTGAGATGGAGCATGTTTAACCTTAATTGTTTGATTGGGTATGAGTCGCGTCCCGCGGGCCATGTCAACTACGCCGATGTCTAAGCACCCTTGTGGAGTTACTGAATACTCGGCCATTGATAGGCTAGTACTTCGCATTGGCATTGGTTAGTACTTCGGAGTACTAGTGAGTCAACAACACTGGCTGAAAGATCGTTGTTTCTTACATTAGTAACAGCGTTTACGTCGACATTTCATCGTCATGATAGCAGCCTGTAGACGCACACGACTGCAACAGTAAATGGAGATGCTATTAGAAGGGTACAATTAGTGGTTGCGAAATCTATATTGTAATTGCCACAGTTAATGTAATTACTATGATTTCTAAACTAAAAGCCTTCAAGCCTTAAATCTTATTATTGCTCGTAAGACTCAGCACCCTTATTGCGTAATCCGGTATCAATCAAAATCCGAATAATTTTGAAGGATATTGCTAGTGAACTGTTTCATATGTTCGAAAAAATTGCGTGCTCAATAACGTAAATAACGCAATGGATGTGGTTCATCAGTCAAATTGAAAGTCATTCCTACTGTTAGTGCTTTTTCGCACTACGTCCGATCCGAATTCGTGAAAATACGGTCTGGAATAGTCGTAGTCGTCTATTTGTATCGTAGTTTACGCACTAGATCCGATTTCCGTAATCCGATTTCTCTCCGTCATCCGTGAATCTTCATTTCGGAGATTATTGACGGACCAAAGTAGCCATGTATTATTTGCATGAACAGTCGCGCACTGCGTCCTAACCGAATCCGAGCTGCATTCCGCCGAATTGAAAGGACTCGTGATCAACGACGTGAACGCTCTGCTGTGTTTTTGTGTAAAATGACGTCTGAATCACGGATTTGGATCGGAGGTAGTGCGAAAAGCAATCTTGTATTCGGTCCGAGTTTTCTAGATCTGTATCTTCACGGATTCGGATCGGATTCGGATCGGACGTAGTGCGAAATCGCTCTTAGTGTGTTACGAATTTACACCGCTGGACTAGGTGGCTACCGATTTCAGTATCTCCCACTGTTACGTTTTGTATGAAACCCTCAGGAAGACTTTTCACATTAGGTTCTTTAACGACCTACGCGAGTAAACAGATTATAATTCGTTTATAAAGAATAAAAGCAAACTTAATGAAATTCTTCGTAATAGGTAATATTTATCGATACTAAACATCTATCTCATTATTTATTGGTTTCGTGACTATCGTTCTTAAATATTCTCAGAACAATATCATGAAATATGTCTGTTTAGCCTCGAGTCAGGTTCTGCACTCAAACGGATAAGTTATTTGCATAAGCGAATTCGACGAACGACGGCGCCCGGTCATTATTTAATGAGGTTCACCTAACATGACAACACGACGAAATAACGACGTAAATACACACAAATTATGCCTACACGCATCGATGCTCACGTTCTGTATATACGTTCATTGTTGTGCTGCACAATTCATATGTTTTGCTGGCCAACACGTCTCGTTTGATTACACCCTCCAGGCTATCATACAGAGTTCATCCGCATTTGGTATGACTGCTAACCAAACAAGCGTTGCACTTGTTCGCAGAATATCTAAAATAAGCCGATGTAGAGCTGCACCGGAGCATTTCCTTATGAACGCTAACTAAAGACTAGTGGGCGGCGCGTGGCGCGGCTCGTTGCGCTGCATTCGCTAGTTTATGCTTCCCGAGACCAAAATAATTCACAATCGACGGCATCCGTTATTGAACGGTGAATATTGGTGCCGACTCCATGCCTCAAATTATTATGACGATATGGTGCAAGCAGTCGGCATTTAAAAATATCATGCTAATGTTTTGACATCGTCGTGTTTTGTTTCAGGTATTTTTCACGATAATTCAAAACCGAGTGAGTATAAAATTTAAAAATTCATAACAAAAGTGGTGGCATTTTTTGTAAACATGGCTTTGACGTAACAATAACTTCGCTTTCAAAGTTATTCAAAACATTCGAGTTATTTGCAAAATAGTTAATGGAACGTGCGGCATGTCGGAGTCGGGCCGGCGCGCGAGGTTCCCGCGCGGGATACAGCGGCACGGAGTCATCTCGAGCGGCCGAGCCGCGTCGCGCCGGAAGTGCTGGCCGGTTGCGGGCATTCCTCAAAGTCTTTCCGATGAACTGGCCATAGCGTGCATAAATGTGTGTCAGTAAATGTTACGGTTATAGTTCCATAATTTCATTCATGCTCAACATGAGCGTGTCCTTTTCATGTCGGACCGTATATTTTGGTGGAGATACTACGATTAAATCGATTACAAATTTATCAAGCGTGGCTATACGACAGCAGTTTGTGGCCATTGAAAAGACACAGTCTAATGAAGTAAGATTCCATTCGATCTATATTTGATGTCGGCTGAGACTGCACACGTGTGCGCGTGATCAATTTATTGTTGCGTGACCTATCCGCCGCCTTTGTTCCCTCACCGTGACATTCATAATTATTCGGAGCAAAATGTCTGATTACTGCCGTCTACTTCTATGTTTTTTTTTTCTTATCTGTGATTTCGATCATACCTATAATTTCCACTTATTAGTCGCTGAAGATTTTTTGCATTGCATGAAGCACGACCATAGTTTCCAATTACTTAACTAGGCATGCTCCATCCACCCTTAAATAGAATTTAATGCAGTTTTAATGTACGGCGTGAAGCGGGAAGCCGATTAGCTTGAACCCATACACACAACGGTCGCGTGATGCTTGCATTGCGATATATAAATTGCTGTTTGCAGAGACAATGGAATGGCCCCTGGCATTAAACGAGCAAAAAGATCTTCAATCTAAAGCCAATTTTTATGTAGGACAAACAGATTACTAAACCCTGATTATAGTTTAATAGCATGTTTAAATCTTAAGCAAGCCTGTCGTATCTACTTTTGTTAAGTTGAGGGCAGGGTAGTAAATACTCTTTGTAGTGTTACAAATGCTTGATTTTGAAACTGGATATTTAAGGAATTCTAGTCAATTTGTAAATACAATTATATCGTTAAATTAGATTGTTGTTATCTATCGAGCCTATTTATTACACCTATCTGTTTATTTTGTTTAAAACTTCTATCTCACAGAACAACATTATGACATGAAATTCGCTTTTTACACAAAGGGTATAAACTGCCACTTGCTCACTTCAGGTGTCGCCACTGTCAATTGTACATGAACTAGACAGCTAGTTGCCACTACCCAATTTTTTTTTTGTAATCAACCGTCTTTTTTACGCATAAAATAATGAATGGGGCAAATGCGTAAAAAAGACGCTACGCAGCTTTTCACAGCTAAAACATGTCAATTCTTCAGAAGAAAACTATGGGAGAAAGCCATCGCAGAGCGAGCTTTCAGTTTTTAAGAATTTTCATTGAGGCTGTCTTATGTGTGTGCATCCCATTATTTTAACGACACATAAATTAAGAATGCGTATAGGTATGTAACTATAAAATGCCTGAACTATTTTCTTACATATCTAGGTAGATACATATGTATATGAACCATGATACGTTGAACGGCATGTCTGGTCATGAGATTTACGAGTAAGACTAGTTATTCTTGTGACAAGACAAGACGTTTCACAATACATATAGAAGTGACATAATCATAACGAGGGAACTAAAATTGTCTGGAATTCGTTCACGTTGTTATTGAATGAGAGCGACGGTAGCATCGCTCCGACTGGCGGCACAAATTGTTGATTACAAAAGAGCAGCAATTGAGACGTCAGAGACGCAGGAAGCGAACAGATTGAAACTTATGTCTGCATTGCAACTCGGCCAATCACTACTCATCTAGTTTATAAGTAGATTGTTTAAGAACCGGCTCGTTATAAATAACTAGGGAGAACAAACAACGCTCTGCTTGCGTTCCATTACAGATATTATTTCAACATGTAATACTTCAATATTGTCGAATATCTTTGCTATAAAAAATAATTGTATCTGTTGAGAAAGTTACATGCACCTTTAATACACCTATATCAAGTGGTTGTACCTACATAACATTTCCGGTGAAGGTGTGGCTTGTTTGAAAATAACTCACTTACAGCTATTGTGACTTAAATGTTTTGCAGTTCACATGTCATATTATGTTGCTGTCGTGCAAAAAGTCAAGGATAATGAGAGAATTATTTTATTTTATAGAAGATTCGAAAGCGTCGAGTGGTGGTTGCTGTGGGCAGATGAGAGAAAGCGCGGTCGTAGGTCGCGGCCGCAGCCTGCGGGGCCCTGTCACCGCGGCAAACAACGAGGAGATACCGCGGAACTTATTGTGAAATATTCTAACAATATTATGATGCAGCCTCATCACTAGTAATCAAACGATAAGGTTAACCTTAAGCAAATACCATAAAGACAAAAAACATTCCGTTCCTTCAACAACAAAATTAAAAGATTGTTACCAAATTAGAAAAATATTCATGGCGGCACGAATGTTACGTTGTTTATGTTTTAGTTTGATATCTATCAAACAACGTTACTGGTTACTACAAAAATGTTAAATATTTGTTCCAGCAAATGCATGTTATGGAAATCCATTTACCGAACGGATGCAACTGCTAGAGATGGGATTATTTTATGCGCTGTAAAGTCTGTGTCTATGTATTTCATTAGTGAGGTGCAACGTGGCACAAATTGGCCGACGCAGTCGCCAACGACCGGACGAATCTCATTAACGGGCCAGATTGATAGCCCTGGAAAACGCTTTAAATTATTTCACGGTACATTAATATTGAATATCACACCATCTGCAATGTATAGCACAAAGTTGATAATTATACGCGTAGCTCGTCTTGATGATGGAGTAACATAATAGCGATGTTCGATCACAGGGACCTACTTCGTACAGACGTCACGAATGTTCTGTTGTTTATGGGTGTCTTATAGTGACCAAGTAGTTTTTATAATTTTACTTACCGTGGCAGGGTGATTGCTTGATTTTGTTTCTTATAATCCTATACAATTCCAATGTTGATGGATGGAGAGGAAGAGGAAGGCCAAAGAAAAGATGGATGGATTTTGTGAGGAATAATATGAAAGAGAAGGGAGTGAATTATAACGTGACGGTTGACAGGGAAGAATGGAAGAAGGAAACATATTGTGCCGACCACAAGGAACATGGGACAAAGGCAGGAAGATGATTAATCCTAAAGAATCCCAATTTTCTTTAGATGTTTTAAAATTAAATACACACAATGAACAGTTTCTAAAGTATTCATCAAATATTTTTATCAAACAGAATATATTAATGCTAATAATATGACGATTGTGATTATTTTATAACAAACTCAGGGCAAGAATAATGGTAGACAAAACATCTTTTGCTACTTGTTTAGGTATAGAGGTCAAAATGGTCATACATCCATAACGTACCTACTTCCATACTTTAATATTATAAATGCGAAAGTAACTATCTGTCTGTCTGTTTATTTGATATATTTTCACGCCTAAACCACTGAACCGATCGTTATGATATTTGCCGAATATACCTATCAACCAAACAGTGATTGGTTAATGGTCGGCCGAGAGTACGGAGACGGTCGGTGAAAAAGGACATCGCTTAATTCTATCTTGAATATAATGTAAGAAAAATATGTAAATACAAAATACACAAAGATAAACCCGCGGGCAGCAAATAGTATTATTATAATATCTATTAGAATCGATGTCGGCGTGTACTGTGTTAGACATAGTTATAATAAAATATAACTGCTCATGTTCAGTGTCAAAGTTCAATACAACTCCATAATTTCGTAATAAATTCAAATTATGAATATTTTGTATAATGCTTCCCGTTCACGTTATTCATCGTAAAAACTTTAACTGCGCCATAAGCTTTTCACGTCAGCTAAAATAATATTGTACATATTTGTTTATATATTGCCCTAGCATAGTTTCGGAAGGTAACGTGCACGATACGATAACATCGCGAGTCGTTGAAACGAGTGACATGCATGACTGCAAGAAGTATTCCAGAGTCACGTACCACTATGTAATTTGTACGTAATTGTGGTTGAATTTTAGCCGAGTCAACACGTCGCAGCCCAAGGGGCCGCCGCGATGTAGGCTCTGGATAGTACATCGAATATATCCGAACCTAATTTTAAATAGATAGGTAACGGTTTGTTGCGCAATGGGACATCGACCCGCGCCCGGAGTGAAGTCCATTTGATCACTTATGCATCAAACGCGTTCCGACACTCTCCCTCCCGCGGCCGCCACCATAACAGCCTCGTAGCACCATACAACCAGATTTAATAACGCTTTAATAGCCCCAGTCAAGTTCAAAAACGTTTCAAATTTAATAGTCGGCCTGTGCCACAACTGAGCTGTATATCAATCACTTCTTGCTTTGATTTACATTTTTGTCATTAACACACGCCTTGTGTACTTCAAACAGAGAAGACTGTTATGTTATATGTTTTTATGTATAAACGTGAATAAAAAAATATGTGACATGATTTATAGAGGTGAGTTAACTACATTTTCCTGGCTAATGAGGAGGTCAAATGCAAGTAGATGTGTAAAAGTTAAAATAAAAACAAAAAACCTGACTGCAACTAAAAAGTTCATAACAAGCTCAGGTTTCAAGGAGTATCTATCTACTTTTAGTAGTTCAGTTGAATCTCAGGTATGTTTTTCTTTAATTTTTTAGTATGTTATATTTTTTAAATCCATGAAAAGCTTAGTAAGCTTCTTCGGCTTAGTGGTGATGAAGTTTTTCATCGAAGAACTTGTAGGTTAGCTAAAGTGCTAGGCACAAAACGTAAAAAAAAGATGTTCGAGGAAAAAAATGTTTTTTTCAAACGGAGCCCGTTGAAAAGGGATCTACCGCGGTATGGGAATTCCCATAACATGACCAACTTACTTCTCTAAGGTTAATTGATGGCGTACGGTTTGTGAATGCGTGCAAGAATGCTGCCCTTGCAGATTTACTGCTGTTAGTGGGGCAATAAATTGTTTATCCTTGTCTGTCGGTTTGGGCTCTCGTTAAACTACAGTAGGCTACCTCTATAGGTTCCGGAACGCAATTTATTCCTAAAGCGACATAATACGCTTAGTTGGTCACAATTATCCGGTAACGATCTGTTGTTTGCATTAAGGATTTTACACACCGCGAGCGTTCGCTTAGTGAATAGGTTAAAAAAAAAAAATTGGGCCAGCTTTTGTTACGCAACGAACACGCGTAACGATCAGGCTATCTACTCTCTAATTTCATTGTGAAAACTTAGGTGGAGTTAGCTTGTACTGAGCTGTCATTCTACCTGATTGACACTATTACACAGTAGTTCACATCTAAGTTTTCTCGGTGAGATTTTGATTGGTTGGATTCACTTTGGTGACACAAATGTTTGTTTCACAAATGAATGTCGTAAAGGCTCGCGTAACGAACGTCCGGAAAACAAATCCTCATAGCGATGGTTCGTGGTGAGTACTGTCATTAACATAATGGTTTCTAGAAATGATCAAGCTTATAACGTAGAGTACCTATAGTATAGCAGCCTTTGTTGATGCAATGTATTTGAAGAAGCGCGCCTTCAATGATTCACACCTTTGATGTTTACGTCCAATTCTAAAATGTCAAGGATCTCTTTACGTTCTATGTTATCCAACCTCAACCTCAATAGTATTATTCCTCTGGTTTTTACTCTACAAGAAACATTAGACTTTGAGTACATAATTAATGTTTTTGTATGCAAGTATATGGATGTGTAGTCGTAGGTAGTGAGCAGAGAGCGTGTCTGGTGGCACTTCCCTCCTCTCCGGATCACTGCGCAGGATCGTCCGTTGACTTAGTATCCTGGCAGAATTGAACTTTGTATGGGGTCAATTGCATTAAACTTACATGCACTTCGTTAGATTTAACGTTACACAACGTATACTTACTACGAATATATTCCAGCTTTTGTATGCATTATGTGACGGCGAGCTTCATGAACATTAACGAGAGACGGGCGTGCTAAAGTTAAATTTAAACATTTGGTGGAAGCCACCCACATAGCACAGATCAATGCTGGTATAAGTCGATTATTCAACCATATCCCGGAGGAAATAATATTAATGTGGACATGGCGGCTTTTTCACGCACGTAGCCAGCAAATGGAGTTGGAATTTTGTGAGATGCGTGAGGTCACGAGCACACGACCGCTATATCCATAGACGCGGGCGGCTGTGTAAAAACTCTTCTGTCATCCAACGTAATGCAGCAAAAACTTAGAAATTCGGTCTACTATCCTGTTTTTGTGACAATCGAAAATGTAAGCTTTATGAAGTAGTCTAGACTATCTAATCTCCGTTGTACCTTTCACAAATAAAACCCTTTTGCCTATTATGAAAGTCTGACAATCATTCTTGAAATGTAATTCGTAATAAAACGAAACAGAACCATTGTTTTGGTATTTTAACAAGTGCCTATCAATACTAAAACCTTGTTAACTGTAATTGACTTTTTTTTTATGGATTTAAGAGGACAAGATCAGTCGAAAAAGTTCCAAAGAAGCGTCAAGCGTTGTAAGAAAAGTCATCAATCAAGTGCTATAAAAAGAGGGAATCCGCATCGGGAGACAACATCTCAAGCGAAATTTATAAAAAATGATTTTTTTTCTTCACCACTGACACAGGCAATTGAAATATCACTGAGATATTACGAAGAGAGATCAAATCAAATGCGAGCTTTTGGAAAAAAATAATAAGATTTTCTTTTCTTTATTAAATGTCATTGCATTATACTTATTAAATTAATTTGTTTTGATTTATGTAAGCTATCAAAACAACAAACGTTCTTCTGTTTGGGTTAATTCTATTGACCTCTTAGGTCGACAGTATCTATTAAAATTCTCCACTAGATATAACATTCCACAGCGCTTCATCTCCCACTGAGTATATCACAACACGTGTAATGCCAACTGTTCGGCAACCACGACATTGTGAAACTGATCGAAGCCAAGAAGGCCACTCCTAATACTCCTATGTCAACATCTAAATAAGTATTTATGTTTCTAAGTTCATTAATTAGCGTGTGTTACAAGAACCGACGAAGGTTATATAATTATTGCTAAGCTTAGAAGTATTAGTGTCGTATTTATTATATTCGCAGCCAGCGACGTGATAGTTCGCAATATGACCTGCAGCGGTGCTGTGTGAGCCATTGCAACTGAGAAATGTGATCAGAATACATAATAATAACACATACAGACATACACTCAACGGCTCACGCTGCAATTTAGATAAGTGGTATGTATGTAGCCTTAACGGACAGTGGTGGATAAATGAACTGCCACGGTCGGACATGTAGGGAGTAGGTACCTATGTATTGTCACATCTTATCCCTCAGGGTTGGACTGAGCAGAATACCTATTACGTATTGGCATGACTCGATTTTAAGCAATACAGTGATGGTAGTAGCGCAGTATTTAGTTTGGGTAGTAAATATTTTTTCGCAAAAACTGATTGAAATAGAGCGGTAAGTACCGCGCGCGACGGCTACGTTAAAAAGGTTTCGTCCCAAATAATTTAAAAAAGTATTTTAACGTAATAAATTTTCCTAGAATAACATTCACCTATCGAGATAAAAATTACGAAAATAATCCATTAAATTAATGATGGGCCAAACTAGAAGTGGGGCCGTGACGCGGGTACCGGTCGTTCCCGCGGGACTCGCTCCATTTGTTACCCCGCTCCCGCTCCCGCGCCCGCTCCTCTCGTGCCAGTCTGAGCTGCTGTCACACTCCACGTCCACTGAACGGCTCTTTGTCATTGATTATCCGAAATGTCGTGATCGGTCAACTGGTAATCATTTACCAGGGGGAAAATATTAGCGAAAATTCTCCTAACATTGGGTAGTTAGTTGGCTTAATCACTATCAGGGTAAAAGATTTCAATACATCGGCGATATTCCTCGGCTCTGCCTCGATATCTACGTACCTATTAAATGATTACGATCTCAAGGTATTCTGAAAGACGACTTTATCTAAAATTCAGAAAGTCAAAGAAGCGCAAAGTGTATTCATCAAACGTAAACAAGCCGGTCTATTTTCGTTTACCTAATCTCCGGTACGGGAGCTTAACCTTTTCTAGGGTTGGCAGGTGATCAACATGATTCTCTACACATATTTATATTAACGATGCTGCGATGTAACAAAGACTCTTTGAAAAGTCACACCATATTATTGTACAGACGCCAGCACACCAAGCTACTACAATCTGTCAAATTTCTTTAATTTCTTTGTTTTTCAACTTTATCGCCAAAATATAAGGTTCAAGGTTGATTGGGAAAATTTGACAGTTTCGGGTAGCTTGATGTGCTGGCTTCTGTACCTTATGGACGTGGGAAAGTAGAGACGAAGACATTCTGAGGCTCTCCAAGGGATTTATAATTTTAGTTAGCCTAACTTTGATTCCATGAAAATCATATTCCCGTTATGAGAAATAGAGAAATTTGAAAACTGGACATCCCCACGCTCGCTAGTGGTTGTGAAATTGGAATAATACCTAAGTACGTGCCAGTAAGGTGTAAGCTAAGAAAGGTGTGTATTCCAAATGAAAAATATAGCAGAAGTAGATAGAACTCGGGATTTATTTGGACATTACAAAAAAAAATGTAATGCTAAAATAATCTGTCAAAGTGTCACTAAGTGATCTATGATATTCGTTTTTTCTTAAGCCAGTCACGACCTCGTCTCGTTTGAACTTTGGTATCCTACTGTTGATACTATTTGGACGTCTGTTGAGTGTCAAGATTTAGTTCAAGACACATTTGAATGAAAAAAATGTACAGCTTGACAAGCTCGATCCGTTCATAGCGCTATATGTCATTGTCATGAAAAAATACAGTTGTAGAGCAGATGAATAATAATAGTGTTAATACTCATGTATTAACATTATTATTATATTGGAGGGGCCCGTGGCTAAATAATAACAGCCGCACAGGTCGATCGATCAGGTTAAGCTACGCTTGCCGCGGTTGGTCTGTGGATGGGTGACCATCTTTATATACCGAGACCCCTCCGTGCCTCGGAAAGCACGTTAAGCCGTTGGTCCCGGCTGTCATTCGTAAATCTTTGACAGTCGTTACGGGTAGTCAGAAGCCCGAAAGTCTGATAACCAGTCTTACCTAGGGGTATCGTATTACCCAGTAACTGGGTTGTGGAGGTCCGATAGGCAGTCGCTCCATGTATAATACTGGTATTCAGCTGCATCCGGTTAGACTGGAAGCCGACCCCAACATAGTTGGGAAAAGGCTAGGCAGATGATGAAACATGTATTAACACTATTATTCATCTAACCTCATGGTTATATTCTTTCAGTAATAGGTTTATGTTAGCAATTGGTATATTTACGGCCATAACCAGCACCCTCATTGCCTAACAAACCATAAATCTCAATCTGAATCATTTTGAAAGATATTGCTAAACCATTGCTTCATAAGTTCGAGAAATGTGTCTGCTCAACAACGTAAATAACGCAATGTATGTTGTTGAACTGTCAAAATGAAACCTATTGCTACTGATAGTTTTAAGCAATTACCCCGCAGGTATTAGCGAGCCTTTGCCCGCGCCTCTGTTCCGGAAGTGCGCCGTGAGGGCCCTTTCCTACGCCAAGATCCCGTTTTTTGCAGGTACGGTGTTTTGCAGGATCCCGTTTATTAGTGTACGTATTTAAATATATGTATTAACACATGCATCTTGCTTGCAGTATCCGGCAAACAGGATGTTTGTGTAAATATGTATATTTAAACACGTACACCACTAAACGGGATCCTGCACAAAACCGTACCTGCAAAAAACGATATCTTGCCGTGGAAAAGAGTCCTGAGGACTCGTGCCACAGGCGGCGACTCGCGAATAAAGATGCTCCCATCCATTACGCTTGCATACTTGCATCACTGCCATTTTTGCATAATACTCGCTTTATTGCAACCGCGCTGAATGTCAAACGGTACGCCCAATCCCTCTGATATATGCTTATACAGAATTTATTTGTACTAGACATGCCAGTGGGCTGCCGTGCCGCCCTCCAAACAAGCCAAAGGTGATATATGGACGTCGCCCCCTACGGTTTAAAATTAATTAGCAACACAAAACGTGACATTATGTATTTAGCTATAAAAAGTTTTTATGTAAATATTTAATTGCCCATAATATTGGTTTCTCATTTGCATATTGTTAATATTATCAACAAAACAAAATAATTCCTATAAACACTTTATTCAACCTTCAGTGTGTTAGTACCTCTTGCTCGCGTCCGTTTGAATTGTGACTTACATCCCAGTTTTGGGCCTTCATGGAAACCTCAAGGATCTAGAGAAAGATGTTTACATGTATGCGGTCGTACCGTGGTAGGGTAGGTAAACAATGGACTACGCAAATAAAGCAAATGTAAATACGTGAAATAATTGCTTCGTGTTGTGCCAAAAGTTGTTTAATTTAGGATTAATATCTATACCTAGGTATGTGTTGAAATATTCTATTAATTGCGTTTCAAATGCCTAAAGATTCTTGCATGCATAGGTACCTACTTAACAAGCAACCTTGTATCTGATCATCTTCAGACTTTTGACATTCACTTTTTATTATGACATTTAGGTAGCATTCAAATAGCATATAATTTTAGTCGATACATTTGCTGATATTTAAATTCTGGAGCCGAAAAGTTTTACACGCTATAATACGTAGTTATACTTATTTTAATTAAAAAAAAAAAAACGCTACTTTTCAGGTTCAATCATTTCGTTCAGAGGGGTCATAAGGGAAATCTATGTAGGTACACTTGGGGAAGCATTGATCATGATAATGAAAATACGTCTCAAAATATTAGATTTGGGACTAAATTATTTAGTGGATAGTTACCGAGCTACTTACTAGACCTACATCTAGTGGCCATCGACCGTCACGAGACATCCTTTAGTAAATGTTTCTTTAACGACGTGACGTGCTAGCGACAGGTTAATTGCAAACACAATATTATGTTCAACGGTATTTTAAAATACAACATGTCACCTCGAATGCAGCGGACTCGTTGCTCAGGCGAGCTGACACCTAACCTTTATGCCGCCGTTTTTATAATAACAATGTCTTGCTTGATGTTATCGCCGTTTCATTCTACATTCTACCATTCATATATTGTAATTAAATCGATATTTCTTCACTTCTGATTTAATCACAGCTAGTTAGAGCTAAAAATTAAAAGAACACATAGATAACATTAACGTCATTGCGAAACTATTTTGTCCGAATAAAACAATGAAGTCTTACTGTGTGAGAGTAGACGTAAATGGATCAGTAAAAGAGCAAATTATCGGGAAACAATCGAGGAGTGATGTAGAGTCGGTGACTCACGGGCCTGTTACTGACTCACGGACGGCGCTAACAGATATTCTGGGAATAGCAAATAGCCTTGACAATCGCAAGTAGATTGTTCACCGGCCCATGCATGTCCCCGAAATACGTCAATATGAACTGCCGGTCGATTCTGTAAAAATCTCACCGTGAAAGCTTTAAGTGAGCAGTGTCAATAGTGTTAATCTCTAATGACAGCTCACTTCCCGCTCACTTCATCTAAGTTCACACGGTGAGATTTTTACAGAATAGTACTGCTGAACACATGAATGTAGGTAAGTATTCCAAATATCATGACTTGCTTCAGACATGACACGGATATTAAATGCAAATCAATTCCAGGAATCTGTTTGGGTAAAATAGTTGCTAAGTACTGGTTTAAGCTAGGTTGTTATACAAAATTCTAACGTTAATTGAGCTATGTTATGCAATAACGTGTCAACCCTAAAAAACCTAAATCGGAGAAATCTCAGCTCAAAGCAATTTACAGCTACAAAAAATACTCATAAGCTATTCTGATTGTATCCAAAACTTATTAAATAAGTCGTCATGTATTGTAGTGATTCAAACACAGCTTAATAGAGTGAGAGTTATAGGGAAAATAAAAATAAATGAAATAATGATGAATTGTTTATTGCGAAATTACAATCAAGATTTAAGATTTTTGAAACAATCATTTAAGCTCAAATAGTTTATTGCAAAATTTAACCAGAGCATTTTGAAGTGCTAAAATGTTTTGCAAGCTCTTGACATAGGTATTATTGTTAATTAATAATTCAGATTTTTTTATTGTTTTTTTTTTTTTTTTTCTGCATTCATTTGTTTTCTAAGCTCTCATGCTTTATTAATAAGATGTAAACCCTGTTTCAACTGTGCTAAAGTTGTTACATATCCACTGTTGGAAGATTCTTCTTTGTCGTCGTTTTTATTACATAAATGCTCGTCACGAGCCATTGCGACAAGCTTCTGTGCTCTAGAGTTCATGTTAAATACCTGAAAATAATTTATTATTTATTAATAATTTTTTTTTTCTTTTTTTTTCGTAATATGAAAAGTATTATACGATGCATGGTTGTAGCACGTACAGACGCCAGCACATCAAGCATCTGTCAGATTTCTTTAATAGATTTTCAACTTTAGCGCTAAAGCATAAGGTTCAAAGTTGATTGGGAAAATCTGACAGTTTCGGGTAGCTTGATGTGCTGGCGTCTGTACCTAAAACTTTTCATATCAATTTCGCAATAACCTATTAAAAAATTAAATATTTTAATGTTTTTATAAATTACTATCATCTGCCTGCAACGAGTATTATATAGACA
This sequence comes from Eremobia ochroleuca, assembly GCA_949629135.1. NCBI lineage: Eukaryota > Metazoa > Arthropoda > Insecta > Lepidoptera > Noctuidae > Eremobia > Eremobia ochroleuca. Next base: position 10,814,957 of record OX451386.1, on the reverse strand, counting down.
TTCTTATGTTATTGTAACCTTCCCTCATAATAATATCCAGCTTCTCTTCGGATTAAATTATAGAATAATATAAAAAAGATAAAAACACTAAGCGGCCGTTAAGCTACGAGTATTAAAGCAATAACCAGTTATAAATTACACAAATTTAAATTGTCCGATTTTTCGTAATTATCGGGAAATTATTTAATTTCATTCCAATTCAATAGTTCTTTACGATGAGAAAAACTACTTCAGTGGGTTATTGATTGTACAGAACAGGAGAAAACATTAAAATCAAACACTGAAACTTACCTTGTGCCTTGTTGCAGCAAGTAGATACTTAAACCCTCTTGTAAAATAATGAAATTCACACAACCCACAGTTTCATGAATATTACAAAATACTACACGTAGGTATATTAAATTTCACTGAAAACCGCCATAACAAACAGAAAACAAAATTTTAAAGTAATTGTCACAGAAGAAAAGCGCGCGTGTTATGGTGACAGGTTTGTAATCGATTATTGCAAAATTGTTGAAGACTAGTTCCGCAAACTGCAGTAACATTTTTTTGATAGATAGCGTTCTTATAAATTTTGTACATGCCTCTGCATTTTTTTAAGGGTGCAGGAGACTGGCTACAAGAGCTAGATGGCGTTAACTTGAAATTCATATTTTCGTGGGTTAACAGGTTATTGCATAACATGGCTCAATTATAGGCTATGGTAAAATACTGGTGTCACGAGTAATCCTATTCAAGTTGTCGTTTAAACACAAAACGTCTTTTACATCTAAGATTGATATTGTTGACGACTTTACTAAATCTTAAAGGATATCTTATTTCAAAAGACATAAATCTGGTCCTTTGTACCGATTGTACGTGTGTCAGGACCAATTTCAGATATAACCACCAAAATTTAGCGAATAGTGCGGGTCACAATCGGGATCGGTATCGTATCGCTAGTCGTAGGGATCGAATGCGTCAGTTGTTCGATTCCATCGAATAAAGATAAATGGGTCTGTGAGTGCGGGCTGGGAGAGTGTGGGGAACATGAGGGTGCAGGGGCACGGGAGCACGGGGGCATAGGGCTAATTGGCTGTCAGCTATGAGTCCGGTTGTACACGGCTCTCATTGCACGCTGAGTGGCATAGACGGTTAGCTGACGCCCGGAGCCTATCCTGGTGACATGCGGCTAAAACAAAACAATGACGCCTGATTGGATTGGTTAGGTAATAGCTAAACCATATCTCCTACATACGTAACACATACTACCTACACCGACCAGGAGTTCACCACGTGATGATAATCAAATTAGCGTCGGAGTACAATCTTGGTTAACCGAAATTTCGGTACTTGCTACCTTTTGAGTTTGGGCGTACAGTATTGCCTCTATCATTTAAAGTTAAACAAGTAGAACAAACAGCTCGTAAGGTAGGTATACACATACGCATAAACAGACAAATGTATGACCGCGAAAAGCAATACCAAAGTTTCGTAAATGTTAGAAGTGATTTACCGAAACAAGCTGTCACTTCATAGTTCTGATAAACTTAAAATTGCACAGTGCGTGTATTGTGGGGGTAGACCCTGCATAAAATATATGTGTACATAAACAAAAAGTTTGAAAACGCGTCGGATACGTGACCTGAAATGTTAATGCAGACATCGCTCATGGTGACGAGGTTTAGTCCCATCTCGGCACCCATAAATGTATTGATCATCCCCACGAAACATTCCCATCTCGGCACCCTGTCCTAAATCATTGCTAGGTGCACATAAAATAATGGAAACACAGTATAAGTATAGTAAGTAAATCAACTTGATTATTTATTAACTCAATCAAAATAAATATTTTTCCAAAATCACCGTTTATAAAACAAGTTTAATTTAAAATACTAGTGTATAGTGGACAAAATAAAATATATTTCTATGAGACTTGCAGAGAAAAGCCTTTGAATCGCTATAATTCGAGGCTCCATTATCTCAGCAGTAACTTGACAAATCTAAATCTAATCTAAACACTAGTATTTTAAAATTAAACTTTTATTTAATAAATAATCAAGCTTATTTACTCACTATACTGATACTGTGTATCCATTTTTTGATGACTGTGTACATAATAATGATTAATGACAAGGTGGCGAGATGGGACTAAACCACACACTGAGGCACTGACATTTACACATTATATAATTATATTATTTTATTTTGACATTTACTGAGGCACTGTCCTTAACACTTTTCCTCAAATCTTTTTGCGGGTTTGGTTACTTAAGTTAGTCTAATTGAAATAAATAGGTAATCCACTGTAATAAAAAGGTATAAAACAGGCACTTTCACAACAGAGTTTAAGAGCTTTTACCGTTAAGGTATTTTGGCCTTAAGGAGCTTTTAGCCTACCAACTGAAGACATGTTCCTAAATCTCTAATGCATCAAATATTCATTACAATGACACCATTTCAATCCAAGAAAATATACACCGTAGAGATGAATTTAGAACGAATGATGCACCTTAGGTCGGCGGCGCTCGCCCCCCACACCGCCGTGTGCCCGTCTCGGCCAGGTGGAGGCTTCATTAGCATTATAAACTTATTAACGGGACAGTCCGGCTCCTACACGCGCTCCAAACCCGTATCTAAACAATAAACTTGAACTCACAGCTTGTATATAACTAGTTACCTAAATTCCCGTATCAATTTACATGCCCACTAAATACTGTTTGTGTTGTCAAACGACCAAGTAATCAATAGTTCTTCGAACTTTAGTTCTTAGGTAGGTTCTCACTGTTGTTGTGGGTTTTGTAACTGTTTACTATAACAATTCAAGGTTCACCGCGTCCATTTGCCAAGGTTTATTTAACGAATCGTATAGAACGACAAAAAAGCGTCTTCGTCGGTTGTTCGCATGACTTGCCAAGGTGGCTTGTGTTTATTAACGTCGCCATTCAAAACGCGGATTTCAATTAAATCATTTACAGGAGGAATCGTTTGGCAAATAGAAATAAATCGATTTTATTTCCGATTTCGAATATCTGAAATCCTTCTTTATTCGTTCCTGTTAAAGAGAACACATTTAGCAATTTACAAAGAGGAAAAAACGCAATTTCGCATTCACGACCGCAGCAAAACAGAGAGGCTCACATAAATCTGCAGAGACATACAAAGCGAGCGGGGAGCGCCCCGGGACAAAGTAATGAACTAATTACATTAGTCTCAGGATGGTCGCAAGAGATGCGGCTGAAATGGCTAAACCGACCGACTATTAGTCGCGTGATGCTCTAAGAATAATGATGATTGTGCGCTAACAATGACTCCGAATTACCTAAACAGAAAAGCAAAATACAATGCGTTAAAAAAGAAGGAGATAAGCTTTGTAATTGATTTGGGTTATTTTATTTGGGTGCATGTCATAATAATGCTTGCAGTTTGTAGTAGCGCGATTAGGGCACCCCAGTCAAATGGGTTAGGACAGGCTAGATTTATGACCAACCAAGCGGTGCTGAGGCAGCGCCCGGCGAGCGCTGCCATTACAATTATTGGCAATTGGTCGTAGTTACAATTTTTTTAAATACTTACCAAACATATTTGTTTTCCGGACACATTCATTTTGAGTATAAGATTAATTTAGGTACCTAACCAATAACTTCGCGTGAATACTTGAAAACATTGATGGTACATAGAATTAAAACTTGAAATTCGGTAATCATTACAATACAACGAGGAGGAGTACCATCGACGCGACAAGAAGAAGAAGTAATTACTATTTTGATGGCGTAGGTACGTGACGCGCTGTTGCAACTCAAAGTCTCCTGTGCCTGTCGCACACAAGTGATTTTTGACCCCGAATTTAAGCAATCGTCAAAATTGATTGTAATCTTCTTGAGTCATTTGGTTATTACAACGGACCAATTAATTTGTCTACGCCATTGCGGTTTGAGGAATATCTTTTTCGGAGATGATGTCACTTTTGTGATATTAAAATTTCGACAAGAATGGGGAAATCTCCGGAGATTTCCACAGATTGGAAATATAATTACAGTAAAACGTTTGCAGGTTTAACTGTAAGCGAGTAATTAATGTTGAATTTGTGCTTGGTTTCGGTATGGTCTCGGTTCATTGAGCGCGGAACGCTGTCTCCACCGCAAGACACGGAAGCCGGCGCGGGCGCGGGGTCCGTTAGGCCTGGTTCAGGAATAGACGTTCTTGTGGCCGCGCCTGTGTGAGACCGCACGCTCGCCACCGTGCCTGTCAAAGGTCTTCAAATGCAATGTTGTGCTCGCATACCCGTAACCGCATTAAAGAATAGGATTTTACAAAAAAAAAAAACATCACATCCGTCTAAAAATAAGTATAACCATACTTCATCAGCCTATAATTCCTATATTATACCCTCTGCTGGGATACACGCCTCCTCTCTGTGAGGAGTGGGCCGTAATCCACCACGCGGGCCCAGTGGGGGTTGGTGGAAGTCACATGTCTTCGAATTTTTGGCGAATAAATAAAGTCATCTTAGGTTACGTTTAGTTTCCCCGCTAAGATAATTATTATCTTCGCGGAAAGATTACTATAAATTGATCCCCAATCAAAGTAGATATTTAAATATCGAGGAGGTAGTAGGTATGTCGTTCAAAGCTAACAATGTATTGCAATTCCCGATGTGCCTGCAAAGCGTAGTTATTACAGCATTATCATCGCATCAAGATCGCACGTTGTAGCGGTCTGTGGGGACTGAGCAGGTCAATGTTCAGCTGTGAACGCGCATGGGATGATGTGTGCGTACAATGGTTATATACACTTGTATGATCATTGTAATATTCAAGATAACCATACTTAGGAAAAATTACTGTGCTGTCTCATAATCTGAGTGCATTTGAGTGGTAATGGAAAAATTACCATGCTAGCATAGTCAAAATTCTTATGCTGTACAGTAAAATTTATTGGACAAATAGTGAATTTTTCCCAATCTCAGTCAGAAAATTTTCTGTAGATGTATGTCACTTGCACTCACTTTAAAGTGACGAACACAGTAATTTTTCTAAGAATTTTCTCTCCGTGCACTAAATAAAAAGTTCTACAAGAAGCATACCGAGAAGAGACTAGATTATATCATTTAGGGCTATAAAAACAGATAATTCAGAAATTAATTGCTTTTTCTTGCATTTTAAACATCTCTTAACGTTTAATTAATGATCGTATATAATATAAGTTTTTACATTTTATCGTCATCAATGTGATATAATTAAGGAAGCGTTTAACTTCGCTTTGATGTTCACTCACACTGTTCACCAAACTAGATTCGGTTTTATTATTCACTGTGTTGCGCCAATTATCAATTAAACATTCGACTAGAGATTTTTTGCTGAATCCCATAACATTTTTTTGGGGTTGTCCTTGAAAAATCATTTTTAGATTCGAATGGAATAATAATGTTGAATAAATTATGTTTAATGGTGAGTGGGTTTGTTTTTTTACCGGAGACCGGTCGCTGTTGAGTGTTCTTTTTTGTACGTAATCAATTTTAGATTTGGAGTGTAGTCGTGACCCGAGCGCGTGAGCCTCTGGCTTCCGCGCAGGGCTCGAGTTAACCAACGACACTCTGTATACAGGAAATTTGAGACACAATGAAAATGTTATCTGAAAAGGTTTTGATAATATGAAAAAAAAGGTAACCTTAAATCGCAGTATGTGAAATGTCTTCATTCCTTCCTACAAGTACAACATCATAGCATATTAGGTCCTAACACGTAAGTAACTTTAATATCTATCGACTATCGGCGAACGATTAGGGAACGTGTTACCATAATCACTCCTATTAACCAGAGATCATTATCATTAGAACAATTTACTTATTTTGTAGATTAACGTCGAACGGTCCAACGAACAAAAATAATAAATTCACACCTAATCCCTTTTAATAATTAGAAGATCGCGAGAAGATTTCCTTCGCTGGAAATTCATTACTAGGTCATTCATATACTATGCGCTACTACAAGCTACCAACAACACTGACTTCCTACCCCACCCACCGTACCCTGTTTTAATAGTCTTTATTATTTATCCACAATTAACTTAGCGAAAAAAGGCTTGCCTCATTTTTTAGCACTTAATACACGAAACGTTTCTAGATTATAATTTGCATACAAAGAAAGGGAGTACAAAACCGAGACGGTGCTATTTATTACAAAAACGTTTCAAAAAGCGGCGACGCGGGAAGAAAATTTCAGCAAGAATATCCAGTTGAGTAAAGTCCCGGACAAATTGTCGCCGTGGCTTTTGCGGACTGCGGAGGATCTGTGAGGATTGTTATTGATGTGAGGAGCGAGCCGAGCGGCCGCACTATCTGATAGTGCTCATTATGGGCGATCATGCGTGCCGGATACACAGCGCGGAAAGCGGAAAAATCGTGAAATATAGCCCCGGACGTCACACTTAACGCGTATGAATTGCTGCAAATCCTTGCCTATTACATTTTATACCAAAATACGTTTCTGCGTAGCCGCATCGCTGCGTGAATCGATACACAGATATTTCCTGTTGATGTCTGAATTGATACAGCGAAGAATAGTTTCGCCGAATTCGTGTTTACGATTGTTATAAAAATAAAGGAAATTGTACGTAATATCCGTAAACCATGTTATGTATTTCATTGAATATTTTGATGCTCTCTCTTGAGTCATAGTGTTATTTAACGATATTTGTAAAAGTAATTGTTAACTGCATGGATCGTGCGCTCTCTTGCGTGGCTAACGATAATGTTCAGACGTTATATTAAAGTTATGGCCTATTATATAAAAAGTAGGACGTATTTCATGAATCTGTGTATAAATTACGCTACAGAATATTTTGGTACTTTTTTTTTCCAACAATCATGTACAAGTATCTCTAGTCGATTCTATGGGTATTAGGTACCTAACCTATTCTCTTCTTGTGTGTGTTGCAAGGAGCTTATAGACTACCCTTCTCTATCGCCTATCTGTCATAAGACGATTACAACAAGTAGATTGGGAGCTACACATTGGAATATTGATAACATGATGCTGCGAAAATTTAACCCGGGTGTACCCTAGCAACTTCTCTTTTTGGGGGGGCTTGTGACTAAGTAATAACAGCCGCAGGGGTCGATTGATCAGATTAAGCTACGCTTGCCGCGGTTACTCCGTGGATGGGTGACCATCTTTACATACCAAGATCCTCAAGAGCTACGCTTGCCTCGGAAAGCACGTTAAGCCGTTGGTCCCGGCTGTCATTCGTGGATATTTGACAGTTGTTGCGGGTCGTCAGTAGCCCGAAAGTCTGACAAGCAGTCTTACCAAGGGGTATCGTATTACCCAGTAACTGGGTTGAGTAGGTCAGATAGGCAGTCGCTCCATGTAAAATACTGGTATTCAGCTGCATCTGGCTAGACTGGAAGCCGACCCCAACATAGTTGGGAAAAGGCAGATGTTGATGATGCTGCGAAAATTTACAGAGTGTATTATTTTCTTCACTATGTGGATATATCTATATTACATAATGAGCGTTACTGCAACCAATTCAATCATCAATATCTGGGTAACAGTCAGAAATAAATCTCACATCTTTGCTCATATCGCATCCAAGTTTCAAGCAATATTTATTCAGCGACGATAATAAATTACCTTTTTTCGTACTACGTATTTGTTACGATCAAATCCCAGTTGGTACATTTTTCAGTATGTACCTAACCTAATAAATTGTGTCTATCGATACGAAGGATGAATGCCTACCAGGACTGAATGATTTATCTGTTCTGTGTTCGTCCATAGTAATAAGAAGCAGAAAAACTTTTCTATATCGGAATTCATTTTGAAAAATACACGAAAAACACCAGCGATTATAATGGAAGTGTTTATGCCATGTTTAATTGTTAACAATGTTACGTATAACATGTTTGATTAATAACGTACTCAGCTACATACGTATTTTTGGTTTATTTCAATGATAGGTAGTGGAAGGAACTAAAATGATGTGTAGGTTAGCAAAGTGTCACGCGCGTCGCGTCTGCGCATTATGTTTGTAAACCGGCTTAACACACACGCATTTAGAGTTAGATGTTTGGACTAAAAAAATAAAAATAAAATTATAATATATTTATTTGCATAAAAATACGGTATAAAAAGATGGTAACAGTACAATTCAGAACAAAACATGTTTTGCCAATATAATAACAAACATGTAAATTTTTAAGTAGGTAACTGACATGAACATTTTTTCTGAGGATAACCGTGGATTAAAAACATTTTATTTTTTTAGGGCATGACGTTATGTCCGCTAGAGGGCGCCAATTTAATGTGACGTCTATAACCAGCGGACAATCAAGACGCTACCAACTATACCTCATTCATTATATCTACTATCATCATTTGTCAAATTATGACAAGTAGTTTAGAAGTTATGCGGGAAAAGATGAACATACATACATACACACCGGTCAAAATCATAACCCTCCTTTTTGCTTCGCCGTAGTCGGGTAAAAACAAAATTCAACTAATAACCTAATCACACGCGGCTGTTGATCTCAAAAACTTTATAGGAACTTCTTTGAAACCTGAAACTTGTTATGTAAAAATCTCACCGAGTATCTGTTCTGTAAAAATCTCACCGTTAAAACTTAGGAGAGGTGAGCTTAAGTGAACTGTCATTAGTGTCAATCCTTAGCATCAGATGGAATGACAGCTCACCTTACCCCAGTTTTCACAGTGAGATTTTTGCTGAATAGTCCGGCTGAAGTTTTTCTCATAATACTATATTTATGCCTAGTAAAGAATACGATTATCTATTAAATTTTCGTTCCTATACCATGCAGTCTGTGCAGTACGATACAACCGTTACTTGAAGTTAACAGTTGATTAACTTTGACCGAAAGGTAATGCTGACGACCTTATGACAATAGTGTCGTTCTTGTTGCTTTTGGAACAGAACTTAGGCAAACTTTTTAATTGCTCTAGCAAAGTAACTGCATTTAGTAGGTTAGTAGGTAACTGTTGCGCAGAATTTGTTAAGAAAGTATAATGTTTGAAATTTAAGCTTAATGAGTCGTAATTATTCAGATTCATTAGTGTAAATTAATATTACTAACAACAATAAGTATATTTATATACCCATGTGTTTTAATTATAAAATGAGAATCGCAGATTTACGTTTTAATGCGGTTATCCGGTATCAGCGGTATTTTAATATTATATGTAGGTTTTCTGTAATTAAACCAAGCTGACCTCATTTCGCTCTATTTTAAGAATGAAAAAAATAGATTCTGCGCTTAAAAAGCATAATTGACACCTACCAGTTTAAAATATCTACAGAAAAGATTTTTGTTTAAAAAATAATTTTGGTGGAAAAAAAAAATGTAAAGGCACGCACCGTGACAATCAGATTAAAAAGATGTTTTGGTGAAAACTAAAAACAGGTGAAAATAATAAAAGCGTGTTATAAATACATTAATTTCAATGCGCCAACAGCCGCGCTATAATATTATGAAATATAATAAAATTGATTCACGGCTACGAAAAAACGGCGTAGCACACGCGTAGCAGTTCAGCGTCTGTATTCCGTAGCCAACAATGATAATGCAAATAAAGGAAAATCAGGGTGCCAAGTTTATTCTGTCCCAATCCGAACTATTCTCGGCGCAGAATACAATCCATATTCAATTCATAATCGGAATACATTATAATATGTCGCGGGTGCGCGGGCGAGAGACGACTGCTCGGCTGCGGCGCAACGAGCCACATTCTTCGTTCAACAAACGAGCGACTGTGGGCCCTCAATTATTCCGCCAGCATTGTCCCGGAATGTCTAATTTGCTCACGTAATTTTGGTCGGAATTTGTCCCCGGCCGACGGATGCTGGGAACTATTTTTATTGCTTGTTTCCTATTTTCTGTAGTCCATCGGGAACAATATAACTTGAAGCTCGCGAACTCTAACCAACTTGTCTCCGAACCAGTGTATTGTGAATTGCACGTCGCCAACTGCTGCACACGCCCGTGACGACGTTAAATATGTTTTCTTTAACTTTGTTGTTTGGGCCCCGTGAGAAACATTCCGTGTGCCATGTATAGTGTGCCGTACACTTTGTTAATCGAAACCTATTGTGATTCAGCGTATTGTAGGAGGAGCTCTTTATTCAACTGGAATACTTGTTCGACTATTAATTGTAGCGGCGCTGACTCGTTATACACTGGTAACGTATGTACTGCAATAATTTACGTTTTGTATCTTAGTAACTGTAGGGAAGGCTACTACTTGCACATTTATTACTTGTAGATTTATTCACATAAACTTTCAGCCCCGTAAAGTAATCCTTTAATGACTTTTACAACTTCGCGGGACATTAAACTCTTTCGTATAATCTTTTCCTTCTTTACAGCCTGCGATTAAATTACTTTTAAATTCATGACTACTGATCAGTCGCTTGACTTACTTTGAAGTTCAAGTAGGGATTCTTTATTTATTATTTTTTATCTACACTAATATTATACAACGTGTAACGTTAAATGCGCAAAACTTGAAAATAGTTTGATCAGAATAACGAGCAGAATTAATTGAACCACTTTTTAATATAGGCCACATTTTTCAAAAAATCTTCATTAAAAACGTTGCCGTGTCTTTTTATTATTTCTATTTATTAATAGGTCAAGCAAACCAATGTCAGCGCGGCGCAGCGGCCCGGTGACGACTCCTCCCTCGATAAAGCGTCGTCGCAGACGCAAGAAATGATCAGAATTGCCAGTAAAACTAAAACAGACAAACACATAAAACCTTTAAAAACTTTTTCATTACTTATTTTCTCTCTGAAATAGGTCAATTGAATGAAAAATCAGTTGGGGTGTCTGAGGTTTTGCGCATTTAACGTTACACGTTGTAAAGATGAAAGATTTGATTGTTTGTTTGTATTGAATAGGCTCCGAAACTACTGGACCGATTTGAAAAATTATTTTACCATTAGAAGCCGACATTATCCCTGATGAACATAGGCTTCTTTCTACCGCGGGAAAATGCTTCATTCCTACGGGAAAACGGGTAATACGACTTAAACGGCGGAAATTCCGAATTCTACGTAAACGAAGTTGTGGGCGAATGCTAGTTACTTGATAAAAATGAATCTTTCTGTAACTCAAAGTAAAATAAAGTTTAAACTTGAAAGGGCCATGCGATATGCAATAAAAATGTAAAATACGAAGTGTACAGTGATAGATGTAATTGAAAACGTTACCTATAGCTACGAGTATGACGTTAACAGTGTATACAGTGTGTCCGGACATGGACTAGCGATATTCTAAATACTTAAATATAAGCTATTTTAAAGTACAATTACACTATAGGCTTAGGTCCAATATACTTCCCCGCTATGTGGCAGCCATTTTGTTTTTTTTGTTGAAGTATGCTCTATGCGAGTACAAAAAAAATCATATATCTCAAAGTTTTAGTCATACTGAGATAAAAATAGGCTTATTCGAAAGGCAATAATATTGTCTACCGTCTGCACTACAAAGCAATATGTTCACAATTCCATAACTTTTGAAAAAAAATGTGAAAGTCGAAAAAAAAAACAAAAAATTATGCAATTCAACCAATAATTGTTAATTACTACAAAAACAACCCCGAGAGCTTTTTTATTTTTTATACTAGATCGACAGTTTTTGAGCTAAGCTACAATACAACATAAAATTCACAACTGTATGTCTAATACTTTAAGAGTTATTGTTGTATGAACATAGCGTATGCGCAAGCACAAAAGGCCTTTGTCGGAACCCTAAACAGGAAATCATTAAAAAAACATAACATTCATATTGAATTTTATTTAATGTTTTTTCCAATATTAAATGAAGATTAAAATATCTAAAGCAGTTGCTCAAAGTGGCCACCTCCAGCTTGTAGACACACTACGGCTCTCTGTGCCACCTGGGTTGATGAGCGCCTAATTAAATCCAAATCGGATCTAATTTCTTCGGCGGCTGCCATAATTTTTGCGACGAGTTCTTCCCTGGTATTTGGAACTGTAGCGTATACTTTTTGTTTCATATGACCCCACAAAAAATAATCCAAGGGTGTCAAATCGGGTGAGCGAGGCGGCCACGCTACTGCACCACCACGACCGATCCACGGCTGTAGATTATTATTTAAATATTCTCTCACTGCTCGAGAAAAATGCGCGGGTGCACCATCGAGCTGGAACCACATACGCCGACGGTATGATAGAGGTAGGTCCATGAGGCTGTCCGCAAACTGTGTCTGTAAGAATTCTAAAAATCTAGCGCCGTTTAATGTAGGTGGCAATTCCAATGGCCCTATCAGCCTATCGTTGATTATGCCGGCCCACACATTTACTGAGAATTCATGTTGAAATGAGCTTGGGCGCACCGCCCTTGGATTTGCGGAGCACCAGAGATGGTCGTTTCTGTGGTTTGTAATCCCAGCTCTTGTAAATTTGGCTTCATCAGTCCACAGTATTCTTTGTAAAAAATTACGGTTCTGTCTCAAATTTCTATTTATCCACGAACAAAACACAGATCTCGCAGCAAAATCTGGTTCGATCACGTCTTGAACCCGTCGAAAATGATAAGGGTGTAACCCTTCTCTTTTCAAAATTCTCCATACATGCCACTTAGACATTCGAAGTTGCACTGAAATCCGTCTAACGCTTAGTCTAGGATCATTGGTTATTAGTCTAAGCACTTCTTCTTCATCTTCGGGCGATACCAAGCGATTGCGTTCATTAACAGCTCTTTGAATACCTCTTTCCGCTAATCTTGAATGCACGTCGATAAAAGTTTGGCGACTCGGTGTAGGCCTGTTAGGGTACCTTCGTCGATATTCTTGTACAGCCAAATTTGCACTTCCATTGCAAAAGCCATACACAAAGTGTATGTCAGCAATATGTTGCGATGAATATTGACGCTGTGCCATACTTTATCACACTTTTAAATACAAAACACTAACGCAGCACGTAAACAGCACGGACGGTAAGTGAAAGTAGCGATAGCGATCACAACGCAGGGCGAGGGACAACTAAACTAACCCAACTAATAATTTGTCCTTAAAACTGATTTTGTTTCAGGTAGTGGACTAATACGTTCTATCTCGCTTACTCACGGTAGTAACGAACAGTATTTCTCGCCTGCTCTCAGATGGAATACAGTGAATGCCATAAATGACACTCTGGCGGTTAACAAAGACGTTTTGTGCTTGCGCATACGCTATGTTCAAACAACAATAACTCTTAAAGTATTAAACATACAGTTGTGAATTTTATGTTGCATTGTAGCGTAGCTCAAAAACTGTCGATCTAGTATAAAAAATAAAAAAGTTCTCGGGGTTGTTTTTGTAGTAATTAACCATTATTGGTTGAATTGCATAATTTTTTGATTTTTTTTTCGACTTTCACATTTTTTTTCAAAAGTTATGGAATTGTGAACACATTGCTTTGTAATGCAGACGGTAGACAATATTATTGCCTTCCGAATAAGCCTATTTTTATCTCAGTATGACTAAAACTTTGAGATATATGATTTTTTTTGTACTCGCATAGAGCATATTTCAACAAAAAAAACAAAATGGCTGCCACATAGCGGGGAAGTGTATTGGACCCAAGCCTATAGTGTAATAGTACTTTAAAATAGCTTATATTTAAGTATTTAGAATATCGCTAGTCCATGTCCGGACACACTGTATAGAGATAAGTGATTTTGGAATGATGCCAGGACGTGGCCCGTGGAGCTCCACTCCATTTGCTCTTTACATAACTCAGTATTCAAGGGATCATTAATCTTCCTAGTTCCACGCCAGGCCGAGTTTAATTTTAATAAACGGCTTTAGCCATACTACGGTATTAATTTACATGCCTTAATGAATGGAACTTGTTATTTGGATTGTTACGATTTTAATTGTGATACCGAGCAATCAAAAATGTATTAGTAAATGTTCTTATTGCGCAATGTACCGTGTTTAAATTAATATGCAGGTGAGAAGATTTGAAAGCGATAAGTTCTTCGGTTATAATTAATGCACCGAGGTATTAACATTAAATGAAAAAGTTTTTATGGTATTTTTGAGCAGTGGTTTTATACTACTTATACACATAAATATTATACTGCTTTACAGTTCATATCATACTGTAGTTTCCCCTGACACATGCGACATTATCTGTTTCTTCTTTAGGTTCTATAATAATCGTAAATGAGCCCATAACTCAAGAGAAAGCACTACGCTCGTAATTCTGTTAGTAGTCGCTGATGTGGCACGTAATACAAGATTTTAGAAGCTCTCTAGCCCCAAGGGAATGACCCTTGAATGTTCGAATTCGTCCTTCATCAGACCCACGCTGGGTATTTTATAGCCCGGGGTCAAAATTGTACTAGAACACAGGTGTGTGATTTTGTTATGTCAGGCGTTAGGACAAACGGCTGAGCGGACTGTTTTTGTTCGAGTATGTTGGAGTATTACGATAATTATAGACATCTGTGTCTTGTTAGATAGATTACAGCATACGTCTGCTTTTTATATAAAAAAAAAAAAAACAGCTTAGGTCCCTTACAAATAATTGAAAAACGTTTTGCGTAAAAAACTGTTCGTAATATCGGTCCTGAACACCTGATACGAATTTGGCGAGAAATTACTGGCGCATGTAAAAAAAAGGCTCCATGGAAATCGTAAATTACTTTTGTTTACATACTTTTGTTTACATTTCCGGGCGTTTGGTTCCCGCGTGTTATTCACGCGGTTCAATAATACTGAAACATTTGGAAAAACAGGCGAGTGGTTCGTTCCATCCGTAACCATGAAATGTGTGATTTACCCGCCTTCTGGGAAATACCTTGGAGCGCCGGTCGCTGCCGATGCGGGTGTAATACCTTAATTCGGCTAATCTAGTTTTCGGCCGGAGCCCTGCGGTCGGGCTGCCTCGCGCTGATCCTCACTCAAACGCGATTCACTAACGTCTTGTTAGATCATTGCTGTCAGTCCGTCCTTATTAATCAAGCTCTTAGACAGCCACTATTACGGAAAATAGTAGACCGTAACTGTGCAGAAATGTTCCCCGTTACAGTAGTAAAAACTAACGTAAAAAAGTTTTATGACAGTCATATTTTATATAAACAACTAATTCCCGAAATAAACGGCTACTGCCTTTTAGCAGACAATTGTTTTTAATATAAAAAATAAATTAACCAATCCAGTATCCAGAAGCAAAACAGGTCTCGTGATAGTGTGCGGACAGCTTTTTATCGTAAGTTTACATCGACATGCAAATCTCCATCACGACACTCGCTTGCCGTACTTCTAAAAGTAGTTTCAAGAAAAACTGACTTACAAAGTGAGCAGTGTAGGTAATATTCCATGTTTCTGCAAAAAACTAGGTAACTAGTTAGCTTGTGCAATGAATAAATTGTATATAAAGATCTTTATCTCAAAAAGTAGCTTTTCACGAATTCTGGAATGTAAAGCGGAATATCTCAAGACCTAATCTTTTACACAAAGAGACTGTGACAAAGACCAATTAGGACGCTTCGTAAATAACTTGAGTAAGATTTTATGGTTATATTTCGTGAATAAACTAGCATTGACTCATTTGAAAGTAGCGCAGACTGGGACTGTACTTTCTCTGGCGCCGTCCGTAGTTTCGACTCCTTATAAGGAGCAGGTAAGTGAAGTCCATAGAACAACGGGCTAAGCTATATTTTAATGACACTCATTATGCACCAGAGCAAACAACGTGGTCTTTCCTATTTCATCAAATAATAACTTTACCCGGAGAGCGTGACGTACAAATAGGGTTGTAGACATATTGAACTATTGATGATTGTGTTCTGTGTCATTACCATATTGACTATGTACGTGCTTCGACTTTTCACTACTCCTCCTAGGAATAGCAAAACGAAATGTCTATAGTGTGGTTGCATTCTTCTTTATAGCGGTGCTAACACGTTTAACGTCTGTCCATTTCTCACTACAGCCATTTCAGTAGGACACTTTTATTTGTTGTTCTCTGAAAGCTTGATTTAACCATTTGAAATGTTTGCAGAAGCCCCGGCCGGATAAATGGCTTGTATAAAAGCCGCCACTCAAAAAGTTAAAATGATTCGATTACTTTTTTATTAGGCCAGATGTTCAGTGTCAGAACTCGTTTTTATGTGCAGTGGATACTCTGTTTTCATTAATCATTTCTGAAATGTATTTATCATCATCGTCTTCAAACTAGTCTATTTAGGTCAATCTTTAAATATGGAAAAGATAGAATATAGATTTCATATAAGCACGACAGGTTTTTTCAAACAAATATTGTGTGTAAGGAAACTCGTTTAGAGAGGTTATCTCTTGCAGAAAATTGCTTTGCATCTCCAAGGAAATATCACGGACAGGAAAACGCTTCCGTTAGTTGTGACTCACTTGAAATAAATCTTCCAAAACTGCTGAAAAAGCTTTTAGGAGTGTTCATGTGTACCCATGTGCTATTATCGTTTACAATATTCTTTACAGTTTGAACTTTAGAAGCTATTACAAATTATGTTGAATCTTAATATCTCTCATTTTAAATATTAGGTAAGGATTTTTCAGTTCAATATTGTATCATAACATAAGTACCTATACTAGTTAGGTACTATAATCTAATAAACTATAATGTTTAATTAAATTCAATCTACTATTACATCCGAGGAATAAAATTATCCTCTTGGTATAAGGTCCTAAATAAAACCGCTATTTATAAGTTATCTATACAATCTCTTTAATCTGACTTTTCATTACGCACTTTATCTCTTCCGAATCTATCCAATTTCGTAATTAAAACGTTAAGGCGACGTGATATCATATACAGTATAATTAAATCAAAAAGCGTCCGAACCCGAGTGGGGCCTGACGAGTTCATAAACGGGCCACAGACAGGCCAATTTGGTGCGTGCGGGGATCGTGCAGGGGTGCAAGTCACGCGAGGGGTAGCCCCAACCAATGCATATTAATACACGGAATTACATTACCAACCATCGTTTATCATTAACAGTAAGCACGAAACTGGCCATTCTGCTAATTGTTAAAAATAAACCTAGATGTGTCAGCCATTTTGAATTTTTGTTTTCACGTAAATTAAGGATTAAATCCGGCCATCTCTCGTTGGTAACAGAACATAGCGGAGCAGTTTATTTCGGACTGTTTATAAAAACAGTTAAACTTCATCAATGATGAGTCATTAGCACTTCACATGTAATGAAACATTGCCCATTAAAATCTTGCTTTCCATTGGTCATGTACAGACGCCAGCACATCAAGCTACCCGAAACTGTCAGATTTTCCCAATCAACTTTGAACCTTATGCGTTAGCGATAAAGTTGAAAATCTATTAAAGAAATCTGACAGATTGTAGTAACTTGATGTGCTGGCGTCTGTACAACAATTATGGGGTAAAACGTGAGCTAAATGAAAGGGGAGTGCAGGACGAAGCACGGAGAGCCCAATGAGTCAGCTCGCGCGGCCAGACGGCGCCAGGCCCCGCCACGCGCTGTCTTGCCCACCCCTCACCACTTTAAAATTGTACTGCCGATGCAATAACATGGCTGAATTAATATTTTCGCCGACGGAAGTCTATTTAGCATATAAAGGGGTTCGTAAATGGGTGAGGTGGGTAAAATATTTAACTAGGCTCGTTAAAATAGAAATAGTTTATAGTTTCTATCTCTGCATGTTGAACACAACATATTGCTCAAAATATAACTACGGTTTTCAATCAAATATCTATTATGTAAAGATGTGTAGGAGTACGAGCCACAAAACTGAGCTTTTAGAATGGACGCAGAACAAAACCCAATAATGACAGTTTGAATTGTTTGTGCAGCTTTCCATACGGAATAACTACGATTTAAAATATTTTATTTCACTTTGAGTTTCCAACAACAAGGCAGTGGGGGGCGGAGAGCCGGCTGTGACCGCACTTTGGGATAATGTTACACGATACAACGCAAGCCGTCCCGTGGTTTGGCACTCGACGCAAGACGCTAGCCGTCATACCGAGCGGCCGCGGGGCTGACGCGGCTGCACGCTCACTGCGACCACTGGGAGCCGGCCCGAGCCAGTCTCTTGTATTAGATAACACTGATGTCTCTAAGGAACCTCAAGCTGTTGTTGCAAATATTCTATGTTGCGTTACAAGACGTTATTCCTCCTAGGGATATCGGTTTTCAATGACATGGCTCTAAAATGTGGATGCTATTCTCATGACACAGCTATTCTATCCTTAATATACAACGTGTAACGTTAAATGCGCAAAACCTCAGACACCCCAACTGATTTTTAATTCAATTGACCTATTTCAGAGAGAAAAAAAGTCATTAAAAAAATTGAAAATGTTTTATGTGCTGTTTTAGTTTTACTGGCCATTCTGATCGTTTCTTGCGTCTGCGACGACGCTTTATCGAGGGAGGAGTCGTCACCGGGCCGCTGCGCCGCGCTGACATTGGCTTGCTTGACCTATTAATAAATAGACACGGCAACGTTTTTAATGAAGATTTTTTGAAAAATGTGACCTATATTAAAAAGTGGTTCAATTAATTGTGCTTGTTATTCTGATCAAACTATTTTCAGGTTTTGCGCATTTAACGTTACACGTTGTATATAAATGTTGCCACCGTTCATGTTGCCTGTATAGGAACTAAAAGGAGACAGTGTTGTAGACGCACGTTCAGTACATACAGGATCTTTTTATAGCCAAGGCGCCGCAAATAAAACCGAATCAGACGCATAGCGGGGCGCGGCGCTACGGCGTTGCTCGACGCTCGCGCTACTTGCATGTAGCGGGTAAACAATAAACTCTGGCTATACATGTTTACAAGCTTAAGTCAAGACGGCAGCTTCGACCGCATGGCGAAGTTGTGTTTGTTCAAGCACAACGTTCGTATCGTTCAAGAAGCTTTCACTCGGTTCGATGCCCCGCCACCCAGCCACCCAGTCCGAGCCAACGGAGAGAAATAGTCCTAACAGTAGTTTGAAACGATCCAGTTGATGTATTACGTTTATTTATATTTCTGACAGGTTTCACAGTTTTCAAAAATAAATAGCTCTAAAGATTTGTGAAATTGATGTGTTCTAATTAAGTGCAGTGGCAGATATTACGGAACAAGATGAATCTTAACGCCTGCTCGTTTCGTTATTATATTCATAAACTTTGACAGCTATATTTATAAAAAAGCAACACATTTTGGCAAACAAAGAAAAATAAATTAAATCATGATATTGTTAGTAAAGTTTCAAAGGACAATGCAAGAATTATCAGTGGTCTAAATATACCTAGTTGTAAAGAGCGCCGTCAGGCGTCTTCGTTGCTGTCGTCGGCGACGATTTATCGCGCGACGCATTCGCAGCGCCCGGCGACACCGTCGCGCCGCGCGCTGCTCTATTTACATTGTACTTTTGTCCATATGAACCCTATACTTCACTATACTTAACAAACTACCACACAAAAGAACACTTCAGCCCTATGAATTGATTATTCTTAAGACCTTCGTAGGTTAATGACATTCACGCACGGCCTTTTTGTTACTTTCAAAAAACGAGGGCGCTTTAATTGTTTTTTTAATGAAAAGCTTTTGTTTCTTGTACCCTCGGCTTGCTGTTCCTTGAGACGGAAAATTAAAGTACGTATACAAGAGTTTCTAAATAACAACAAGCTAAAAGGCGAGCAAGACGATTGTCGTTCCGTTATCATCCACAAGAAAAGTATAGCTTTAATAAGGCAAGACGACCTCCGCCTCCTAATGTAGCCGGGGCCATTACTTGGCTCCCCCTAATGGATATTTACTCTCACAGCAAACATAAAAAGTCACATCTTACAGACAAGTCGATAGTGAGAGGTTTAGTGGCCGCCCGGAATATTTATTTTACACAAAACGTATGAGTTACAATTTTCCCAACGTGACGATAAAAGTCATTAAAATATCGACTTTCAACTTGAAACACTTTTAGAGATTTGAGGTCACTTATTATAACGATCAAGTGGATCTTTAATGTGAAGCAAAAGTTTTGATCGGTAGTAAAAACTTCGTTTAATTTATGAACGCTAAGTACACGCTAACAAACTTGGTGGATCCTTAAAACAATTCAAATGAAATGAATGAGAAATACCGAATGAAATTCTTATGGCTTAAAACATTTCTTTCCACATTTAGCTACCCACCTAGGGTAGTCGCTTTGTATTCTGGTATTAAACCTAAATGCCAAAGAGACGATGTAAAAGTTCACATTAAAATACATTGGCGACTAAATAGTATAGTTGGCGTTGTTTTAGCGAGTTCTAATTTAGTGCCGCGCAGCGGTGGGCGGGCGGCGGAGGGCGGGCGGCAGACGGCGGGCGTTTTTGATGTCCTTGAAAATAACTGCATAGTTATTCCTGATCTAGAACGTATTTCTTTGATGTAATCTTTTTTCTATCATAAAAGAAAATGGATTATATTGCGCTTTTATGTGAGCATCTGTTATCGTCTGACGCATATATAGCGTCTTTTAATGCGATGAATTTCATATTAAACTGCCTTCAGCGATTGTGTTATTGACATGATTTCGCTTTCAGATATATATTTTCTGAGTTAACACACGTCAATGACGAAATGTTACCGCTGGAATAGCAATTTCAAGAATATTTATTTTCTCTTCTACCTACGCAAGTACAGACGCCAGCACATCAAGCTACTACAATCTGTCAAATTTCTTTAATAGATTTTTAACTTTATCGCCAAAACATAAGGTTCAAAGTTGATAACGGAAAATTTTACAGTTTCGGGTAGCTTGATGTGCTGGCGTCTGTACATGCTTGCTCGTAGTTCCATTTACGTACAGTACAATGTTATTAAGCGTTCGAGGTTCTCTTTTTAATCCGTAAATTCCAACTTTACCGACTGACTTATAAGGCTGTGAAGGCAATTACACTAAAAAAAAGTTGTGCGGCGAACTTGTTTACATAAACAGGAGTAATTCAACGTTCGTTCCTAATCAGTCGTGTGTGCCTTTAAATAATAGAATTTAAAATAAATGAAATGGATTGAAATGATTTTAAACAATGTTCTGTTTCAGTGTAATGTAACGTCTGCGGTCAGTTTCGAACTGATTACGGTACATTCACAAAACCGCTGAATCGTTCATTTAGGTCCTTCATTTCGCCGAAGCGAGGAGTTAGAAATCACAGAAGGTAGTAACTAGTAAGTTAGGAGATCTGGTTGCGGTTAATTACGGCGACACAGTTGTGGCGGCCGCTGCCGTGTAACGGTCACGACACCCTCCGGATACCGGCGGCGACCGGACCGAGCGAGCCGTACCTGTGCCGCCCCTAATCGCGCCGACTAATTGCGCGTTTAGAAAAACCCCTTAATGATCCCGTATTGTGTAATGCTTGTCGTGTAACGAACGGCACAGTAACTGCTGCTATTAACATACTCTTGAGTATTCATAACGTCAGTTGACATCTCGCCAGAGGCAAATGACAGGTTTACTCTGTTATTTCCTTGTGCAATTTCTGATACGAACCACTCTTAATAGCAGTGTATCTTCCAGGCTGTTATGTTAAGCTTGCCATTAGGTGCTCATAAACTATTTCTATGATCATAAAGCGATGCTATATCGCCAGGAATTTTTAATTACTAAACACGATTTGTGTTCAAAAGCTCAAAGGGGAACGTGATGACTAAAATAATGGTCCTATACCTGCAAGAGCATGCGTTTAAAATTAAAATAATGAATGTCAGAGATATTCGAAATACTGAACCATAACTGAATTTGTTATCTTCAAGTGTCATGATCCTCCATAAAAATAGAGTCATAATATCTACAGCAACATTATCAAGTACCGGCCAGCAGTTACCTGAACTTATTTGTACTAGCATCTGCCACTTCTTATCGCATTTTAAATGGAACAAGTCAGGTGTGTGGTGTGCTGCAGAGTCAAACAAAACCATACGAAAGGTCATCGGGGGTCAGTGTCCCTGCGATAAGTTTGCAGGTGCCTAGCAGCTGCGAACACGCGATAATTAGACACCATTGTACCATGATACAGGAATTATTGATATTAAATATTGTGTTACTGATAAAAATATTAATGTGGAGGACAGATAACTGTGTTTTGTTGAAGCTGTGAGCAAAATATACACCAACATCTGCGCGCTAGTTATCAGTTTTCACTGACAGGTTTTTTCAGTGTTTGGAGTTTTGTTTTACGTTATTCAATCAACTCGGCTAGGTAGGTCCGCGGTCGGTGGAGTGAAATGCAATACATTTTACTGCTAGAGATAGGAGAGAACAAATGTATATACTTAAGTAATGATCGACCGCGGACCTATCTCCCACCAAAGTTTTGATAAGAAACAAAGAGGACGTAACAAAAAAGAGCTTTTCTTTTTACAACACAAGTACTTCAGTTCGATTACTTGTCTAAATGTTACTGCGAAGATAATTATGGATCCCCAACGTAATGAAACGTAATTAAAGCGTCTTATCGACGTATAATTAAGGATTACCGGAAACAAATTAAATTACCTTCGCTAAGGCGGAGGAAAGGTGGCGATTAAAAACCGAATTTAACACGCTTTTGTGTGCAAAATGGAAAATGTCGTCTCTGAAATATTCGCGCCTTGGTTTTAGGTTTATCTGTATGATGATCTGTCATCCTCTATCTGACGTTAACTTCGTCGACCTTAAGCCAGACCCGCTCAACTTTGCCATGACTATATTAAAGGAACAAACTTCGAATCCCGTCCTCTATGACTTCGAGACATTTGTCTGATGGTTTGCTGTATGGCCACTGACCTGCTTCTAGGCACAATATAAAAACCGCATTTGTTGACCACCAGCTGCCTGCCTTGACACTGTAAGCTATCAGATTGTGAAGACTTAAATCAATATTAATTAGCCTAGCACTTTTTACCAAACCACTTTTTCGTTTGCTCTAGATTAAGCTAAAGATACCTACGTTATGTCTTTATCTACTTGTGAACTCAAACAAATCCTTTATTATGATTTCTAAATATAAGTATCTGGTTTCTGACAGCATTATCACACTAATATTATAAAGGCGAAAGTTTGTGAGTGTGCGTGTGTGTGTGTTTGTATGTTTGTTACTTCTTCACGCTCAAACGGCTGGACCAATTTTGATGAAATTTGGCACACAGATAGTTTATAACCAGGAATAACACATAGAATACTTTTTGTCCAGATATTCCTCCGGGATCGAGACTTATGCGGGTGAAAGCGCGGGGCGCAGCTAGTTAATCATAAAATCGTCACAGCATCAGTATTTTCTCCGTCTTTCTGTGCGGCACGTTATTTGAATAATAGTGGTACAACGATACAGCAGTCGGCCTCAGGTCATCAATCATGGGACCGCAGCAGCCTGACTGCTCCTACAATGTACATGATCCTAAGAAAAGAATTATCTAGGTACACAACATGCTAATCCCCGATTTATGGCCCTTCGCGTTATTTACCCTCACATTAATCTATCTTAGCTATAAAATGTTGTTGACAAAGTTTATTTCGTATTCTCTGTCTATATTTAGATTGGAACCTAGCACCTACTTTTCTGGAAAAGCGTAATTTTGTTGGGAAATTTACAAGGTCGCAGAATTTGTAACAGGTGTTAGCAGGATACACGGTTTTGTGTGTAGGATATTGATGAAAAAATATTATATGAAATAAATATAAGTAATTGCTCGAATTTTATTCAACTCGCGAAAGTATGTAGGTATGGTTGAAAAATGGTCTTCTAATACTGGAAGTTAGGGATGGACTAGACTAGCAAGAGACAAATAGCTATCCAAAAATGACGCGACCGATTGGGTGATGCCCTATCTCCGCAAGTTCCAAGTTCCCCAAAATGATTTTTCATAAGTACATTCATTCCCAAAGTCCCCAAAATATAAAATTAAATGATTTGTAAAGTTCACACTTAACTAATCCTTCTACTGACGTATCCTAAAGTGTTAGAATAAAATAAAATCAGTACCTAGGTAAAATTAACCTTATTTTGGAAAATAAATGTTCTGTGTATACCTTGTGTATAGGTAGTTTGTGCTATGTGTTTTTAGATATTTTTGAGATATATCCAGGGATGTTTCCAGAGGGTAAGTCAGGAATGTCTCCTAGTTGTTCTAGGGAAAAATGTAGTGTATGGGAAGAACTTAGGCTGTGTTGGAGGTGCATGAGTAAGTAAGTAAACATATAATGTAGACTATTAATCATATTTTTATTGCAAAATAAAAAAAATATAACTGCTTCTCGATATGATAACAATCACAGCATTACGTACGTGTAAGCATTGCTTTGGCGACTGTACCATTCACGATTTCTAATAATAAAAGCTTTGGGGAACTTGGAACTTGGGGAGATAGGGCATCACCCGATCGATCTAGAACTTACAACCGGCAATCAATAATTCTATGTAATTGAAGGGTATTAAAATGCCAACGTATGGGTTAAACTGACCTTCCGTGGAACTGGAGGAAACGATCGAGCAGCCTTCTTGTATCGTCAAGCATTATGTAGTTGCTACTAACCGCCCGCCAACAGCACAGTCACATTCGTAGAATAAGATACGTGATTGTGCATAATTATACCTTATTGCATAGGATTGTGTACCCTGTACCTAGAAACAGTTAATTCGTATAACTAGTGAAATAAGTCTTTTATATTCTAGAATGAGTGTTTAAGTCATTTATGCACCGTGGCAGCACTTCCTCTATTATATAATCGAAGTACAATAGGTGCCTCCGTAGAGAATGAAATGATTTCTTAGTATTAAAATGCATTCTTATGAAAATATTATTGGGTACCTCATCATCTGCCTAACCTTTTCCCAACTATGTTGGAGTCGGCTTCCAGTCTAACCGGATGCAGCTGAATACCAGTATTTTACATGGACCGACTGCCTATCTGACCTCCACAACCTAATTACTGGGTAATACGATACGCCTTGGTAATACTGGTTGTCAGGCTTTCGGGCTTCTGACTAACCGTAACTACTGTCAAAGATCCATGAATGACAGCCAGGACCAACGGCTTATCGTGCTTTCTGAGGCACGGAGGGTTCTCGGTATGTAAAGATGGTCACCTATCCACAGACCAACCGCGGTAAGCGTAGCTTAACCTTATCGATCGACCTGTGCGGCTGTTATTATTTAGCCACGGGCCCCTCAAAAGTATTGTTACCTGTTAGGCATAAAGTATTTCTTTCGCTGTATTATGTTCCATCCAAGCTGTAGGTACCTCTAACAATGCGTATGCTAATTCCGACATTTTGATGTGACCTCTACTTTTGATTTCTTGCTCGAAATCAAAGTTACGTTGGCACGACACCGTTTCGCAATTTGATCTAGAGTATAAATTATTCAGATTGCAATGATTTTAATTTTACATATTTAAATCCCTAGTTTATCCTAATATTTATACATTATTTATAAGATGTCGCCAGTTTGTCTGTCTTTGTGATCATATAATTTTCCAAGTTTAACTTAATTATTTTCTTAGATAATGATGTCAGCGGCTCGCCTTGAGCCGAGTTGAGCCTATACATTCCGCCTCATTCCAAGGCGCACGTGGAAACCTGTGTATATATTAATTATACATTTACTGCAATTGAACGTATGCGTCGATCAACTTTAATGGTGAACGCGAGACCACGACTATACTGCTCTATTTATTTCTTAAAATATTCGCTAGTTCATTATTCCTTTGTTGTTGCTAAATCTATCGCTGAAATTTTTATAATTGCTACATTTCCTGGTATGGCTTTATAATAAAAATTGCATTGGTTTTAAGCAAATTTAAATCGATTTTCTACTCGTCAGGTTTAAGTGAAGTAAGTATACCTACTTGGTTGTGGCATAGTCAACTGAGCTGAGGACCAGTTCTGAGAAGTTTAACTAATTCTAGGTTGCGTTAAGATAACGCCGTTTTCCTTTCAACGTATACAGTTTTATCTCCTTTGTGCTGTTTACAGTTGTCACTTGGCGGTGAACTTCCTCTCGTCGAGTGGAGCCAGTTTCTCAGATATAACAACACAACAGTTAATCTCTTAAACAATAAACTGAAATGAGTGATATGATACGCTTTTGATTCAGAGAAATATGGTCACTCACTTGAAGGCGGAGATTTATGTAGGTATGGCTAGCTGTTGTAATCCCACCTGGTATTCATGTTAACTGGACCATTTTAAAACTGGAAATATTTTGATGTGACAATCGTTAGATGACGTAGATAAGACGGTGTAAGTAATAGACGGGCTAATCTACTTAGCTATCAAGCATAAGTGGATGAATAGAATGGACCTTGAAGGTGTTATTTTTTGGGCTCGCGATGGATTAGCGGCGCGTGGGCGATCCTCGGACCTGCGGCTTACCTCCCGCGGACTTGTGAATGAACAGGTACAACTACGCCCACATACTTACTCGTTTATCGGTGATTCTTATCGACATTACCTCATTTATGTTACATTAGTTTAGATAATACTGTCATTTTGTGTTCTGTTGCTACGAGATAAAGAAGAAGAGTTTTAGTTGTAAGATTTACTTTTTATAGCTAGATACCATAAATCTGTATTTCATATAATATTATATTCCATTTTTTATGATGCCATATCGCTGCGGATGTTTGTTTAGCCAAGATAAAGCTACAAGGACACCATAAAGGCATAAGCTATACTCATGATATCTACAAGGTTAGGGAATTCCCTCGACATTCAGACGAGAAATATTATTTTTCTTTGTTACTTAATCATGACGAAGCAATCGTTTTCTCTGAAAAACTAGAGAAAGGAGGTCAAGCCACGAAGAAGGACCTAATTGGTCTACTATTTATTCCAAGAAAACCAGAATAGAATAGTAGCGGGTTTAGAGGTAACTACTTATGCGGATGTAAGTAATATAAACATTTAAAGGACATTGTCGAGAATCGCCCTTTGCAATACAAGTATCGGACATACACGATAATTAATTGTCTATTTTATTATATTAGTGGCAAATACTTTTGTAACACGGACTAGCTGCATGCCAAAATGAGCATTATAAAGTATTTTACGCGACTAATAAGTAATATTAATCGCCGCCATCTTTGCCAAACGTAATGTCGTGCCGAAAAAGATTAGGGATTAGGCTTCAGAAAAAATTGCATAGGTACCAGGGACTAAAAATAGCTAAATGTATTATGATATTGTTTTTCAGTTTCTTAATAATCACTTGGAGCTATGAAAAACCTTATCTTATGGTTCGATTATAACCTCAAAATCTGATACTTTTTTATATAATTCTGCAGTTAGTCCGCTATAAAAATAAAATCTTCTAGGAGTTTACTAATGATCGACAGTACAACACATAATTTTCCGACGCTCTTGGTCCCAGGGCGAACAATGTATGGGCGCAGAGCAATGTCCTTTCTCAGTTAAAACACGAAATGTATACGAATGAGGCCACTAGAATTAGTGTACCTAACTACTTTACTTACCCATTACTCGTGGATAGAGTATTGGTGTTGTGGCATTTATTACTCGATACCGCACTGTTTGTACTGTAACAAATGAGAAAATTAAAATTATTACGGGTCTGTGTACTCGTTAATTAGTTTGACCAAGAACCTATTAGCGTGGGCACCATTCAACAATCGGGTATCGTAACTACTGCATTATTATAATAAGTAACCTACATATATGTTACTGTACAAGATGTCGCATGACGTAAAGTCAGTATTGTGCTTGGTTTGGTCGCAACATGGCCGGCCGTGCCGCCTGTCGTCCGACATTGACAAACTGATGCGACAGCCATGTCGAAACCGTTGAAAATTGACGAGCACGCTTTTCAGAATTTCTTTAAAAAATCCAAATTATGTAATTGTTGTTACGCAATATTTAATTTTATTTATGGGTTATGGAGGTCGAAGTTTTCGTAACTCATAACGGTGTTATACCGTGGTTTATTTATGAGGAGGTATGATGATCCGCTAATCGTGGGCGCCCTAATGGTGAGATGTCGAGGGGTCACTGATGACTTCACACTGCCGTTATTGTGTAATCTATTACCTAACGAGTGACATGCGATGCTGGCCGGCTCTGCATCTTCTTCACTATGGGTACACCACGAACTATAACTTAAACTCAAACAACTATACGTCTATGTCATAAACTTGTACTGAGCGTGTCATGTTCCTTTACATTTAAGATTGATTTTGAAATAGTAGTCTCTAAACTATCTACCAAAATATTGATATCTATACCTAGATATCTGAAAATTAATAATCGAGTTGCTCGTGATGGATACTGGTTTTATGAAGTCAAAAACATATTTTGCCTAACCGTCCTGGGGTAAACCCAGACGGAGACGCGGTTTAAGGCCAGTTAATCCGTATAAATCACAAACACAGTACAATTATTGTGAGTGATTATCGCGGCAAGTAATTAAAAGTTTTTGTGGTCACTCATCCCACTCAATCAATTTTTATAATTCAGAAACGTGTTCCGTACCGTTAGCTACGTAATTTGCATTGATTGTTTTTATCATTACTAGACTTTCTAGAATCGACACTATAAATGTCTATCCAGAGAAATATTAAAACCACTTAAACCATGATTGTGGTTAAATAAATGAAAAAAAATACTTATATATATTGTACGAACACGAAACTCGTTCATTTATTAAAATATTTTAACAGTTAGTGGGCTTGAATATAATTTAGCAATCTATTTGAAACGAAAAATAACGAAATAAAATGAATAAAAAATACCTAATGAAATGTATAAAAAAAAACGAAGATGTGATGAAGCAATCAATCGTTGCGGGTAGATAATTAGCTTCAGTTCATTATAGGCGCGTGCTAGCCGCAGACACAATGAAGATAAAAAGAAAACTACTTAACTAACTTACTTGCTGACAATACTTACGCAACTTTTGTTACCAGTTACTACGGTATTGTACCGAAAGGTACTCATACAGAACTAAAATGAAATACCTTGTTAAGCAATGTCGTTTTCATCTCGATACACGACGTAATCAAATTTAACGGTTATTGAAGCCGATACAAAAAGTTAGCAGCGAATTGTGTTTGTGACTGACTGGCGGACCGTGGCAGGACGACCACTGATTATTATATTTTTAATACTTTTGTTTATGTAATTGCTCGATATGGACGAGCGGATACATTGATAAGTTTTCTATTAGTCAACACTAAAGGGAACCCAGTCTTTACCAACATTGCCTAAGGAAAACAGAATAGAGTAAGTGCATTAGTAAATAAAATATTCCAGATACAATATTATGCAAGGTGCTCTACAGTTTGTACTAATAAAATACTTGCAAATGGGTGTTGTTGTACGACACCGCGAATGTAGCGATGCGATAAAGTCCATTTCATACTTTATGTAGGTGATACAAATGTAAGACTTACGTACAAAAGTATTGATTACGCAGTCTTAGACAAGTGCCTTGACTTGTTCAAATACAGCAGATAAAATATGTATTATTATTATTATTATCTAGTATTGTGAAATGAGAACCATCATCAGCGCTACTTGATGCCTCAGTGTCGAGCTCTGACGGCTCAATTACTGAACTAATAGGACTCCTATTTGTAGATACAAAATATTTGCAAAATGCAATAATCTTGGCACTTTGTAATCTTTTCTTATTTACACCTTGTTGGCAGTGTTGGTTAATCATTTGTAATGCAATCCCCTGATTATATCAGACGCTATTTGTAACCAATAAATAACAATACCCTTACTAGCAAATGCACCGTCTTGTTCTTTAGAATTAAATAGAAATATTATCGGAGGAAACGTTCAAATCTTTGAAAAGTACGAGTAATGATCGCCTTGGGATATAGTCTAATGGCTGTCTTAATCGGTATCCGCGGGAAAATCGAGGTGTAATTAACATTAATCATAGAGATGTGGGCTCTGAGGACTGATGGTGAACATCAGTCGTTGACGGCCGGCCCGGTCGCGTGGACTGATGTACGACGCAGCGCCGGGATCCGGACGCCGGTTGTGAATGACGCTGTGACAAAAGAAACGCGCTGCAGATGACGCTGACTAATAGTCGTGCACTGTTTAGCAGAGAGTGGCTGCTGCGATAGTCTTTTATCTTCACGACTAATTAACCAACAATGCTCTCCGACGCACAAACATGAACGACGACCAAGACGTCTGTTAAGGCGTGTGCAGACGCGTGTAATGTGTAATGTAATGGATCGATGAATGTAATGCGATTAGCGTGGACGGCATACAAACTCAACCCGAATCCTGTATGTGTTCAACTGCGTGAGCCTTTGTGTTCACGCTAAAAACTAGGTGATGGATCAGCGCGAGCGATGTAATGCTGATATTACCGTCCACACGCAGAATTCGCGTTACATTACACCATAAATTACATTACACGCGTCTGTACACGCCTTTAATTGATCATTGATCTTATGCAACGCCTGTTGAAGGAAGAACGAACTAATACTTCGGAAGTTTCGAAACGATAATTCTCATATTGTTTCCGTATTTTTCAGTTCAATTTATTGTGCTGACATCGCGTGACGGAAGCTCGCGCCGTGCCTGGCTCTGCCGGTGTCCCGGCGCGCCCGCCGTCGTCACTGTCATGTCTCTGGTCACGGCAGCCGCCAGCCGCCAGCCCTCCGCCACCACTGCGCCGCTATGCGGAAGGTATGTGCCATATTATTGGCAAGCTAAAATCTTATGAGGATTCATAACTTATGATTACATTAAAGTACACTAGCCTTGCGACTTTTTGTGAACTGGAAGTAGACCTTCTTAAAATACCTTGAACAGGTACGTACGTGAAACGCGTCCGGCCCTTATAAGAAGGGCGCAATACTTATGACAAGCTGTTCGATATTGCCTGAGAGATCTCGTTTCTCGGCTTCCTTTTTGGTGCAACGTGTCTAAACATCGGCTTCCCATAACTGTAGTGTAGTCGCAACTGTAGTAAGGCAGCTGCATGAAGCTGGCTCTCGTAAATCAGCGCCTGCGCATCGACGTCGACCGACCAATGGTGGAGCGCGTCGCTAACACGCCGTCATGCGCACCTGCCGCTAAGAGGAAGTTCTAATGAAGCCCGGTACATCTTGAATTTAATCTCTGATAGTTGATAGTGCAACAGAAACTTTACATCATTAAATGTTAGAACTAACTATAAAAAATGTAGTGCCTAGGTAGTATATTTGTTAACTTTATTGTTATTTCTGTTTATCTATACATTTAAATAAAATTGGAGTGTCTGTTTGTAATATTGAAATAACCGTTTTTTACTACATGCATATGAATATATGTATAACTATATACGGTACCTACATACACCAAAATAACATTTTTTACAATTTTTGTCTGTCTGTCTGTCTGTTTGTTCCGGCTAATCTCTGAAATGGCTGGACCGATTTTGACGGGACTTTTACCGGCAGGTAGCTGATGTAATAAGGAGTAATTTAGGCTACTTTTATTTTATAAAACAATCATACCATTTTGCGGAACGCCCAGCGAAGCGGGCGGGTACCGCTAGTTTTGAATAAAAGTACATACGGTTATATGTACTCATATAGCTGATAAGCTGACCTCGCATTGGTTCGACTTGCCGTACAATAAGCGGTCAGCTTGTACTGGAACTCTTTTTATGTCACCGTGTGTACTACTGTATGTTTTCCCTTACAAAATAAAATGAATATTGCAGTTCAGTGTCTAAAATTAATTTTGACTCACACTCTTTTTCAATGTTTTGCTTTCGTAATAAAAATGTCATCGAGACGCACTCCTCATTGTTTCGTTTTTAGCCTGACTCGATATAATATCAGATTTTCAATCATGGCGGTAAAGGCTTGCATTTTATGAGAAATTATAACATAATATTCGATACCATTAGCGTCAGTTATTGTTTCTATATGAGGGATAATTCAAAATCCAAGCGGGGATCTCACAAATCTATATCATATTTCTTAATGAAATTCTCCAGCCGTTCAATGAATTTAATAATTTACTTACTGGCCACGTATAAATTGAATGTAAGAAACGATCTGCGTGAGGGAGGGGGGAAGGGGGCATGTGTGCGCTAGGGTGGCATGCAACCCCGCAAACGATTAAAATTCAAAGCTTGTAGAAATGTAATTACTTCTCAGTCTGGTCAGAGTTCCACCGACTTTTATTCGGAGTAATTAAGTTTAATGTCGGTTTTACATCTCAACTCGAGTTCTGAATCGTCTTTCGAATGAGTTAGCTGATTTATGTCGTTATCTTCATCCCTATTGCCATTACAGCTGCATAATATTTCAGGTGTGTTATAAGTATAACGTTGCAAAGCTCCAGTTGGTCTGTTTGTGAGCTCCCCATCTGGTACTGGTTTTAGTTATATGTATTACAAGACGGCTATCCGGCAGCAATCGCGGTATTGTTCACCCTACGTTGTTGCTCAGGTGTTTTCGCCGCACAATCAGCAGTAAAAAGGAACGAAGCTTTCATAGAAGATATTCTGGACTGTTTTTATGCTTCATAATAGCTTGTTTCAAATTTTGTAAGCTGGCAAATCTTAAGACTTTGAATTAATTCATCCCTTCTATTGTGATAATAAAGTACACTGGCACGGTGAACTTATCTTGTGGTTATCACAAAGGACTTTGAAAATTATTTTGCGTCCTACAACAATGGATTTATTATTAATTTTATGGACTGAAGAGCTCCGGTTTAGATAAGTTATCTTGGTAAAAACTCAGTGGATTATTTGGCCGACCAGGGCGTATGTTTTAGGTTTCATGTAAAATATAATTAATAAGTAATGATGTGGAAATGTGGGTGGGCCATTATTTTTTTCCAGGGCCCATAATCGGTCTCTCAAGAACAAAGCCTCTTACATTAAAAAAAACTATGATTATTAAAATAAAATCGCTATTGGTAGAAACGTAATAATAATATCCCTCTAAGAAGACATAAACATTAGTGAAAAATGTTATAATTTGACGTAAATGACGGTAACTCAGTCGCTTTTCTCGGTAACGCAGTCGTATCTCATACAAAATCCGGCTGTCCCAGCAAGCAACTCGCTTCAAATACATTGACATTACATTAAAACTCTTCACGGCACTATTAAATTAAAATATCTACGGAAATTAAGGTAAATATGAACTTTATTAACAGGCTAATAAGTTTATGTTTTCTTTAACCGTGTATTATTTACGAAATAATTCTTGTCTTGTCTCTGTTGAAGTAAGAAAACGTAAGTACTCTGTGTTACCAAGCAAAAGTGAGTCTTAAATTCGACTTTTTTCGTGCATTTTCGACTAAGTTCGTTTGATTTAATGTGAATTGCTGGCGGGGTGAGGCGGGTGTTCGTGGCGTAGACGCTGGCCGCGTCAGTCCAGCTCGAGTCGTCCGGAGAGGCGCGTGTGTTTATTGTGCGGCCGCTGAGTTACCGACGGCAAACGGTGAGTTTTTTAAATATTTGATTGTTTTTTTATTGCGTTTTGTAATAGAATAAGTAAATATTTGCATGCACTCAAAAATAATTAGGTATTTATTATCATATGACCCAAATGTTAGAATACACGTTATTTTTACAACTGCGTTACCACTACACTGCGTTACCACGAGAAGTAACGCAGTTGTAGGTGCAGTAACGCAGTTGCAAAGTAAACAGTTTTCGAAGTGTATTTATCTATTTTACAGTTCACTTAATTAATTATTGGGTTATTTTGTTACAGTATATTATTTTCAATATAATGGCGTTAACACCGACAGAAAAACAACGGCGTTATGGGGAAAAATTGAAACAGGACCCTGTGAAAAATTCTGACAAACATATCAGCCAATTCCTGTTTCTACCAGCCCCGTTAGCTCGCCTAAAGGAAGCAATGATTTAGAAATTCCCTTTGATGTAATTCCAGAAAGAGACGGCTTAGAAACTATGAACGAAATTGAAGTATTAACTGACATATCTAATAGGGTATAATTTAGACGGCCACCAAAAATATTTTTAAGACTCTAAGCCTAGGCACCAAAATGGATTAACGGTCACCAAAATGGATCAACGGTCACCAAATTCTATCCAATTCAAAGATTAATATTAATAAAAAAATTTTGGGCACCCCGACACGGACAGGTTAGGTTCGAAGGGGATGACGGGGGCTCAAGTGAGCGAGCGGAGCGAGCGAACGAGCCCCCGTCATCCACTTCGTGTTAGGTTCCTTTAAACCCTGCAGACAGAAATAGGAGCCCCGCGAAGCGGGGCTCCGTCGACATAAGTAGCACAATATATAATATTTAGTCTAAAGTGTATTTTTAAGGCGTCCATATATTTTTATGACAGACAATAATAGGAAAAAATGGATTTATTTCATAAATGTTATTTGGTGACCATTAATCCATTTTGGTAACCGTTTAGAATTTTTTTGGTTGCGAAATAGGTACTTTTTTGGGTGGTGTTTAAACATAAGCCTATCTAATATTGTGGGCAACCCTAAGAAATCTTATTACGATTCGGTTTATTCTCCAATTTCGAGTTCAGATGATGAACTTCTTTCACAGCTTAAAATACAACAAGAAGCTTCAGTATCTAATACATATGAAAGAAACTTGATGGAAAAAGAAAATGTGCATACGTCTAAAATATTTTTCGGTGTTTACATTATTGTTAAAGTTTCTTCAGACAAAGACAAATTGTACTTTTATTTGGGTGTTGCCCAAAGCAATGTCGATGACGAGGGAGAGATTAAAGTTATGTTTTTAAAAGCAGTTGACGATTCGGGGAAAATGTTCAAGCTTGTTGAAAGGGATGTTTCGTACGAACCATATGATAATATTGTCGAGATAGTTCCTAACCCTAAAATAATTATGAAGGGTAAACGTGTATATTACGAATTTGATGTTCCATTAAATATATTTGAGAAATAAGACTGATGAGACAAAGATTTTATGTTTAAAAATGTTAATTTGAGAGGATATTTCGTTTTGTTTTTGTTTTTAAGAAGTTTTATTTTATTTCAAATACCTACTTTATTATTGTTTTTAGAGCGTTTCTATTAGTTAAAGCGAAAAAAACACCTAGTGCTGTGATAAGATTATCACTGTGTTACTTATCCAACTACTGCGTTACTTTTTGTCCCTCTTTTTCTGAATACGTTAAGAGTTATAAAGCTTTTAATATAATTTTGAACCACCACAAATTTTACATTTTTTTGTTTATCTACCTTTTTTCAACCTATGCTATAAAGATTGAGCTTAAATTGCTATTATTAAGGCATATTTTGAGAAATTACAGTAGCTTAAATTAAAATAACGTAACGCATTGGTAAACTTAATTAGAAAATAAGATATTAGACTGAGATGATTGTGATTTTACATTATAAGATTATTGTAATTCTTGTCTAAGTTTATATCTGATAGGTTTTTAAAATTGAGGTAAAAGTTCCTACAATAAAACTAATTATTCTAAGTAAGTAACGCAGTTGTTGTTTTTCTACTCCTTTCCTTGTATTAATATCAAACAAAACAATAAATAGTAAAAAAACATCGCTGCTAATGCCTGTACTGTTTACTTTAAATATTGATAAAACAAAATTAAACAAAAAAATAAAAAAAAAACTAATTGGTTTTATAATTATTTTTACGACATAGTTACTCAATTTGGGCCCTGGAAAAAAATAATGGCCCGGGTGTACTAGGTACCAACACCTCTTCCTAAACCTTTGGGGAATCCAAGCATGATTCCCCGAAATCATAATGCATTTGGTAATATAGTTTCATAAACAGGGTATCGCTGCTTATTCCGACACGTTGACGATGGCCTTACGTCTAGATACCTACAAGTTTAAACTATACATGAGCAAAGTTTTCTTTAACACTTTCTAGTTAACGCTATTTTAGTCTCACAAAATTATCCGAAGTCGAAATTAATTGGCGTAAAGCCATAAAACAGATAGATAAAAGATCTATAATAACTGCGTTTGAGTTCAGTGAAGCACATATACTTAACACGCGTAATACATTTCATATATTTTACGAACTATATCATAACATTTATTAGCACGTTTAACTGTGGTTAATGTATTTTCTGCGAACGCGCGTGTTGTTTTTAGCTCTTGCCAGGTTTACACCGCTACATACTATACTTACCTACCTACATACAACGTGTAACGTTAAATGCGCAAAACCTGAAAATAGTTTGATCAGAATAACGAGAAGAATTAATTGAACCACTTTTTAATATAGGTCACATTTTTCAAAAACTCTTCATTAAAAACGTTGCCGTGTCTATTTATTAATAGGTCATGCAATCGCCAATCGAATCCAATGTCAGCGCGGCGCAGCGGCCCGGTGACGACTCCTCCCTTGATAAAGCGTCGTCGCAGACGCAAGAAACGATCAGAATGGCCAGTAAAACTAAAACAGCAAATAAAATCTTTACAATTTTTTTATGACTTATTTTCTCTGTGAAATAGGTCAATTGAATTAAAAATCAGTTGGGGTGCCTGAGGTTTTGCGTATTTAACGTTACACGTTGTATATCTCCAATTCTCCACATTATTTACACCAATGCTTTATGTTTAAAGTGGAATAACAAATACAATGTGCGAACAAAGTTCAAATGGAATTTTCTAGGAAACTTCAAACGATAAAACGGATTCTTGTAACTGAAGAACTCTCGAAAGATACAAGCCGTGTTGGTAATTGCATAAAGAGTTAACGCAACAGCTACTGTATTTGTATTTAGCGCTAACGCGAACATATTGTTGCCTTAACTGAAACAGCAGACTCAAGACTACCTAATAACTACGTAAGTAACTGCCTTTCTGCTAAGTAGATAATATCAGCCGGTCGATTCTGGAAAAATCTCACCGTGATAACTAAGGTGAAGTGAGCTTAGAGTGAGCTGTGAGTCATGCTGATGCTAGGGATTGACACTATTGACGACTGACTCCACGCTCACTTCACCCAAATTTTCACGGTGAGATGGTTACAGAATCGCACGGCTGAAGCTTACTTTCATAGAAAGCCATCATTACATTTTATCTCTGGGTATAGAGTTAAAAAGTTTTCCAGCGTTTTTAGAAATGAAATCTGCTATTATTATTCAAATGACGGCCATTCAAGATCAATGGGCATTCGACATCTATGTGTGTGTGTACCGCAGCGTAATGATAAGTCGCCAGAACTGTTCCATTGTGGCTGGTCGATGTGGCCACTCAATTGAATTGAAACTGTATCTGGTGCCGGTCACCGACGTTATAAAATGGCACCAGTCGTCGTGCCGCGTGCGCACAGGCAAGCATTAGTAAATCACTTGATATCG
This sequence comes from Eremobia ochroleuca, assembly GCA_949629135.1. NCBI lineage: Eukaryota > Metazoa > Arthropoda > Insecta > Lepidoptera > Noctuidae > Eremobia > Eremobia ochroleuca. The sequence continues at coordinate 10,777,678 of OX451386.1, read as the reverse complement.
ATACTCGATAATGCTTAATGTGGCTGCAATAGGCCGTATCTGCGCAGGCAAGATGGTGAATTATAACCATCTGTAAAATAATCACACGCTATTTTTGACTTTATCGTGACTGCGATAAAGATCAAAGTTTTAAGTATAAATTGAACCACGACGGTAACAGTAATGTTGCAGTACGTATTTACATTATATTCTGCTATTTACTTTATGATTGTCAACTATAATGCAGAGTAAATTACGTATATATGTATTATGATGGTTAAGTAGACAAGTACTTATACGCGTGTAATCGTGCCCGAGGCGACTGAAAGGGCCGCACGGCCCGTCACGGTAAAGGATTTTATTTCTGATCAAGTTATTTTTATCCTTATTTCAATGAGTTTAGAATTCATATTACTTTATTTCGATACAATCATACCACAGCACGTCGTGGCATGCCGCGGGACGCCGCGGCATGTCGTTTCATTCCACGGATTGTCGCGGTGTGCCACCGCTACCGCATCCCGCGAGCCACATAGGTTACAGAATTATGACAGCTAAACTAATTGAAATAAGGTTTTGGCATGCTGGGCTTTCTGCGGGATGCCACGCCGGCCATGCCGCGTCATACCAAAGCGTCCTTCGGGCTGCCGAAGTATGCCCTGCCGTGCCATGCCGTAACGCGACGTCAGTCAGAGTCGGTCTTTATAAAGCTCGAGCACAAGACAAAATCTGCATAATTTTAAGCTAATATCAGATTATAATATAATTGGGAATAAACGAAGTATCTTGTACGTATTAGAATTGATAATTATCATCCCGCGTTTTGCAACAAATTTACACATTCAAAATTTAGGGGGAAGTCCCGTAACGCCGGACGGCACCTAACGCCGGACACTCTTATTATCTCGACAAGTTAGAATGTGAACGATTCAAACACGTGTGTAAGAGGCGCGGGGGGACATAGCGGTACAAAGTCACATGACTCAGTTTGTTAGTGACGCTCTAGGCAACATCGGGAGCGGTCGGTTTTTCTTTTGGCGGAAAAATACTGCGTCATATAAGATCAAGGTGAGTGTTACAGCTACATTTTGGTGTTTTAAGTCTTTATGGTATTTGTTAATTAAGATACGGTTCCATTATTATTCGTAGTCTATATTTTTTTTGTTGATTTTCAAAACGGATCACGTATAGATTACGTAATCCTGTCCCCTAGTACCGGACAAAAAGTTGTCCCTTAACGTCGGACAATGAAAAAAAATATTTTTCTCGTAAATAATTGGATTTATTGTAAGTAGTAATTTTTGTACGTTATTTCAGAGGATAAAAGAACAGAGAAACGTTGCAATGGAGGAGATGAAAAAGAAAGGAAAATGGGACCAAAAAAGTTTACAAACTGCGATAGATAAAATTTTGTCCAACGAACTGAGTTTGGGAGTAGCTTCATTGCGTTACAACAACATCCCAAAAAGTACTCTACATGATAAGGTATCGGCATTGAAACGTGGAGAAGAAGTGACGTTGCAACCAAAGATCGGTAGATTCACTTACACCTTCTCACCTGATTACGAACAAGTTTTAGTGAATCACGTAAATTACTGGATACAGTGCTCCAGCTGCCATGGGTGGGCTCATGAAGAATGTGCAGCCATTCCTGAGTCTTCAGACGACTACATATGTGATCGATGCCAGATATTTTAAAAACGTTCGGTGCTAGGAGTTCGAACTGAAGTCCGTCCGGTACTAGGTACCACTTCAAGCAATTGCATTTTTTTACACCAATGTTTGATTTTTGTTTTTGAATAAGATTATGCAAAAGTTGCATTTTTGTTAATTTGTGTTCATTCTACAGTTAGTCAACTTAACTAATTAATAAATAAAATTACATTTTTCGAAACAGTTTTTATTTTATTTCCTGAAAACCTTAGGTGCCCAAAACGTGGTTTCGTATGGAGAAGAATTTGTAAGAAACTCCATCGTTACTCTTTTAAAAATCTTTTACAATATTTTGTATACATAAATTATATACTCATATGTGAAGACGATTGAAGCACTGTATCCTTGCATTTGAATAAAAACACCTATTTGGAATTCTAGTTATCTACTACTAAGTACTTAAATTATGTACAGATGCCAGCACATCAAGCTACCCGAAACTGTCAAATTTTCCCAATCAACTTTGAACCTAATGCTTTGGCGATAAAGTTGAAAATCTATTAAATAAATTTGACAGATTGTAGTAGCTTGATGTGCTGGCGACGGTACAACACTAAATATTGAATATTTATTAACCCTGTAAATAGCTTACAATCTCGTAAAACTATCACCGGAGTAGTAAATTGTCTCTTCGTACAATTTATTACATTTGTTTAAAAGTATGCAATGACGAATTGAAAGATTGAAAAGGTTTCTCAGTCAAACAATTTTAAATAAACTTTTAATCAATGATAGTGCTTTTTGTTATTTGCGAAGTATTTACGGTTAATTAACCATATACATTACTATTTATTATCGAGTTAGTAAGAACGGTTTTACAGAAACAATGCTAACAGAGGTTTAATTCCCTGTATAACACTTCAATCCAAATTAATCAGCATGTTTAAATAATGGTCTATTCAATAAATAGTATTAGTGTATGTCTGAAGCCATTATTTGTCATAAAAGTTATTCTAATTGTCTGTCCAAGTCGTCGTCTCTTTAATTATTGCTTGAGATATGCTCAAGCAATAATTAAATAATTATTACCATACCTATTACTAAACAAGGTACTAAATAATTAATATCATCTTTATAGTGTTATTTACTGTATGACTGACAATGCGCTTACATCTGAAAAATACACTGAAATGTTTCGACTTGTGAATTTGTACTTGAGATCGTGTCGTTTAAAACAATGCAAATAAATGGCTGACATTTTATTTGAGATCGTTTAAAATGGTAATGAAAACCATTAAAGTTTTCTTTATCTAAAACTACAAGCTGTTTCTCGCAAAACCTTCTTGTTTCACAAGTTGAGTTGTGTGGCAACTGTTTAATTCTCCATTTTATATTATGCCACTAAGTATCTGTTCGATCGTAGGAAAATTCTTGACGTGAGATTAATTGCCGTCAGAAGACCGCTTGGCGACTCATACGCAGGTGTGTTCTATGTTGTGTTGCATAACACTCAAGCGCATTCCTTTAGCTTAGGGTGACCATTAGTTGGGATTTCCTGTCATACGATGGTTTAAGATAGTGTCTGACAACTGAAATTATAAGAAGATACAGTGATGTTCCATAAATAATTATCTTTTGATTTATTATTTACGTCAGATAGAGGCTTTTGAACTACGTCTAAGTAAATACATATTGAGTTAAGTCTCACAATTTTTGTATGATTTTCGGGTTAAATGGTTTTTTTCTATTATAATTATGATTTCACCAGCAAAGTAAGCAAAAAACAAACAAATATAACAGATGCTGGCATCTGTAACAGCATCTGTTATATAGAACCTATTTAAATTACAGACTACATTTAAATTATTTTAAATACATATGGGTTGTGCAGTTTATAACAGCGTATCAAGAAAATCTGTAATAAACCAGGTAGGTAGATAATATCTTGTTAGGCGTACTATCTATCTGTGCACTTAAATATAGTAAAATTGTAAAGCGATAAAAACAATGAATAATTATTAAAAAGAAAACAATAGCCTCGTTTTGTGCTCCGCCGCAGCCGAGTAAAACTACAAATGAATGCTCCGAAGCTCTTTAACTTCTAACGTAGCGATTGTATGTATGTACAGCGTAACTAGACACCACGCAGACGTAGCGTCGATGCCATGAAACGTCTTATAAAGGCCTCGTAGGCGTCTCGTAGAGATCGCGTGGGCACCTCGTACAGGCCGCGTAGGCGTCATGTAAAGGCCTCGTAGGCTTTTCGTAGAGGCCTCGTACCCGTCTCGTTGAGGCAGCGTGTCTAGTAGAGGTCGCGTAGGTGTCTTGTTGCCGTCGCATTTGCATGCTAGTAGTTAATTATGTAAAATAGTATACAACTCTAAAGTTAAACTGAAAAATAGCGTTCACTATCCACTTCAATCTTTCTCAGAAAGCTGAAGATGTTGACTATCTATATATATGTTTTGTGAAACTTGCTGGAACGTAATCTTGAGGTACATCATCGTTAAATCATTAAAATACACGGTTTGCGGTAAGACAAGTCACCTTTCCAAGAACTTCGTTCATCTTTAAAAGCGTACATAGATAGGAACCTATTTTCAGTACATCTAATCTAACTACATAAAAGTTTCGTATTTCTTTCATGTTGGTAGAATTTTACATAGTGGAGATGTTTACTTACTAATGAGAATGATTTGCATTAATGGCAAGTAAATATATAATGCAATAATTATATATTTTTATCTTACTATAAAATAGTAACTTACTTCTTAAGTTAATTCAAAAGTGGCTTCAATTTGTTATTTGCTGTATTGTTTATTAATTCAATATGTACGATTTTTTTATAAAACAAACGATTTATTATTTTAATCAGTTTACTAACATATTCGATTTTCATGTCACAAACAGGTAGGTTAGGCAGCCTACTTAGGGTCCGTTTCCACAGAAGCGGAGCTGGGCGAAGCGGAGCAGAGACGTGCAGGAATCGACTAATCACAATGTTTGAAATCCTCATCGCGTCACTCGTCTCGTCTGTGATTGGACGATTCCTACACGTCTCCGCTCCGCTCCGCCCGACTCCGCTTCTGTGGAAACGCACCCTTATGACTTGAAATCGAAGATGTTAGCAGCTGGCTATGCTATATGTAGGTGTCGTGTAAATATCAACAAAAACAGAGCTTTGCTTTCAATAATCAAGAAAATATGTATATGTAAAAAGCTGGGAATATAGATTTAATACGTCATCATTGCTTAAGCCTAGCTCAACTTTCTGCTTATTCATCGTAATTTCTTGAAATCTGCTGACCTTGCTCTTTTTATTTACACATAAGAAACGTAACGTAGCACCGTAACGTAACGTGGGCGCTATAAATAACACATAATATTACTTATTCGTAGAAAGCCCGTGGGTAGACGTACAAAACTACGTATTGACATACTTGACATTTTGATTCGTTGCTGGCACACATTGGAAATATTGCACAGTATTATACTCGTATACCTACATATAATTGCGTAGATACACATATACCTACTCGTACTTATAAGTATCGTTTCATTTGTCAACCGTTGAAGACTATTAGCCTTGAGCTTACAGACAACCTGGCCCCATCCGGACGATGACATGTCCCGATGTAGATATGCCTAAAATAAACATGCAGCATGTTATCTACACAAATCAGACGCACATGTAAGTACCTACCAAGCCCATTTAGGGTCGATTCACATCTGACGGAAGATGCGCCGCGTATTATCGGTCGCGTAACGCCAACACAGACACATGAGAAAACATTCAACCTTTCACACTTCCGATGATGCGTTAGTGCGTCGAGCGTACAGCGTCTATTCCGTTTCCGTTAACGCATTGTCGGCCGGCGTAAGAGCGGTAACGTTGCGCCACGTGTATTTTGGAGCCTCCCAAATACCTATTATTTCGATGGGCTTCATTTTAGAATTAATTATCACACAACACAATCGCTCTGTAGATACTGAATGCAGAAATTGAATAGACCCGTAATAATGTGGCAAAACGAAGTTATGCTCGACGCATATTCCGTCACATGTGAACCAACCCTTAACGATAGCTACATGCAGCTCACTCACAATGGGATGGGTTTTTACAATCACTGTTCAATGTAACGTTCGCGTCGACCTTTTAAATGTCCCGCGACGACATAAAAACTAACGTTGATCAAGACACTTGATTGATACATCAGTGTATGTATTTATTATTTAATACTCGTAGAACACATCATTAACTACGGTACCTACTGTTATTGTATTTCAGTCTCAATGTCAAAACTATCAACTTTTTTATACAAGTTACAAAACAGACTTATAGTTTTTTCGTCAAAAGTTTTTCACCATATTTGAGAAACTAGACACTTTTCGTATCGTAGCGAATCGATCTTAAGGAAAACTGACACTGATAGAGGCTTGGCTCGGCACTAATCGATTGCCAATATTGAATTATAAGTTACTTGTACTGTGAAATGTTATATTTTACGGTTAGTTTCGCACTGTATTAATTTCTTTTTTGCTACGTTCCCAACGCACGTAAAAAGTTTAGATTATGAAAATATAATTTCTATTTGTTAACGGTGTTTCTTTAGCAAAGTAAATATGACCAATGTTGAATGTACGTGAACAGGCTGTTGTATTCACTATTATCTAATAGCATTCCTAAATAGTACAGTCGTTCGTTCTTTAAAGAAAACTATAGCAATTGCTCACCTACGCGTACCTACTAATCGCTTAGCTAAACATCGCTCTGAAAGCTGTAGTTTGTAGTCTAAAGTTTACACCTCCAAAGTCGTCGTTATCCAAGTGCTGGTGTTACTTTTAGCCCCATCCATTCCTCCAAATGAATTATTTACTCGACTTTGTTGAGTGGAAAGAACTCCTCACTTCACTTAACCGAGTTAGTTCTTGTAAACTACGCTGGCATTAGGATTACCTACATAATGCATTTGTATGTGCATAGTGATTTAGAATAAGAATATTGTGTTCCTTGTTAACTTATTTACATGAGCAGGAAAATCGAACGTCTAAGTATCATGATGGTGTATTAGAAGTGATGGCAAATTAAAAGGTGGCGCAAACGTTTTCACCCGATATTCTTTGGCTGTAAGTGTTTTTATGAATGAAAAGAAAATTCTTGGTTCTGCTTCTGGATTATGTTTATTTGTGTGACTTCAAAAACCCCACAAAAAGAAGTCTGGAATCTTGCCGATCAGTGTAAGTCGCCTAAACGAGAGATTGGGCGAACCGAAATAATTGTTCCGCCTTCTTCAGGAATATAGCGATTCATGTTTTGTTGACGTGTGTTTTGTATTTGTTTACTTCACAAATGTCAAAGTAAAATTTAAATTTGCAAAAGTTATGGCATCTTCCAATACGGCAATTAATAAGCATGTTACAATTGTGAATCAATTAGTACACAGTGGAGAACACTAGCTCAGCGGCACCGAGATAAATAATTGCTAAATCTGTGTACTATATGAAAATTAATTTTGAACTTAAGATGTGGAGCACGAAGTTTCAAGGTTAGCGTTGATTAATCGTGGTTTTACTCCCGACTTCACTCACGCCACACGCAACATTGAGATGAATAATCAAGGGTGCTTCGTAATAATAGATAAAACCTTGGCATGTGAGTGATTATTTTCAGTCAGACAAGTATAAATGTAATATGGACCTTGTGGTGTTTGTTGCTCGAGTAATCACACAAGGAACTTAATTAATCCTAGCAAAAAAAAATTATATATAATCTAAAACTTATGTACCGCGCCACCTTCGAAGTTTATGTTGCGTCGTGACGTGACTTACCTGTACTTCAATCACATTCCCCACATGCTCTCGGTACGAGATTAAAGAATCAAACCCATTATGTTAATGTACATTAGGATTTATTTCTTTGTGGCGTTCTCTCCGGCGTCCCATTATGGATTCAATAGTAGTTTAGTCTTGAGTCCACAGTTCGTACATTTTACTTTCACCGAGCGGTATGTAAATAGAGCTTGTTCTCTTACTGTTGTTTGTGTCGCTCCGATATTGTTTTCTAAATAGATGCTTAATAACAGTTACGTTCGATGCCCCGGAAACAATATTAGATTTGTGAGCTCAATATATTTCTATATATACGTAGTTCAACATTGGACTATTAGACTGAATCACACTAATACTTTAAAGGCAAAAGTTTGTGAGTGCTTCACGCTCAAATGGCTGAACAGATTTGGATGAAATTTGGTACACAGATAGTTTATAACCGGGATTAGCACATAGAATACTTTTTATCCCGATATTCTCCCGGGATCGACACTTATGCGGGTGATATCGGAGGGCGCAGCTAGTGTAATAATAATTTCATAACTAGCGAACAGGAACGACCGCGGTCTATAAAATCTATGGCAGGTACTAACAATGTTGTGATGATATTAAAACACTTGCTGTACAGACAATGTGGCTCGGATGACACCTCGCCTAACCCACCCCTGGAACAATAGGCTCGTTAACTTCAACAATAACAGGTCACCTGCGCCCCGGCTCAGCCTACCCGGCTCTGTTATAATCGATGAAAAAAATGAATCAAAACCTTTCACATAGATGCCTTTGACCCGATACCGTTTATTTGTGGTCCATTTTATTCGACGAGCGACATTTAGCGTTGTCATAACCGGTCTATTAAGTCTGTGTGTGCATTATCTTCGTATGTGTTAGTTTAAGCTCGATACATAAACTAGCATGTTGCAGACTCGTTGTATAAACATCAAGTTTTATTGCTTGGCTGTGTTCCACGCACGAACGTTAAACCAGCTTGAGCCCTGGAGCTGTTAGTGTTTGCAGTATGGTTGGCTGTGGGGTTTAGCACTAGGTAGTAGGTTGTCGGCTCCGAAGTGCGGGGGGCATGCAGCGACTCGCTCGCAGCATCAGTATGCAGCGCGCGCGCCGCCCGCGTCCCTCTGACCGCTCGGTAGGCTTTCACGCTCAACGCACTGACTTGTAAGGATAACGTTACCCTGCCAACTACGCATAAATTGTAAGTATACATTACGAATAAACTTTTTCTTCACTATGGACGCCTCTACGATTTGGATCACCGATGCAGTACTTTCATTCAACAACATACAATTGATTGATTTTCTCGATTCATACATTTGACTACAGGAATTCTGCAAATTTATTTCTAGGGAAGGCCATATTGTATATGTGTGTATCTTCCAGAACCCATTCCAAATCTGAACTCAACAAGAAGCTCAAAAAGCGTAGTGTTTAATTTTTTTACAGGTAAGACATTGTTCATAACACATAACACCATCGAGGGTTCTAAAACTCTAAATCAAACGACCTGTATGGACACTAAAGGAGAAACTGTAAAATATTAGTGAGTTGCCTGGTATTTTTTAAAGAAAAATCAACTGTTCTTCACAATTTTCTTAAATGCACAGAGCTGTATTTCTTGCAGTTTCAGGAGAATACTGAGAAAATGCTGTAACGTTCTAAGCTTTCAGCTTTCATTTATATTATGAACACGGGAATTCAAACTAAAGAATACTTAGTAGATACTATGAATTTCCGCCGTTCTTGAAAAATTCGCTCAAAAACTAAAGCTTTAATTCAGAATATTTTCATTGTCTTGCTTATGACGCAGACTGAAATGAAACTGCGAAACGGATACACTGGGTACAAAAAGTATTTGTAGACTTTTGTACCCAGTTAATAATTCATTTAGTTAGATACTTCACTGAGTCAAAGATAGTTCCCGAGTACGAGTGATATAGTCTACATTGTTCAAACCCCCTGGCTTTGTGGTTCAAGTCCCAGTAGTATACCTGACTGATGGACGGCTGCCAAACCCACAGAACATTCACTACTACGATATTTTCACGCCAAAATATTATATCCCATATTCAATATTGCGTTTTGCCTTTATCAGACTTGTTTCGCATTTCGTGAACTCGTAAAGCCATTTCAGAACGTTACTTAATAACTACATTTTTCATTACCAATAAAAAGATTATTTGGCTTTATCGCAATAATTCGACCGCCCCATATATAACATATTCCAACAGGTACATATGTAATTATATGGGTGTCACAATCTGTTCCTTGGTAGCTATATATTTACATAATGATAATACTTATGCCATATAGCGCGGCACAAAAACAGTTGTCCATTATTTATATGTTAAGTATAAAACAACTAAAACGCTGCATATGTATTCAATGCTGCGTTTGATGCTATTGTTTTGAAACGAATTACTATCCAGAACATTAAATTAAATCCTCATTCGTAGGCGGCGGGAGTGGCGGCTGCTGATTTGGATGCGCGCGAGGATGTTGAGCGGCGCGGAGCGGGCGGCGGCGGCGTGCGCGCAATCACAATGCGCAATTATATTTAGCTTGTATTGCAATTATCGCACGTTGAGTTAACAGAAACTGTGTCAGGGCGCCGCGTTTGCGACACGGGACACTGCGAACACCTACAACGTTATCTAGCCGCTTAAAGCTGTAATCAGCTTTGAAAGCGCCACAGCCGCATTCGTCTGTGATAACTGTGCTTATATAAATTACGTAGCCGCGACACTCGCTGAATAATAAATTAGGGCTCAGCTAAAACGACCGCGTTCTAATCTCTGCCCATGATCTCTATTTCGGATCACCGATTGTTGATAATGGGCGTCCCGATATGTTATTAGCGCGCTATCTATGTTAATAACTACTGGTTGTCAGAACTTACAGCCGAAGTTCAGCCTCACTGGCAACATATTGAGGCTGAGTGCACCACGCTTCAATAACTTGCTTTAGTCTCCCAAACTGCTTGATTAAATACAAGATTTGGGATATATTAGTAACACAACATTATCTTGTGAAATTAATGCAAGTCATGTTACATAAATAAAGGGTACCTATTACATATTGTTTTAGAATCTCACCAATAGACGTTTGTATTAGGCAATATCTATTTATGTATTCTCTTATTAATGTTTATTGATCCTTCAGCCGTTGCTCTTATCTAACAATACTATGTACTTAGTAATGGATAAATGCTATCTCTTAAGATACAAGTTGTCTTACATTTTCTACTTAAAGATAGCCTTAGTAATAAACTTAAATCGTACAAGACATGCAAAATGTGGTCATAGTTGTGAGCAGAATCTGATAACGATCTACATGCATAGAGTGAAATACAATGCACAGAGTTAGATAATATAGGCTGTGTGTGCGGTTTAATAGGTACAGCTACATGTAAAATGTAAACAGCGGGACGTACCGCTATCGGCCCACCTACAACCAGTTTAATGAAGAGATTTGGCACGACTGTGACTGCACGAGCTTTAACGGTGTCTCCCAGCTAGATAAACGCGTTTATTATTGCACACGATATAAACACGCTTTTATGTAAACGTCAACATTAGTATTCAGTTGCCCAATTTGTGTTGCGAGCAGGTGCAGCCATTCAAGTTCCTCGGTCATAAAACTTTGTCACTGTAAAATAGTTTATTCAAGCCTTTGTATAAGCTGTCAATCTTTCGAGATGGACGCCATAGCGGTGCCACATAAGACATAAAACGTACAGTGCATCAGAATGGGGCGTAAGAAACCGCGCGAGCGTCGATCACGACTCGAAACAAATACTTTGACGGTACCGTTTTGTCATGCGGCGGACGACGCAGATTGCCGAGCCGGGCCCACAGTCCGCACACACTGCAGTATGTACATGTGCTACGCCGGGGCACACAATGGGCTCGGTGACAATGGCACCGACCGCCGTCACCGCTACTCCCAATATTCCTCATTTTCATACTCTTCTGGTCGATGCACGTCTACTCCGACAGCAAGATCCCGCACGTGAACACTATGCACAGAACTTGAGCGCGCAAATTACTTACCAAAGAACTTGTGTTTTAGAGCTGACGTCTAGTTTAAATATAACAAATATTTGTGTTCAGCGGGAGTTATTCGTGTCTTTGCAGCTTAGATACGAAACAAGCAATACTGTGAATAATTTAGCATAATAAACCATAGAGTTATCGTCTCTTGGGCTTAGAGGTAGCAAGTAGGTATCACTTCAGAGATCGCTACGGCTTTACTCTGGCTTCTGAATAGTTTCGTAGCAGAGTCCGAAGTTTGAGCAAAGTCTAATAGAGTTTTAATACGGTAATTGACAAACTGGCTGTAATTACTTACCCACTGAAACACCAATTGCTACTAACTAAACACGCATGTCGCTAATTCCGTAAACTGCAGAACAGTTAACTTTAATGGCGTTGGAATTTATTTTAGCTGGTGCTAACTAAAGGCGTGTCGTAACTTTAAAATTTACAAATTGAACATAACATAGGGTAGGCGTTTCCGATAGCGTTTTGTAAAAAGAAATGTGCGGGAAGACAATTACAAAAACGACAAAAACGCTGGAAGCAATCCAGCGGGCATGCTCTTAATTGGATGAGACCACTTCCTCTAAACGACATCTCGCCCAGTGCGCCTCGTCGCGCTGTGCCGCACCGTGCCGCACCGTGCAGTGCCGCGCGGCGCGGCGCCGACTAGTGCATCTCGACAGCTTTCATATTCAACTAACAACGCTTGTGTTCTCTTGTTGCATCATAGTAATAGTAACAAATACGCACCGTTGTGTGTTTAGTGTACATCCGCATGTGGGAGACCGAATAATAATAATCTTCGGTAGTTAGCAGTCCAAAATCACACCCAAATTGCCTGGTAACGCATTCATTTTCTAATCAGGTAGACAAATATAATAACATAAAACGTTCACGTATCACTATAATACCGATATAATCTCCGAATACTATTTCCATAGCGTAATCACGTCACGCGACGTGGTCCATTGTTCTACTCGATACTACATCAAAATAATGGCCGCGAGAGATCAACTTTTTGCGCACCCGTGACCAACTGGCCGTTTGCAAATTAATGAGACAGCACAGTTAAAACATTGCTGTTGCGTGTCTCCAGTACTTTTTCAATGAGCTCGCTTAGCTTTTACGAGCTCTCGATGCCATTGTAAGCGAAAACAGCGAGTAGTAATCAACAGTAAAAACAAATCTCTTTTGTTTATACTGCACGAACATTACTCAAATAGACATTGATGCATTACGTAGATAATTACGATTGAACACGGGGTGAATATCGTAAGTAAAGAATGGAGTGACAATTTGCTTGATAGCTCGCTCTCTCTCCTTTATCGTGAGAAAGTATATCTCTGAGTTTCGTTGACAATAGCTGTCTCATTCAGACCGTTTGTGAACTGATTATTCAAAGTGCTTTTTTGTATACTACTAATTTCATTGTGGCAATAAAATGATAGTGAATAAGTTTATTTTCAGATGATTGCATTACTGAAAGCATTGTTGCCGTACGCTCTACAGCAGGGACGAGACCATTTTACGATCCTCTCATATATTTTGATTCTCCTCTTAGTACTGATTAGAATCATAACATGAATAACTCAGTGATCAATTCCCCGAGAAGTGGTGAGAATACTTTTTCTTAGTAAGTAATGGTACATACCTATAAATAACCCAATCGATTAATAGGAATCATTAAAGTAAAACATGCACATTATATCATAGTAATGAATGACTTGTAATTCCTATGGTATAACCTCAATATCGATTCAACTTCTATTCCATTACCACTAGGTTGTCAATCCATTCGACTATTTGTAGATTCATATTACTAGTCGAACGTCAAATGAGTTTCTATATCGCGGCTTCGCGAGATTGGGGGTCGACAAAGAGTTGGATTGGATTTGTTGGACAATGCAAGGTAGCCTTTCTGTCATTTAAAGCTTTTATTTTAGAATAGTATGTGCTCGATATACCTAAGGCATGACTTGCAATCGATATCAATAAGTCACCGGTAAACTGTGGGTGAACTACAATACGGCTCTGACAACACGTCTGTCTGCTTCTCAAGGGATCCGCGTCAAGGCTAAACACGTGTGGCGGTGACGTGTTTTCTATGTACTGTAGCTACTAACTGGCCACGTACGCTTGTACAATTTGGTCACCAGTCTGTTTCAATTAAAACCTCTACAAAATGTACTCATTACCACCCAGTTAATTGAATTAGACGGAACTGCCAGAGCGTCGGTACGTAAGACAAATTTAAAGTGTTTTATTAAAAGTTTCGCGCATTGTCTATGACGTTACTCCAATTCTTTTGTCCCTTTTCTTTGAAAAGTTTATTTAAACGCTAACTTAGTGTCTAAGTCACGTCTCTTTAGAGAACTTAACAATGAATTCAATCTTTTTCTTTGAAAAGTGTCAATTAGAACACAAAAGACCAACTTTCTATCCCAAAGTGACTCTTACCAAGGAATGAAGTATAATGATAGGCTTCAGATGAAAGAATTAAACGCATACATTCAGAGTTTTCCTCTCTCTTAAATAACAATGAGACAAGAATATTGCCTCGAGTAAAGTGTATGGATTTAATAAATATAATACCAACGTAGAATACATTTTTTATGGATGTTGTCCGAAATGTTTCATGAAACCACAGAAAATCTGGAGATATTTTTCCTTTATAATTTGCAGATTTGAGTACCTAAACACTAAAATTGGTGTGGAAAAATAAAAAAAGGTCCTAAATCGGCTAACAAAACATTCCTCAAATCAAATAAACCAATTTCGGTGACACCGTTTGAAGAGTGACCAGTTAAAAAATAAAAAGGGTGATCGAAATGGCATTAAATGGGTGGAAGTGACCGGTGTTTGAACAATCGGTATAATTGTCAGCGTTGTCTTCTGCCGCTCGAAAGGCGGTCAAGTAACGTCAGTTACGTGACCCATTTATTGCAATTGCCACGAATTGATCTCCATCAGTGTTACAATAGACTACGGATGCCAATCGATTGCAAGATTGTATTCAACGCACGAAGATTTGGGCCTTTACACTCGACTGCTCTAAAATAAGTGCTGATTGAACACGCTGAATAAATGTATATCTAAACGTTGCGCTGGTCGAAGGTTCGTCGATGAAAATGGGAATACTGAGATACGTTGCCACAAGTGAAAATGTAGTAACAATGCCGGCTCAATTAACTCTAACAATCACATAGCTGTAATGAATACCGGTTCTGTTGTTTTAAAGCAAGTCAAGGGGAAAATATTGTATGGACACCGAGCCTGGATCCAATTGTGTTATTCGGCAAGTGACACTTGTGCGGCCTCCCAGAAACATTAGTAATGGCACTGGCTCTCGTTGAATTCAATGATTTGTTGACCTACTTGCGCTTCGTTCCCACCTGACAGCTTGTAGTTCGTTGTTATTTATAAGCTGTAAGCTTTGATACTAACTTGAATAGCAAATGCTCCAAATAAATCTCCCTTGGGTTTAGATAAAATAAACAAGTCACGTATTTATTAAATATTTGGTTTGTTTAGAATAAACTAAAACTTTCTGGGAAAACAGTAAAGTACTTATGCATTGAATTTTGGATCAAATTGTTAAAAAAAAATGAAACTTTTAAAAAGTCACTATTAAACATCATCTCCCTAGACTTTTCCCAACTATGTTGGGGTCGGCTTCCAGTCTAACCGGATCCAGCTGAATACCAGTATTTTACACGGAGTGACTGCCTATCTGACCTCCACAACCCAGTTAATGGGTAATACGATACCCCTAGGTAAGACTGGTTGTCAGACATTCGGGCTTCTGACTACCCGTCAAAGATCTACGAATGACAGCCGGGACCATCGGCTTATCGTGCTTTCCGAAGCACAAAGGGGTCTTGGTATGTAAAGATGGTCACCCATCCACAGAACAACCGCGGCAAGCATAGCGTAACCTGGTCGATCGACCTGTGCGGCTGTTATTATTTAGCCACGGGCCCCTCAGTCACTTCTAAACAAAAGCATAAAATAATCCTGCGAATAAACATTAAGCTTGTTTTAAAATCGATTTTCAATAAAATTAGGCACTCGCAGAGCTATGTCGCTAGGTTTAATCGAATAAAATTATGTAGCTAGTTAGCAGTCCGCGTGGTCGCCACATTAAAAGGTTACGGGCCAAGTTCAACCACTCTTATTATCAAAGCATTCGATACTTAACAACCTAAATTTGCCATTAACACCCATTAACACATTTAGGATAAATGGTTGAATTTGATAATTATCGTGTCGTTCACACAGTGACATTGTTTTAAACTTGATGAATTAATAAGAACGAATGAAAAACATGTACTTTAAGAATTTTCCGAAATGTTTAGTATTCATCTAAAGTTTCGAATGGATACTTAAATATTCAGCTCGAGAACATTAATATTTAGTAACTATGATAAAATTTAATTCTGGTCTTGGCATTCTTATTAATTCATTATACCTACTACTAAAAAAAAAAACATAATAAATCCTCCAGTCTAGACTAGTAGCATGTTTACTTTTTAATTAAAGCTAAAACCAATTTTTTAATATAATTCACATGGGTTAAGATAACATTAATTTTGTGTCAATTTCTCTGGAATATCGGTATTATATTCTACTAAAGTAAAGGCTGTTCGCCAGTCCATAACCTCGACCCTTATAATCGTTAACCCCTTCTGTGTCTACAACTCATAGGTACCTTCATGATATTATATGTGTATGGTATGGTGACGTCACCCGTTTTCCCGCGGGGTCAGATGGTTGCACAGGATAAGTCGCGCATTGAGTCGCGAGTCGAGATGAACCCTGGGCTCTCCTGAGTTACGGTAACGACTGCGCGGCCCGGTAACGTCTACCCATCCACTGACGTTACCGTCAACTTATCTAAGACATCAGCCGTATATTTAGTGCCTAGATGGCCGAGATAGTTTGTCGCGATATTTTAGTCAAGCATTCGGCATGGTTTCAAAGGTAAAGTATGATGCATAATTCATTGTGTTTCGGCTCTGAGAGATGTGACAGAATCGGTTGTGCTGGAATAATTTTTGCTTTCTTATTCTGTTTCATTTTGTGGATCGCTGCATAATTCGTTTGAATTATAAGGATCACCTGAGCAGTAGGTGTGTTTATGCTACGTGCTTTTATCAAGCTTTGTGAACGTTTGAATGATTGGTCACGCCAATGCAATGTGTGTAATAAGCACTGTAACAATTTTGAAATAATATTTTTCTTGACTACTCTGAGATTAACTAACCACACGGTTGAGTGATTAATTAAATGTTCAACATTTTAATGGTACTTTCATTTTAATTACGACATTTCAACAAATAATTACTTAGGAAGGTACAGACGCCAGCACATCAAGCTACTACAATCTGTCAAATTTCTTTAATAGATTTTCAACTTTATCACTAAAGAATAAGGTTCAAAGTTGATTGGGAAGTTGATTGGGAATTTGACAGTTCGGGTAGCTTGATGTGCTGGCGTCAGTACCTACTGACATTTTAATAATAACACAGTGATCTTTTCATGAGTAACGTGTGCTACATTTTATTAATTTCGCTGATGTAAGTATACCTAATAATAATTAATGATTTGTGTGAGTAAAAGGTGAATAATTAAAAGTACTTAAAATAAACCTTTGCGCTATTGTAATAGGTATGGAGTTAATTGGGCCTTACCTTCACGTTCAATGTTAACTTGAGTCGTGCAACGCTCACCGCTGTTGCGGCACTCAGCCTTATTCCACTACGGAATTATACTGACAGTCACCCACTTTCAATCATACAAACCGGTCCGAACAAAGAGTTCACAGTTTCTTAATACTTTGCACCAAAATTAACAGAGAACAGGCGTTTAATTAATTAGAGAGAATATTTAACAACATTCGACAGTTACCGCCACTACCAAAATTAGGTGAGACAACTTTTAATTACCCGAATTAAGTGTTCAGTCTGTTATACTAGCGTTGTGACATAACAATTTGTACACACTCGTGATGGCATAATACACATACGCGACAACACGTCAAATTCTACACAATAGTAACAAAAATATCAATGAATTCACGTCATAGTATAGAAACGTCACACAGACAAAACACAGTGTACGCGAAGTACCCGGCAAGCGGCGCGCGCGCTTCGGAAATACTCGGCAAGGCTCGGCTTCATGTGCGAGTAAATAAGAAAACAACTTTCCTCTCTCGCTCGTACTCAGGGCGAATGGGGAGACTTTAGATTAGATCACTGAACTAAAAAGAAACAGAAACTTTGTCGTTCGTCCGGTTGGCGTCGACGTTGAGAACAGGTTTTATTGTAGCTTTTTAGTCCTTACAAATAAAAGTCATGCATAGATAATCGTGCAACACACTCACAGGGAGCTTTACGTAGGGATTGAGTGTTATAGCGATGGAAGGAAACTGTTACGGAACGGAAATGGACACCAGCAGTGGGTCCATTTACATAGGACCAGAATATACCAGCCGACACTTAATTGAATGTGTTTAGTGTTTATGTATATTTGTTGTATTTCCGCTTTATAATCTCTTAAATACAGTAATAAATAAAATTTTCGTCTTGATGTGTGTAAGATACAGGAGAACATTAATTTTGAAATGAAATTATATACCATTGTTGTCATAGTTGCGAACTAAATATCGAGTTTTGTCTGCAAAACAAAATTACCATGGAGATGGCACAAAAAAATTACAGAATTTGAAAGACATTGCATGAAAGTCCTAATTAAAATTTTCCTTGGGTCGTTACTGTCGCTAGATTTTACAGTCTTGAACCAATACTACACGAGTGGACATAGAACTGTCCGTACATTTAAGACGCGGTTATTACTCCATAGAACTTCGACGTAAAGTTGAAATTTGAATGTGTCCGGTGGCAGCACCCGCAGCGATGCTCTGGTCGGGCGGAGGACAAGAGCCCGTTAACGAGAGCAGCGGTTGTTTGTTTTCCCACGCCTTTAGAGTCTGGACAACAAGCCTGAACCGCGACCAAATTGTCGACCATCGTCGGCGGACGAGCGATTTGTTTACTGTAATATCCAATTCAACTATTACACCAAGCTCCGTGTCAATGTACCGTCAAAATATAGTCGAGACATTATTACACTTTTAATATTACGCTATAAACATCAAATGAATTCGTGCGACGCCATGCGTAAAAATATGCCTCATTTTCCTTAATGGTGATATTATATTAAATGAATACTTAAGAGGCCAGGTAATAAAAAAATAACAAATTAGCAGACGGACGGTATTTTAACAATTCGTTTCTACTTACCTGAGAGCTACCTCCAAGATTTAATTATAAGGGAAAAAATTCAAGGATATTAATAAAAGAAATTGTCTCCATACCTTTTTCAGAAGATCCTGCGACTTCCAATTTAGTCGTACGTAATATTGAAGTCCCGTTGCGAACTTGTCGGCGAATCCGAAAAGTTGTGTTCAATTCACTTATGTGGCTCGTGTGTCTCCTGACATGCCCGATGTAATCAAGCGAAATAACCCGTTTGTTGCACGATATTCTCTTTACTTAAAGTACGTGGAACAAGAAAATTTTGCTAACAACTAGCTTTACTTCGAAAAAGTTATGCGAATACGTAGTATGAAAACTCTATCAGTTCTCAAAAGTCTTCAGGTAGGTAACCAATATTACGTAGTTAGTACCGTATGCAACTGAACGTTAAACTACAGTAAAAGTCTTGTTTTCGCTCAACATTCGGTTACCGAAGTTGGCTATCGGCATCCACTGACATCACTCACTGTAAAGTACACGATCGTCGACAATATTCACGATAACGAACAGTTTCAGGGGTGAATGTGCGCGTTCGTCTCGCTGGGCGGCTGGCGCGACACTGGGCGGGCGGTCGTGTGGCCGCCCGCCCGCCCTTGCGAAAAGTTCACGGCAACAAAGTGACTTTCTTTCTGTTTGGTGACATTATTACATTTCAATCATGTTGAATGTATGTTAAATAAATAGTGCGTTATTTCTACGGGGACCTGAGAACCCGCACGTAATTATTTCGGCTTTATTACGAAATGCCCACAAATTATATTATTAAGAAAAAGTCCGAGTTTATTGAACTCGTCTGTGTAGTTCAACTCTTCGTGGTACACTAACCTTTTATTTGAAAGTTTAATCCCTTCTTTGTGAGCTTTTTTTATATTTTATCTATTTTTATGTATTACAAAATATTAAAAAAAATCGAAGTTACGAGTAGGTACCTAAAATATTTTTAGAAAATAGTGCTCATGTTATTCACGCTCAATTAACTACTGTCGGGGAACGAGAACCTATGGTCGTTGTAGGCATCGTGCCATACAACTACCTCTGTTTGCCAACTTCCAACCGAGCGTATAATATAATTCCACAGTACATAGCGACACGATGAGCCAGCTCACGGGAACATACTAGTAACTATTATAATAGGTCAACAGCTGAGTTGGTAAAACCCTAGAAGTTAACCTTTTACGGTGTTTCATGTCAGACGAAATATTAGTTTGGTTTTCTGCAAGGAATTTCTGAGAAATAGCCCGGGGTTGAAAGTTCCGATAATTGGCGATTAGTGTCCTTATTACAGAAGATAACATAAATTAATGCATGTTGGTAGGTACTCCTATACCCTTTCAATCTTCCAGCTATTAAAATCGTGGTTCCTAGAAACATATGGCACAGATGTGATAGAATACATTATCCTACATTTCAATCCAACTACGTCAGGTATAATAAAAACAGTTTTAGATGGAGTTCTGCGGTAAAATGTACCTGAAATGGGAATATACAAAGAGCTTCAATTTAATTTAGATTTAGAATCACAATACACGTCATTTTACCGAGTAAATTCGTAATATTTATGTAGTTAGGTAAAAGGTTGGATCATTTTTCTGAGAACCAAAAAATGCTCGTGTAGCACACATGTAGCTCGGTGCCAGTAAATACGAAATAGTACCTACGAATGTATTTATTTATGGGTTTTCCTTAACGAAGTTCTTCTAGTTTCAATGAAAAACACGAGGCACATTTGTATCGATGAATACTTTTTTTTATTTTGGCCCACATTACGTTTTCCTCTGTGAGTGTTTCTATAAACTGCAAGCTACACGTGCATAACACATTTACCTTATACATCCAGAAAATATACCCATATATGGGTTTAAGAAGTTGTTTTCTTTGAGAAATAAACTCGCTAAGGAAATCGCTCGACCGAAGCGCAAATCGCTTAATTATAACAAAATGTAACAAATCAAAATTGTGTAATATTTTGGGTATGTAAACAAGACATTGCCTTGCTGGCAGTCAACAGGGCTCACAGATCCTAGAAAGATATTCCAGTTATTCGGCGATCGACGACAACGGCTCTAGGCTGGAATTCTGTTGTGTTTAACAAATGTTTGCTCCTACCCTGCGGTATGTAGATCGAGCTGAAACTGAGAGCTTTAATCCAACAGACACTATCCTAAGCCTCTAGGTACATAGCTGTGTATTCTCGGATGTGAGCTGTAGGGAATTAGTCTAGAATTACTTCTATAAACTGAGTTAAGTGCTTCATTCTGGTGAAAGGAAAAGCTTTTGGTGACTGCTGGAGTATGCGGTAGGGAGAGATTACCAAGTGAGTCTGGAATCGACTTAAATTTCAATTTTCAGGCAGTATTTGAGTTTTTATTAATCTACTAATACTAATAAAGCTGAAGATCTTGTTCCGCGCTAATCTCAGGAACTATAATACCAGTCGAATTAGATTCTTTTTGTTTGCATTTGATAGCCCAGTTTTTGAGGAAGACTATAACTAACGTCACGTTAATACCCAGAAAGAACTATAAGCGAAAATGAAGTAATAGCGCGGGCAAACGGTGCGAACGCGACGTGACGGGGTGGGTCGGGGGCCGAAATTTTACGCACACGAAGTGGCGGGCGAAAGCTAGTACTTTTAAACAACGTGTAACGTTAAATGCGCAAAACCTCAGACACCCCAACTGATTTTTAAAACAATTGACATATTTCAGAGGGAAAATAAGTCATTAAAAATTGTAAACGTTTTATAATATGTGTTGTTATTATTTTGATTTTATTTTATGTGTTTTATGCGACGACGCTTTATCGAGGGAGGAGTCGTCACCGGGCCGCTGCGACGCGCTGACTTTGGTTTGCTTGAACTATTAATAAATAGACACGGCAACGTTTTTAATGAAGATTTTATGAAAAATGTGGGCTATATTAAAAAGTGGTTCAATTAATTCTGCTCGTTATTCTGATTAAACTATTTTCACGTTTTGCGCATTTAACGTTACACGTTGTATTATTACCTCAGCATATGGCTATTTCTGAAATGATATAATATGATCATTTATTTATTTCAGATATTAATCTAGTCTTATTTTTACACTCATAGGTATTAACTCTTAAATTATAAACTATTTTAAATTCACATCAGATAAAAACTCAAAATAAAATAGTGATTAATTAAATTTAAATATTCAACAGTCATTAAAAAAAAATTAGAAAACGTATAAAATGTCAGAATCGTATAAAAAAATAAAATATCAAAATATTAAAAATAAAAACAATAAAAATTCTGTAAATTGCAAACAAAATTACAAAAAATCCATGATAACTATTATATAATATTTTACATTTTCATATACATATATTATTTGATATATGTATTATTTTGTACTATTTCAAAATCGGCCCAAAATAAAGGTCTTTTGAGTCCAAGTGTTGAAAAATGAACATTTGTGAGCTAAAGTGATAAAAATATGATATGATAGTGAATTTCCGAGGTTGAACGCACAAGAAACCTCAAGGCCATACAGCGCTTCTGTAAACGTCGTCCTCACGTAACAGTTTTCTATTTTCGTTTATTTGTACGAATAATTTCAGCTTTATGGCATTCAGGGACGGATTTCTGTCAATAATACTAAAGGAATTTATGAGCGTATACCTTCTAGACAAACCTAGAACGAGATATGGCAGGTCGGCACGCAGATGGTTTCTAGATTATGTGAAACAAACATACGAGTACCTACAACTATTTTTTAAGTCACAGAAGTGCATTGCATTTTTTTGTCTTCTACAAAGCGCTGCTCTTTCACAATATTCTTAAAAGTGCCTGGTACCTAGTAACATACTCGTATTAAGGCCGTTACATACCTTTGAATAGTTCCATGTTTAGAAATAGAAGTCGCCAACATTTTGCTGTGATCTACGAGTATCTATATTAATAATAAAGTTTAAGAGATTTTTTTTTTGTGTGAAAGAAAGAAAAAAGAAAGAAAATACGTTTATTTGCGATAAACACTACGCATAAAAAGAACACAAAAAGAAATAACAAGTTGGAGGAAAATATGCGTCACATCCACGCAAAACGGCTCTCGCTCAGCATAAAGCTAAAACCCTATACGAGACAGAGCCCCAGCGCTGGTTTCCAGCGACAGCCGGCGTGAATGCGGTAATCTGTGGAACTACCCGTCAGATTTGAAAAATCTTGCCCAATTCCTGAAGAAGGCTATAGGCCACTTAATATATCGGGATACCGTTTGTGGAAGCTTGTAATTGGCCATCGCATACACATTGTACTAGACGTTAAAATTCTGTAAGTTTTCCTAAAATTAATAAAATAAAATTAACATCACGATATTACCCTTAGCAGCCGAGCGAAAACAAAAAAGCCAGAAAAACGCTGACTGAAAACGAATTAATAGCGCGGGAAGGTGATGCGATACCATGGGGTAGGTTAAAAGTTCGGGGGAAAAAGAAATTTCACGCGGATGAAGTCACAGGCAGAAGCTAGTACAGACGCCAGCACATCAAGCTACCCGAAACTGTAAAATTTATCCCGAACAACTTTTGAACCTAATGCTTTAGCGATAAAGTTGAAAATTTATTAAAGAAAGGGGGTGTCGATACGGCCTTATTTTCGTCCCATCCCCCACATGAATTCTTATATGTGCATTACGTTTACATGAAAGTAAATAGTAAAATAGAATGAATATTGTGTTTGAATATACTCATTTAACATTTATTTTGCAATTAATCTTGTTATTATAGAAAGTTTTTACTGAAAGGCAAAGTTATGAAATTAACCAACTTTCGCAAGTTTCAACATTTTTAACTTTTACACTGCTTATCTAGTCTTCATTCTCGTCACTCCAATGTCCATCAACATCTGCATCCATCAAATTATTAAAGTCATACGAGGCTTTTCGGGTACTATGATCTCGACATAAAATAATTTAATCTATGAGCGCAGGATGGGAGCAATGTAATTTTTGAATAAATTGTACAGCAACATGAGAACATTAAAATAACATAAAAAAAAAATTATATAAAAAAAAAACAACCGACTTCCAAAAAAACACTACAAAGTGAAAAATAATTTTAATTTTGGAAGTCGGTGTCGTTGGTTCCGCATTTTGGTTTTTTGACACCGACTTCCGAAATTAAAATTATTTTTCACTTTGTAGTGTTTTTTTGGAAGTCGGTTGTTTTTTTTTTTATATAAAATTTTTTATTTTTCACTTTTTAGTTATATCTACCCCAATCAAATTCATATAAACACTACTTGCTATGTAAATATCAGTGACAGGAAGCTGCATCTGCGTTTATAGGGTACAGACGTGATGTTATGTTGTGCGATTGCGTAAACAGTGCATACATATGCGATAGCAGCAATCGCGTTTGTTTTACTGGTATTAATTATTATTACAATAAAAAAAAATTATAACCTTTGTAGTGAGTACAGGCGTGATATTATGTTGTGTGATGGTGTAAACAATGCTTAGATATGCTATAGCAACAATCGCGGTTAATCTGCTGTTATTTATTGAAGAGTTCCCCCGATTTCTACAAGATCCCATCATCAGATATTGAAATGGTGACAATGGGACCACACGGGAAGCACCAGCTTTCAAATAAAAAAAGAATCATGAAAATCGGTTCACGCAGTCGGTTATTATGAGGTAACAAACATAAAAAAAAAAAAAAAAAAATACAGTCGAATTGATGATAACCTCCTCCTTTTTTTGAAGTCGGTTAAAAAGAAAGTGCTTCTTACGTGCGCTCTATGTAAAAAAAAAAATTAAAGTGACATTGAAAATATATTTAACGAAAATTACAGGTAGACCGAAGTTTTGCGACCCACAGGTAATATCAATTGTAGTTTTTTATTTCTTTTATATACATATTTTCTTATCAGGCGTACAGTCTACTTTCAGGATATATAAAGCATACATCAATTCGTACACATTTATTTTTTCGTCATTTCGGGGCGAAAATAAGACCCTATCGATACCCCTCCTTTGACAGATTGTAGTAGCTTGATGTGCTGGTGTCTGTGCGTAAACCAAATGATGATTCAGTTAATAGAGCATAAAGCTCAGGTGTGTGCGAAGCCCAGACATTTAATATGATGAAACAAGCCAGCACGTTTGGTCCCACGTATATCTTAGTTCAGATAACCCGCGAGTTGACATCTCTCTGATTTACAACCGTATAGACGCTTTTCTCAAACGGTAAAGTAACGACAGTTGTACGATACTGTCTCAAATACTATATGTTTTATGTGTATCTTATTTAATTATCAGTTAAAAATGAACTTTCGTGGCGAGAGGTGACTAATACTCCTACTAATATTTATTTATTAAAACTTTATGGACAAGTAAAAAAAGTACTGTACAAAGGCGGACGGCATTTCCTACCAGTCGACCATGATGCAGAGACAAAATATGGCAGGTGCAACATGCGGGATAGATAGCTAGGAAATGACTATAAAATATAAGAATTAATAACAATACATAGATTGATACATATGTATACATACATATAAACAAAATGAACTCTCAGAGAAAACCAATCCAGCATATCAGCGCTGGGATGTTACGGCCAACTTCTGACGGATATGTTCACGTGCCTTCAGTTTAAAATATAACCGACTGGCTGCCCTCCTGATGTTCAGAGGGAGCACATTCCAAAGAAAGACCACCTGGACAAAGAAGGAAGAATGCATGAAGCCAGAGCGGTGAGAAGGACATCGTAGACGACGATTGTGGGTGGAACGAACATTTTCAGCATGGGCGGAGCATAAATATTGAATTTGGGAAGTCATGTAAGAAGGAGCAGTAGGTTTGTCGAGAATAGAGAACAACGTAGACAGAGCCCTTAAATCTCTGCGCTGGCGAATAGGTAACAATTTTAAAAGAAGCCGGTGCTCGGATACATGGCCATACTTACGAAGATTGAAAACGAATCGAATGCAGTTATTGAGACTCTTTTTTCGAAATTTTTTGATCTGTTAACGGCGAAACAGTTCTAACTTGGCTAACTTACCTGTGTGCTAAGGGTTGCGTTATTTTTTCTTCTAATAGATTATTGACTATCATTTCACATATGAAATGATAGCCATTATCTATTAGAAGAAAAAATGACGCAACTGAATACCAGCATCATAACCGGTGAGACTGGAAGCCGACCCCAACATACATAGTTGGGAAAAGGCTAGGCAGATGATGATGAATTGGCTATCATTTGGATTACAAGGGTTACATCACCTGATGTAGCCCTGGACACCCAAATGATAGATCTAAAGCCGATCTAAAAGTCTGATGTCTAAAGCAAGACTGCAACTTAGTATATACCTATATTGCCCAAATGCAGTCAAAATGACTGCTTTTGGGAAATATAGGTATAACACACATATGTATATATAATGGAAATGAAGGAGGAAGGAGGTAACTACAATTATTAATAAACGCATTTATATCTTGTACAAAAAGTAACAAAATTCTAAGAAATTGTGCCATTATATACGTAATTGTTTTTCTAATTGAAATTAAAAAGCAGACAAAATGACTTCTTTGGGCAATCTAGTGTTAATATAACGAGTAATCTTCAATAACAGATGAATTAAATCAAGAGCTTGTTAAGCACTGCTCACCCAATTCCTTCAAGCAAAGCTAATCTTAATGCTCAGTTGCAGTATTCGAAGAATACCAACTCATTACAGTACATATAGTTTTGGGAAGCATCACCCGCATTAAAAATGTCACGCTCGTGCGCCCCACGTATGAAGCTTTTCGTCGGCAAAAGCTCCCTAGACACCCTCGTGCCCCCGTTCAATTAAGACGAAACTAATGATCTAGGAACAAGTTAGCGCTACTACATATTGCATTACTATTGTTCTATAAATAGCCTCTAAATTGTTGTGAGACTCCATTCTAGTTCATTACGGCCCTATTGTATGGTCATCTTTATGTTACTATGCAGTATGAGGATGAAAAAACGTCCGCATCGAATTGATAAGTCGTTACAACATTCCTATCTTGACTGTAATCTGTATGAGCCGTATCAGAAGCCGAAAACAAATTACTCTATATAGACCATTAAAGTCGGTAGACACCCGCCACGTCGGTCCCGCCGTGTGTAATAAAACTATTGGGAATTTTAATAATAAAAGATTGTGTTACTGCCTCCAAGCAGACGAGGAATACTTTCAAGCGAGATTTCACTTTAGGTACATTGAAATATAACCTTGTTACTGGAATGTTTTTGGTTGTAAAATGGTTACTATCCTTGTTACCGGCGCGTTGTGTTGCCTTCGAGTAATATCATGGCGCGACATATTTTTACTGAGTTTTTTAGTATGTGCCTCAAACTCGTAGTTTGTAGGGAACTTGCCGATTAGAAGGTTTCATATTGGAACGTATCACTGGTTCATATAGCACTGGCATTGTAGATACTATTATCAAGGCGAATGTAACGTTGGCGAAATATTTTAATGCAGCCATAAAAGTCCCTGTCGTCTGAGTAAGTATGAGCAATTAAGAGACGTTTATAGAAAGCAGGATGTGTGGTGGTTGTGTGCATACGCTCGGAATCTGCGAGATCAGTAATAAGAACCGGCAACAATCTACACAGAGATGGCACCGGATGCCGATGTGCCGGAGGGAAAAACTCATAATTGGTTCTGCGTATCGCTGGCGACTGCCGAGGCTCCACGAGCGGCCGCATCGCTCTCGCGCCCTCTGAACGCCATTAGAGGAAATAGCATGCAACTACCTTCAAATAAAAAAATATGCTTGTCGTGGACGAATAACATCCTGATTGACGTATCAATTAAAACGGTACAGCCGGACCTGTCGGTGTATATTGGAAATTAGAGAAGTTTTTGTGTCTGTACGTGGAATTATTCACCGGCTTTACCAAAAGTGCTTATATAAACTCTCTGATGTAACTGGAGTTATAAATGCTAGAGCAATTGGCAAACTTAGACACGCAAATAAAGTGATACCGACTAATTCAGTTTGTATGAGCTGACCTTACACAGACTGGTTAATTATTCAGTTTCATACTCATAATTAGTTAATTTTAGTTCAGTAGTCATACTTACGTTACGAGGGCAGTTTTCCTAACTTAATAAACAAGGGCTCGCATACAAAATTAATTACATTGTGGATTAGATACACGTATTGAAATTTAACTAATTAATTTAATTAATATGAAAGATATCAGGTAACAAATGTTCTGAGGAAACAGTGGCGCTCCGGATTAAATTATTCAAGTCACGGTAGGCTCGACAGTGTGTCCTGTCTCCTCTGCGCACCGAGCCGTCAGTGAGCTGCTCTTACTGCTTCAATGAATGACAAATCACTACATCTTGTTCGATAAACCATTGTCTAATAGAGGATGCTTGTTATTCATGTGACGCTCTTCAGGGCCTGTTCGACAATCGATACCCATTCTGGAGGGTGGCGGCGACCGAATCCCGGTTGTGCGACCACAAAGGGCAAGGGGACATGCAAATTGTAGCTGTATTATCTGGCGTCGGATGCGGCACCAGGATTTACATAGGAATGGAAGGCGCCGTTAGCGGTAGTTAGACGGTTCCGAGGAAACGTGGACGGGCCGGGTCGCGCTGGCTGCGCGCTGCACGTCGGCCGCGCCGCCCGCGCCGTGCGCACCCCGACACACCAGATGATTACAGAAGCAAATCTAGGACGCTCGTTCATAACTCGAGCAAAACGTTCACGAACTAAATCTGCATAAACGTCCCATTACCGTAGTGAAAATCTAATATTAAGATCTAGTTTCTGAAGTAAAAGAAAATTACAACGCTGTTGCTCATTCCCTGCATTAAAAATTATGTAAGAGTTATGATAGCTAGGTAATTTATTGCTTCAGACGATTTAGCAAACACCTGCACGTTGCATAAAACTACAATCGAAATGCAACTCGATACTTATTACTAAATCTAACAGAACTGTCAAAAACAATTATGTTAGTGTAGGTAATCAAATGATCAAAACTCTCTAATTAAACTTATTGCATATTTGTAGCGGTTAAAGTTCAAAAAGCTGTTTAATATTTAGCTAAAACACAGTGTTTCATCATTGTAATCTGTCTAAAACGTTGGTCAGTAATTAATTTGGCTGGCGGTCAGTTAGTCTTGACAAGACGCGTGGGTTGTGCAACTCGTGACGTCGCACCCGCCTGCGCCCGCGCCGATTTCTGCATTAACCTTGGACTGCAAACGGCAACGAGATATGCGTGTGCCGTAATTTGTACGCGAAAGATAGGGAAAATATTGATTTGATAATTGATTGTAAACGATAACAGAAATGCTCATGTTCGAGAAATTAATTAAGGCTAATCTCATTAATTAATTTGTTGTTTTAAATCGATATAATGTTCATGTAACAGGAAAACTATTTTCAATTATGTTATTGACATCAAAAATAGCAGTGATCAGTTTAAATAGAATATTGAATACTGTCTCTAACAATTAGGTAAGACTATTCGTTATTGAGTTTGTAATACGAAGTATTCGAGAGTTGACTGTGTAATTAATAATTTAACGGTATCAAATTCCAAGTAATTCTTATAGACTACTAGCTGTTACGCCCGACTTCGTCTGCGATCCAGGATGTAAAATAGCCAATGTCCTTACTCAGCAGGGTAATTGCGTAACTCACTATCAGTAGCAATGGGTTTCATTTTGACAGTTCAACAACATTCATTGCGTTATTTACGTTGTTGAGCAGTCACATTTTTCGAACATATGGAGCAATGGATTAGCAATATGCTTCAAAATGATACAAATTTAGAGTAATAGTGTGTTACGCAATTAGGGTGCAGGTCATGGTCTATCTGTGAGCCAAATTTCATTCAAATCCGTCCAGCCATTGTTGCATTATAGAGTAACAAACAAACTCATTTTCGCATTTTATAATATTAGTTAGGGTTCATGCATAATCAACCCTTATTACATAATGTTCCCACTGCTGGGACACAGGCCTCCTTTCTGTGAGAGGGAGTGGGCCGTTATCCACCACCCGGGCCCAGTGCGGGTTGGCAGATGTCACATTTCTTCTGACTTTTAATTCTAGAACATACCTAGTGTTCATGAGCTACGGCTAATGGAAGTCGCTAGCCTCTTATGGCTTGCGCCGCCGAATTGTCCGCCCGTTCACTTATCTCACTATCAGTCCAAAGCGTTTCTGCTCACTGTTTATTAACGGACAATAAAATCTACAATCTCGATTGTGTAGTACACATTTATATTAACTTCCAGATGCTTTAGATAACATTGACAAGCAAATAATTCGGTACACTATCATTATCGCTGAATTACATTGAAGTATGTCCTTACTGTATCTGTTGATGTATTTCCCTTTTATTCATTAATATACTTTGAATATTTATGTCTGCAAGTGTGCTTTGCAAATAACGGAGTCCACAGTAACGTGTATTTAATTACACAAAAATTACTAAGAGTTCATTGTCTTTAAAAGGTCAATTTTGTTCTAAAATAAGCAATCGGTGTTGTTATTTTTGGTCTTAAATTATCTGAAGAAGTTTTACATATTTGAGTGCAGTGGATGTTTAATTTTTGATTGCCTACTATGAAAACTATCCTCAAATACAAACGTGAAAAGTATGCGAAGAGAGAGCTCCATTTCAGGTTCCTTTGTGTTTTCAATATAGATTTTATTGTTTTCATAAAACTTGTCTTTTTTGGACACAATTGCCACCAAATGAGCAGGAACAGGTATTTACTTTATACAAACCCCACAACACCCCACCCAACACACGCAGAGAGGCCCATTGTCAATAATAGACTCGAATTAAGGCATAAAACTTGTTCAGGAAACAGATTGTACGGTCCGAAGTGTATCGGAGGTTTGAGTGAATGGCCCAATAACAACAAAATGTAGACTTTCGGTTGTGCTCCATGCAGGAAATCATAGTTGACAGATAATGGGTGTGATTAAGTGTCGCCCGAGAAGTGGTCCGCCCGCTGCATGCGGCGACTGTGCGAGCCTTGTTTATACAACTTGATGGTACTTAAACCCCGGCAAAGGACTTCGATGTAACTTGGAACGCTCTTTACAACATTACGAAACGTAATAGGTATTTTTGAAAGTAGGTAGTAAAGTATCTTTCATGCCAATAGCTTTCTACAAAATCGTAGTTTCCGCATGAATTAAATAAATACAATTTTTCAGGCTCTCCGTGAAAATAGAAAGCGAAAAGCAATTTTTACTTATCAAAGGAATTTTTGGCGTATCTGAAAGATTCGTCCCGCCAATAAGTTGATTTCAGTTCTAGCGAATTGAATGAAGTGGTCTTAAAAGTTCCTTGAATTGATTGATTCAAAAGTAACTTGAATTGTTTTCGTTTATACAAAGTTAGCGTAACAAAATCAAAACTTGCGGGTGGTTGGCCTAAGGTTGCGGTCGTTTTCCAAAATCCACACGCTATCGTGACGATAATTCACGCCAAAATTATTCGGTCGTCGACCGGCTCACGAGCCAACTTATTGATTATTGTTTGCTGTAACTTTAACATTAGCCTTTCATAAAGATAAATGTTTTCATTTGACATTGTATTTAGTGGAATAGAAAGTTGCTTTCTTTTTATAACCTGCGCTCTATTATCTAAAACAATTTTAAATTATGTATGGTTTCTTAGTAGTTCGGTTTGAGAATAGAAACATATAATGATTTTAAGTTTTTGACTTCAAAGTTTCTATTCGCAGTTAAAGTTTTCTTTAAGAATAAATAAGATGCTGTTTTGAATGCAAATAGGAAATTTATAGCTTTAGACGTTTGCTGAAAATGGTTTGCATGAATTTTCTTATTGATATTTTATTAAAAGCTCGGTGGAAGTTCACGCGCCCGGCATTCACCCTCTTAACTGTGACCAAATCAATGTTTGATATTGGAGTTGATTGGAACTGTGATTTATTGATTCCGGGACCGATTGGGAAACAATTTACAGCGAGACGAAGAACGTTTGTATTACAGTGATTGCGGCCTACACCTCATTATTTATAGATGTAGTTATTGCCGTTGTTGGGCCAGCATCAAACCTATACTGTGTAATTATGATATTGCAGTCTCTTGAATACGAGAACTTATCCAGAGCAGATCTCATTGTGTACTAGCCAAGCTTCTTTATGAGTATGATCGACATTTTGCGTCGCGACGCTCAAAGACAAGAGATAAATGAATAATCCCAAGTGGAAATTCCAAAACAAAGTCAGTTATGTGTGTGAACTGAACCACAGGTATAAAAAATGGATAAGACAATACGACAATAAATTAAACTGCATAATGTCTTGCCGTTCCTAGTCCGCATACTTAATTCCAATCAAATAAATCAAATAGGTTTGTCAAAGATTGGCAAAACAAATAGTCGGCTCATCACTACTATGTATTTAGTTTGTTTGAAAAATCACTTATTTAATTTCGATGTAACATCGGAATTGCACTTATTTTCATTTACTATCGTATTGTTGTCTCCAGATTGTATAAGTAAACGAAACTTGCTATTCTGTTGTAAACTCTGGTAAGTACTTACAAATAATTCAAGGCCCAGAAATTCAGGAGGATAATAATATCGCCGTCATACAACTATTACAATGTAGATTTATATTAAAACACCCCACTGTTCCACAGTAGAAAATTTCTTGTTCAGTTTTATATAAGAAAACTCTGCTAAAGAAAACAATATCGTACTCGATCGGCCGCGATTCCAAAATGGACAAGTGGAGAGGCGAAAAAACAAGCTTGTTATCTTCAATTAGTTTTCGAAGAGAGCGATCGGGGCCAGAATCATAAAGAGGGTGCAATATAATCGGGATTGGAACAACGAGAATTTGGTTTAACACTTTTCCCGCCGTTTTTTATCAAAATTCATCTATGGCTTGCCGCAACTCAAAAGCATATACACTAATAATTTAGTTAAATAGTCGATTATTGTGTATGCTAACACGTAGCTTAGCCTTCAATTGACCCGTGCGGCTGTTAGTAAAAAAAGTCTACCAATTTTTGTAAATTTACAGAAAAAAAAAAGAGTGGCACCCTGCTGAACGCAACTGGTGCGTTAGTGGCACTGAATGGGTTAAAAAACACGCTTTGCGGTCCAGTGGCCGGGACGGAGTGCAATACGAAAAAAAAGGGAAAAGGGTTGGGTTTCTTACCGGAGTTGTGTGACCACCCTACGTTACACCTCCGCGGGTACCAAGGTAACCAAGTGTAATAGAACACTCAGGCACGGACGACGTAATTGACCTTTTGTGGGGTCTGGCTGAAAACTAAATTAAAAATGTATCTTCGTGTAGGTAGTGTTTAAACTGCTTCTAATATTAGGTTCAATATACTTTTATACAACGTGTAACGTTAAATGCGCAAAACCTCAGACACCCCAACTGATTTTTAATTCAATTGACCTATTTCATAGAGAAAATACAAAAAAAATTGTAAAGGTTTTATGTGCTGTTTTAGTTTTACTGGCCATTTACGACGCTTTATCGAGGGAGGAGTCGTCACCGGGCCGCTGCGCCGCGCTGACATTGGGTTGCTTGACCTATTAATAAATAGACACGGCAATGTTTTTAGTGAAGATTTTTTGAAAAATGTGACCTATATTAAAAAGTGATTCAATTAATTCTGCTCGTTATTCTGATCAAACTATTTTCAGGTTTTGCGCATTTAACGTTACAAGTTGTATATAATTAAATTGGTAATTTTATACTAAGTTATAAAAATTATCTTGTCTCAATACACAAGAACTCCGAAGAAGGTTGTAAAAATTGCGCTATAAAAATAAAAAATATCAGCAAAAAAAACTTGTATTTTTATTACTTTGCCAGACGAAGCTGGTCTCAGTATAAAAAGTTTAAAATAAAAACGGTGGCGAGTGCCTACGCGGCATATGTATATGTATAACCTACACCTGTCATGCGAACAGGGTTGATCCTGCCTGCACGTGAGCCCCTCTGAACAAAGGTTAGGACCATAACACAAACTACCTGAATATTTTAACGCGTTGGTACCTACATCCCTCAAAATGAACAACAAACCGCGCTTTGACCCCGCATTTTAAATTAAATAAAAAACTCATGTCAGCAGTTGTAGTTCTTTTTGCGTGAAAAAATAAAATTAGACATTGTGGGAATGCATTCGTGTTATTGTCTGACATGAGATAACTTTGCTCGTTTCATTATTCAGTTTTAGAATCTGTTTGCGTGACAACTTGTTTATTGTTTAAATTAAGCAACATTTGTATTTAATATTTATTACTTTCTACGTTCTTTGCCAAACTATCTTCTTTCTTTCTAAACAAGTTTATTGCTCTCATTTTTATGTAGGTCTAAATTAAATTAAATAACATTTTATTTTATTCTTATTTCTTTGTTGGTCATTGCTTTTTTTATTGCTCAACAATTCTATTCGTCCTACTGTCGCCATCTATTGGACGCGGTAAGTAACGAAATGAGGTTATATCGTTGAAAAAATAACCTCCATAAAAAAAAACCTATTACCACGCTATTACAGTTGTTTGTTTTCCAAACATACGAAAATTCCTTTATTTCTAGAGAAGTACAACAAAACACTTGTTAAAATAGCTGTAGGAAATTTATCGCCACCATTCGAAAAATAATAAAATAAGCAATGTAAGTCGATTTGTCTGAGTCAGTGACGCGACTTCCGTTCGAGTCGCCACGTTCTGGGAAACTGGCTGTTCTCAGCACAGCCCGACTTTACCATAGGTACCTCATTTTCATCGTGATTCACCGTCTGTTAGTCATATTTTAATCCTAGTTTACCAAATTCAGTCATCACTACCTAATCTTTTTTTTTTTTCATTTCAGCTATTAACAAGCTCGGTTGGCGAATGACATGCGTTGGCTGTGGTACATAATAAAATGGTAAGTGACCTTTTGTATTATTTCGCATTAAGCTGAACCACGAATATAGACTGGTATAGAAAGTAAAACCAACACGCACATATCATAATTACATAGACTGTTCGTCCATTGAAGTGAAAGTGCCGCTTAGTCACTTTGTAACCAGGTTGAGTCAACATTTGTGTAAGTCACAACGGATTTGGCAAACTGACTGCTAGACACAACGATGAAACATCAGCAATTCAGCATCCCAGTTCACACTAAATGTTTATTTTATTTTCATTGAAATCTTCGTCCAT
Organism: Eremobia ochroleuca; assembly: GCA_949629135.1. Lineage (NCBI taxonomy): Eukaryota > Metazoa > Arthropoda > Insecta > Lepidoptera > Noctuidae > Eremobia > Eremobia ochroleuca. The sequence continues at coordinate 10,742,658 of OX451386.1, read as the reverse complement.
CGCCGTCAAATATTTTGCTCCTTTGCTTCTTTAAACAATGTTGTTTTCACAAATAGACGAGAGAAGCATTTTATGATAAACATACTGACTTGAAATATTGCACTCATGTCAAAACAATAATTGCGCTATATCCGTGAAACGATACTTGCTTATACCATCAAATAAACTCGGCGGAAATTAAGACCAACAGATGTAAACTGGGGAGGAGTCTTTGGAGTTTAAATTAACAAGTTAAACATAATTAATTGAGCTGCATGTTGCTAAACCGTGATAATGCGCATCTTATAAACATGAAACCATTATAATTTTCTATTAGGTGTAATATCATTACATGCTACGACACCCACACGACGCCCGCGCATCGTCTCGCTCCCACACAGCGTCACAGAGCTTGTTAGACCCATGCTTTCGTTTTTAAGGTTCCGTACACAAAGGGTAAAAAGGAATCCTATTACTCCCGCTCCGCTGTCCGTCCGTCCGTCCGTCCGTCTGTCACCAGGCTGTATCTCATGAACCGTGATAGTTAGACAGTTGAAATTTTCACAGATGATGTAGGTATTTCTGTTTGTCGTATGGGAGACCCTTAAATATTAGTTTTATTCTGTTTTTAGTATTTGTTGTTATAGCGGTATAACAACAAATACTAAAAGCCCTTGGAGACCCTTAAATATTAGTTTTATTCTGTTTTTAGTATTTGTTGTTATACCGCTATAACAACAAATTCTAAAAACATAATAAAACTAATATTTAAGGGTCTCCCATACAACAAACATGATTTTTTTGCCATTTTATAGATAATGGTACAGAACCCTTCGTGCGCGAATTCGACTCGCGCTTGGACGGTTTTTTCTATCTCACACAGTCACGATATATGCATATCAATTACAGATAGACCATATTAAAGTCTTGTGCTTTATTTATTTTTATATGCAGCCATAAAACAAAACGTGTTCAAGCGACACAGCTGCTAAGTGTGCATCTGAACTCTTGAAGTCGCTTGCGCAATATCGTGCACTCATGTAAGTAGCTATAAAATATAGCTAACGTTAATAAATTTTAGGACAGTATTGGAAAAATATCAAAGTAATAAAATCTAGGGACGTGCGAATGAATTTATTTAATGGCGTTGCATTGGAACGTTTCGCATGCGGTGCGACGTCGCATCGCCGCCGGTCAGAGAGCGCCGCGCCATACGCCACCGGTCCCGGTGTATAATTCATTTCGCCCATATAGGTTCCATCAGACACGATCGATTTACATCCCAACGACACGTGAACGAGACTGCGCCGACATCACATAAAACGTTGCTTTTTTACTGACATTGTTAGATCGACACATTTGAGATTTAAAACGAGCAACATTTATGAACATTATTTAACTTTGAATAAGTAAAGATAAATAAAGGTTCATTTGTAAATACTCAGAGTAGATTTCTTAACAACTTTACGCTCAAGGAACAGTGGGAAGAATGAGTAAAACAAACGATACCAAACCCCTGTGTACCAACATGTTAAGCGAGGATTGTAATGGAGCCCAAATTGGAAGTTGGGAAAAATATGGCCCGGATATTTCTTGTAATAAGTTATTTCCAAAAACGGTCCAAGCCTCGTTCACGGTCACTTGCTATATAAATATGTTCCCTGGAAGGCTAAAAGTTTGTATCGCCGCCATGGTCGGTCTACTGCTCCCCAGTGCATTGTTAAAGCCAAAATCAGATTAAACTTAACCTTTGCAGACCACTATTCCTGGCCCGCGGCAGAACCGTGATTATTGAGTTTAGAGCATTTTGTACCGAAAATATTTGAACAGACGACAATAAACATACCTAAAGTGGACTTAAAAAGTTTCTACAACATAATTTCTACATAGGTCGGCAAAGTTATTGTGAACGACAGATAAATGTAGGTACAAAGGAATTGAAAACATGTCAAATTGTCAACCCTCCTCTCGATGGACTTATGATTTCTACTTATAGAACAGAAAATATATTGTAGCGAATATACGTGTGATATTGTAGACGTCAGACCATAAATAAGTAGTTATCTATTAGACGTCAAGCCGAGAGCGAGCAATCATCATCAAGAACTGTATTCGAGCAATATTACGTCTGCGGTGCTACAGCAATGCTAGAAAATGTGATCTGTATCGGTTTCCGCTATAAAACCTGCTAATTTATAAAGAGAAGTTTCCTGTTAAACATGAACTTAATGGTGATTTAATTACCTACTTTACAATAATTATTTGGCGGTTTTTGGTGGGAAGTACATAGTAAGAGAAGCTACCTACCCATCTAGAATCATTTTCTTATTAAGACCAAGTGAACGACCAAGCAAGAGTGAACAGCAGTGCTATTCTGTAAAAATCTCACCGTGAGAACTTAGGTGAAGTGAGCGAGCAGTGAGCTCTGTCATTCCGTAATGGTAGGGATTAACACTATTAAGTGCTCACTTCACTTATGATTACACGGTGAGATTTTTACAGAATCGACCGGCTGGTCTTGTCTCTTCTGGGCACGCTCGCTCCACCTTATTGACGCAGCTGTGAAGCACACTTTCCTGTTAATTTTGGCTTTACACTGTTTATTTGATTTTTATCTGATGTGTGTCTCAGGTGTACTGTGTGCCTTATAGTCTGTCTTAAATAAATGTATTTTCTTTCTTTCTTTCATCATAGACCTCATCCATCGCTTTCCGTGAGGCCGCGTGAGGCGTGAGCAAGCCCATTTAACAATTAAAAAAATGTATGTTTAATCTTAGGTCTTAAAATAATTTATTCTTATTCAGATACAATAATGTAAATTACCCAAAGATGTTAACAAAATAACAAGAAATTGCTAAGTAGTGATTTGTTACACTGAGAAAGGGCTAAGCCGATAAGTCTAATTTAGGCAGCTCCCTGAAATTCCTTTGTACACATTTCAGCCTAAAATCTTTGACTCTGGCGTAGAACTTACTTGCTCATTTAATTTGTAAATGGTCTGTATTTGATACTGATGTAATCTCAACCACAGATAAAAGCGGAAACCCATAACATTTAAAATTGCATGTTCTATAATCAGTTTCGTATCTAATTGTACTTTTAAACATAATCGCATGTAATATTAGTCGATTATGTGAAAATTATGGGATATCGTGACGCCCGCAAAACGAACGAAAATTAGAGCTTTCACGCTGATGTGTTTAAAATAGTTTTCTTACATCAGTCGGTCTATTCGGTAAAAATCTCACCGTGAAAACTTAACTGAAGTGAGCTTGAAGTGAGTTGTCTAAGACGTGAGCTCACTTTTTGTGGTGTTTGTGATAAAATGGTTTTTTCATTAATACAGACACCAATGGCACACTTATTTCTCGAATGTTCTATTTTCACTTGGAAAATTTATTTCCTTCAAACTCACTTCATCTAAGATTTCAACACGGAGAGAAAAATCTTAGAAAAATTACTGTGCTGTCTCATAATCTGAGTGCATTTGAGTGGTCCAGTAATGGAAAAATTACTATGCTAGCACAGTAAAAATTCTTATGTTGTACAGTAAAATTTATTGGACAAATAGTGAATTTTTCCCAATCTCACTTAGAAAATTTTCTGTAGATGTAACTTGCACTCACTTTACAGTGACGAGCACAGTAATTTTTCTAAGAATTTTCTCTCCGTGAATGTGAGATTTTTACAGAAGAGACTGGCAGGATTTGGGTCCTATCGTTTAGAATCGTTTGCTATAGCAACCAGTCGTGCGATTCTGTAACACTCTCACCGTGAAAGCTTGGGTGAAGTGAGCGTGGAGTGATCTGTCATTCACTAGGGATTAACACTATTAAGTGCTCACTTCACTTATGATTTCACGGTGATATATTTACAGAATCGACCGGCAGCACCAGAAGTATAAACGATCCGTCTTTGGATTACCCAAAAAAAAAAAATCGTTTTATCATGTTTAGATATTGACACCCATCACTTCTGCTGAGTTTCGCTATCTAGTTTCATTTGACCCTTTATATGAACCGGTCAACAGTAATTGAGCTTTTATGTCAACCAACACGAAATCACAGTGAAGTAAGTCTAGAAGCGTACGATTTTATCATGTATAGTTGTGTTTATCACTTAGTCTGCAACGTTTGGCAGCACTGCCAGATGTTAAGCGCTCGTTTAAATTAGGCCACCTAGAGCGAGTTGTTCTCTAAACTTGTGAATCGTTGATTTGGCAAATTGGCACCGCTTCTTACAAATTTAGCACACGTTAGTTGTTATGAAAAGTGAGACTTTTCATATTTTAGTTGTACGTGGCGGGACTTTACGTACGGTCATAGGGGGAATCCGTCCGCCCTAGACATCGGCCACGTCATCTTTACTCATATCTGAGTCATGTCTGAGAGTCTGACTAGGTAACTTAAGTAAGGCTTCAAACACAAAGAAGTAGGTAATACGGGCTGGTATCCGCAACTCCACGTCAACGCGCGTATTTTGGGTATGGCATAAAGAAGTATTCAATTTTTGATTAATTATTCGAGAAATAGTAAGAAGGTTTTATTCTTGCAAAATCAGAATGATTTCTATTATAAAGAGTTTCAAATGCCTCAAAGCGGCTCTTTGTTAACTGCCAATTTAAGGCCCATATTATAATATCTACGACAATACTCAAGCATTGAACTCGATTCTGTCTGACGTATTCAAGGCTTATAATATTCTAGAATACCAGCCTTTGATCTATTGTGAGGCCTCTTACCTACATGACAGCACCCTTCCAATAACGCGGTCCACGTGAACCTATACAAATTTGATACAGATATTCCATACAAATAACGTACATCAATCCAAACCAATATTTTATATGCTCACTAAAATATAAAACTTCAAATACAAACTCATAAATATTTGGAAAATCAAAGGCAGTAAATAAAACACTGGGAACAAACAACACAGATGGTTTCGCATATATTTCAGTTTCAACTACGGAACTGAAGCACTTTTTCGGTCTGACAGTGTCGTTTTTCATTTGATATGTACTATCTTTATTCACACTTTGCACATCGCAGTAGTTTATAAACAAGTATTTTACAGTTTGAAACAGTTTACATTTTCCAGTGGAAGCGTGGCTTTCGATTAATTTGGTTTCCGATCGGCAGTCGATGATTGCGAGGCTCGAGTGCGCCCAAACAACTTGACATGGAGACATTCTTAGAACTATCCATAAGGAAACAGAACTGAACTTAATTAACGTGTAAGTCCATGGCCGCTGCGACCGCGACTTGTTTATCTGCTGCATAATTAATTCGCGACAGGCAACACCACGAACTTGTCGAGCTTGACAAAAAATAAACACACTTGCTTAATTTTACTGAAATAAAATAATCTTATAAATAAGGCATTTCAACGATACAACAATGTCTAATATATTTTTTATGACACAAAAAATATTCAACTACTTCCAGTAACATCTAGCACGTGTCTAGAGGTCAAATTTGTGTGACAATTTTGAAGTTCATATTACTAGGTCGCACAAATGTACAACATACGCTTTAAGTATGAGCAATTTGAGCAAATCAACGCAACTAGGCCACATTACACGACGACCGCGAAGTGATGTGAGTAGCTAGAACATCATATTTCATGGACCGTTAGCAAATTATTCTATCTGTGCTCATTACCGTAATGTGCAATTTGTACACAGGGCTCGGTAAACTAGAAGGTCTATTGCCTGAAGTGGGCTGAACGCAAAAAGGTCTTAAATATTTTACTGGTGTTCACCAGTACAGCTGGACCCTTACCTGGCGGAATTAAATGTTTAATTTCTCTTTCGTGACTATAAACTTCTGAACCAGCTACACGTAAGTCTCGCTTGATAGCTTATGATACATACATAATAAAATATTTAATACAATCATAAAATCATCGAATGCTTGACAACGCATTAGCTATTTCCTAACCACTATAAAACCGTAAGCTAATTTACCATTCGTTAGCATACTCGTAGTACGACAGTTCTGTTCGTTTTATTGCTTTATATGCAGCTATATAAGCTTTTCTTTACATTTTTAATTGATTGGATATTCATTTTTTAACATTCGCTGTGTTACATATTATTCATAGATTGAACGTCTAAATTGAACAAAAGGGTTTTACTTAATGCTTGTTATTTTTGTCCTAATCTCGTTGGTGGGCCTCCATTTACGTAATGTTTTATTAACCCTCTCAGCAAGGAGTCTGTCTAAATACTTACGTATCCACTGATGTATAGATGTATACATAAATATACATTGCTTTTATTGTTTCGAGTTCGTAGTAGGTACCTACAAGGCAAGTGCGCTTCCTTTTGTACCAAATAATAGCGAAGTAGGCACTATTAATAAGGCAGTACGTATGTAGGCGATGTGCTTAACTACAGGTATGTCAGTAGAATTGTGAAGTAGGTGCACGTAAGTCTGTTAGACTTAACAATGAGCAGTTTTCCTCGTATACAACCTGCTATAAAATGCATGAGCTACAACAAATCCATATAGAATTCATATGCAATTCGCCGAACACAGATTGTCAGTTATTTGAATATTAATTAATAGATGCGTGTTTTATGGGTACAAGGCTTATGGTGGAGTCAATGGTTCTTTGTTGTATATGCCATGACCATGTTGGGGAAGGAAGTGCGCGAATTTGTTGAGCAAATTGTGCTACAAATGTAGGTTAAGTACTGTGGTTTTGGAAGTGCACCGTGGCATACACATATTTGCGAAATGCGCGCGTTTTTACACGGATACGCACTGAGCTCGGTGATTCTACAGCTGTTGGCTAAGTAAAAACCAACGTAACTTTCCAAATATGAGTTTAATATTTGGCTATTTTCCTGTAATATAAAGGAAAACTCTAATACATTTTGTCGCAGAGAAATATCTCATCAAAATTCGATATCATAACACTCTCGTAGGCATCATATTTGGAATCGCTGGGAAAACATAATTTACCCGAAAGTCGCGAAATAGTCCATAAAATAAGTTTTATTCGAGATATAAGAATTCATGAGAGTCGATGTAAGTGCGGGGCAAGTGCCTACTTATTCAAGACTAGATTATAACGTCGTCCCACAGGAGCGGCCGCGGCCTCGTTTATCCTAATAGTGTCATGATTCTGTTCTTTCATGTGTCGTGACGTCACCCACGACTGGGCTTCATTTTAGTGTGACGGACGAACGCATAAAGAAGGATTAGATACTTGGTCTAACCCAGTTCCTATCTGTTTGTTCACCCCATTTATTGCTGACTCTAAGTTCTCCCTGTTATATGATACTTTTATTGTTGTTAGGCTTACGCTATCGTTTTTAATTCCTGCCAATCTTATTTAAGGCCGGTTTGCTGTCATTTCTGTATCGTACTGGTGGCTGATGATTTAACAGTAGTCTGTAGCCACTACTTGACCCTTTCTTCAAGCACTTACTGGATTATGGCCTAGTTTTATTCTGAAAATATTCCAAGTTCTTCTCTGTCGATTTCCCAACCGACATCCTCTACTTGCGTGTTGCGTCAACTGCAAGGTACCGTATTTGGTCAACAGCACGGGTACCTAGCATGGCGCACTCAATGGCTCGTTACTCTTTGTTCCTACATCACTTTGCATGCTACAAATGAGCTGCGACGTAATACTCTAGCAGTCAGCATTCATTTGATATTGAAGGTTTTGATCTGAAGCCACCAACGAACTTAAGTTTAATTCATTTGACATCATTAACGTGATTAATGATCAATACAACCTGCATCGGCGCTGGGCGTCGCGAAACAGGAGAAAGTTTTAGGTCACTAAAGGTTACCGTTATTAATATAATCCGACACGCAAACCAATATTCATCTTATACTCAATCACCTGGTTCTACGCTTAGCTCATATTAAAACTTAATAGAGGTTACGATAGTGTCAAGTCATGTAATATAACAAGAAGCACAGCTTTGTCCTACTGAAATATTGAACTACATCACTATTTTTTTTGTTATTTTCTATTGGTCCTTGTCACTCTTTAATATATGTATTAATGTACTTAGTAACCAATTTAGTTTAGGAAGCCAAACAAAAAGCATGTTAACCCAAACCACGTATAATAGTGACAGTAACAAATAAGTTCGGTAAAAACGTCAAGAGATAGCAAAAAGCTTGATGAGAAAGTGACATTTTTATCTCGACGAGTAAGCGTTCTTGTCCCGTCCTGCACGAAAAAATGGGGTATTCTCTCGCGCAAATGACGTGACAGAACCTACCGAGTTCCGGTCGCCCGCAGCCATAGACAGACGCACGAACCTTTCCGCTGACGAGTCGACCCAGTAACGACTGTCAGCAGAACTGAAAGCGTGTCATAAACGTTTCTGATTCCGTTTTTATATTCCCGACAACATCCACAAACTTAGGAATAACAGTGGAGACTAGATGAATATCACTACATAATATAAAACAAAGTCGCTTCCCTGTCTGTCTGTCCCTATATATGCTTAGATCTTTAAAACTGCGCAACGGATTTTGATGCGGTTTTTTTTAGTAGATAGAGTGATTCAAGAGGAAGGTTTATATGTATAATACATGCATAATATAGTAGAGAAACACTGATAATTTTAGAGTTTTCTAATGTAATGTCGTAAATAAACACATTTTTTTGCGCTTACATTGTAAACGCTGGCTGAACCCGTCGAGATATATCAAAATAATGTACTACAGTATTGTACACCTTAAAAAGGTCTACAAAAAAGTCCGCGATGGTATATGTCTATCTCTTAGGGATAACCCACAATAACCATTTTTTATACTATACTTTTTACGAGAAATAATGGCTCTAAAATTATCAGTGTTTCTCCATTGCACCCGTGCGAAGCCGGGGCGGGTCGCTAGTTTCTTTATAAAATATTACAGTCATAATGTAATGTGAATGGTCGTTAAGATCCCGGATTCATATCGTGGATAATTTTAGTGAGCAGTAGTAGATAGGAGGCACGCGCCCAGAGTGAGCAAACAAAGGGCGCAGCGTGGTCAAGTTTGGCGATTCACGGGCAACGAGCCGGCCGGCCGCCACATCCATTTCGTATCTCCACGCCGCCGCCGTGCACCGCCGCATTGCGACTCACCATTGTTGCGCTCACCCAAACACCATTATGCAAAATAAATAGCTTTTAGCGTAAGTAATGACCGGGGTAATTATAATGTTACTATGGAAATTAATGTTTAAAGCCACTATCATCGTGTAGCGTTAACGATTTAACTTATGCTGCGGCGAGAAATACAATTAAATTGTATCATCTGTTAAACAAAGTTGAGTACATGCATCTCGTTAATCGCGAGGCGGATAACAAATTCACAACGCGCGACAATGTCGACATTGCCAGGGGACGCGCTTCCGAGGAAATGTGAAAAGTTAGCAACTTAGCCGTTATCTGAAAACTATGCCTCACATCTGCCTTGACGCCGAGCCAAATGGAAAAAGTGGAGTTTAATAACTGTGATGCTTCAATAAGTATGTCACACATTCACTAGTTTGATTGATTTTGTCTTTTAACTTGATAAATATGGCCATTGGCCAAAGTAACGAAATAAAATAAAGCGGTTTTAAAGTCATGGAATGTAATGTAATTGGCACTTCGTTTTCAAGGTTCCACAAACTTACGAGTAAGTGGGTAAATGATACAAGTACAAGATACCTACGGAGAATAGTCAATTTGCACCTGTACACTTATAGGTAGATAAGAATGAATTCTTGTTCGACTACGTTTGATAATGTACCTAAAATGAAGTAGATACCTATAATATAATTTAACAACCGTGAATAGAAACGATAAAAATCAACGAGAACAATCAAAAGTTTATCTGAAGCTTAGCGGAGGATTTCAGAGATTTATTTCGAAACTCTTATCAATTCTCGTAAACACTTTACACCTCCAAAGTTTCGAGTGAGCAGATAAGTTAATAGATTATTTTTTGAACGCGACTTGGAGTGTGAAGTGATACGTAGGTACTTACCTATTTTTTATCAGTAACCGGTCTCAGCACTCAACTCAAGCCAGTCTTGTAAACTTGTCAAACCCGGTTTCCGTGTGCACCTGATTTTTAAACAGTAAACTTATTCAAGTCAGTCTTTCTATTTTGAATAAGATTTGCATCTAATACCGGCTCACTGATCAACGTTGATTTGGCGAACCGGTCCAATCAGTATGCTCCGGCACCTTGCTGATTTTTTATTAAAATGATTAATTAATCTAAAATATGAGACCTATTCCAGTGAAATCAAGATAATCTTGTTTGTGTTCATATGTAAATTAGTGATTTAGTGGACTTAGTTGCATAAACACAATTTATGGAATCACGGCTGTATTAAACGAGGTTTTCGGGTTTTTGAAATACAATATTTTTGTTTTTTCACGGCTACGAGTTATAATAGGATAACGCACAAGTATGGCGGCGGTGTGCTCTGGCCGCGCTTTAAGAAGCTTTGGTTTGTTATTAGCCTTACAAATGTGTGAGCTTTGTGTAAAAAAATACGGCAGCCGAATAAAAAGGAAAAAATATTTGGAGCTTAGCGCTCTTTTCAGAGCAAACCTAAATGGTCTTATTAAAAATTATGTTATACAGAATGTAGGGCGGAAATTACTTTCTTGTGTGTATAGGACAATAGTCAACCTCGGAGGAGGGTTTGCTACGTTAAAATGGTAATTTCTGTAACTTATAATTTTGAAAAAGCTCTACTGAAAAATATTTTACCATATCATTTTATAAAGAAGGAGACTAGAAATTCGATGCTTGCAGCAGCCTATTTCCTGCTCAGTTTTTAGAGATTTTAAATTGGAGACATTAAAAAAATAGGTACCCACCGTCAAATGGAGTGGATAGGATCCGAAGGGTGAATCGGGACGAAACTTTTAAATGGATTTTAACGTTGATGTAATATAGTTTGTTGCTAACAAGGACATTCAATCGTTAATTATAATATAGTAAACACATTCGAGACCTTTTTGGCAGAAAACAATATTATTTCATTGTCAAAATGCTTTTTAAAGTTTCGTCCCGACTCCCGATTCACCCCTGCATTCCTATTCACCCCGTTTTACTGTAGTCGTTAACAGATAATAACTTTCGATTAGGTAGATACCTATTTGACAGAATTGCTATGGGGATACATTCATAATAATATGTACAAACTAAATCTAGTTTGAAATCGGTTCTGACCATTTTCTAAGTCCTGCACGACCGTATTTATTAGCGTTGTATCATTCTTCAAGAGTACGTATAAAGTAGAGGCGCTTCTGAACTTTCTTCATTCGCTAAAGGCACTAAGTGCTTGCTCGTAAGTTTTATTCGCTTGTATTAAATCATATTATTATTCTTGTATTATCATCGAGCCGGTGACCGCACAACGTCGTTACATAAGAAATAAACAAAAGACAGTCGGCTATCATGCCTCTGATTACTATGTGAAACGCTGAGAGAACGTTATATAAGATACACTTGTTTCATGTAATCATGTCTTATATTTTTCACGTAGCATTTAACAGCTACATAATCTTTGAAAGTAAAGACCCCCGTCGATTGTGACGTATCAGTCGATCTATTCTGTAAAAATCTCACCGTGATAACTTAGGTGAAGTGAGCTTGAAGTGAACTGTCATTCCACCCGATGCTAGGGATTGACACTATTGATAGCTCACTTCAAGCTCACATTAGCTAAGTTTACATGTTTAGATTTTTACAGAATAGCACTACTGCAGTGCGATTCTGTAATCATCACACCGTGAAAACTCAGGTGAAAATTAGGTGAGCGTGGAGTAAGCTGTCATTGTAAATGCTTGCTTGGTCAATCCCTAGCATCAGTGGGATGACAGTGACAGCTCACTCCACGCAAGTTGTCACGGTGAGATTTTCACGGAATCGACCGGTTGGTCATTGCGTGGATTTCTTTAAGTTATTTTTAAAATAACTACGAGTATTACCGCACTTTGAAAACACCACATAAAAAGTTGATTTCTACTAATGTTCTAAGAGCGAAGTCACCAGATATTCCAAGAAACAGAGTCTGGAATTATACTCTTCACTAGAAGAAACTAAGGAGAACTTAATATACTTGACTTGGAGATGTTCAAATCAATGAAGTGCATCAACAATATTAAATTTGATGTACCAGGGTTGGAAATATCAAGATGTTATCTTGAATTTTCTTCATTATTCTTTATACTTAATAAATTGCTGTCCCACAAATGTTTTAGCAGAAAAAATGGCACATATTATTAGTGTATTGTTGACTGTTGTTGACCATGTTGACCATTCCATGCTAAAACATGTTAAAAAATACTTTGGTTGCTGCTATTAAACTAGGTATTTTGAGCAGAGAGTTAGATACGTACGAGAGGTAGGGGAAACCATATCTACAGTTGTTGGCCTCCTCATAGTAATTGGCATAGTAAATGGAAATGAAGTGACTTAGAGTGAGATAAAACTAGTGCCAATAACTAAAATTAAATGACCAATAACTATACTGTTTCCCCTAGTTGCTGAAAATCAGCGCTGTTGACGATAGGTTCGGTCGAAGTCACAGCATTTTGTTGAGCAACGACCCGCGGCGTAGTGGTAGTTGCGTAACACACTCTCAGTAGCAATGGATTTCATTATGACAGTTCAACGACATTCATTGCGTTATTTACGTCGTTGAGCAGACAGTTTTTTCGAACATATGAAGCAATGGATTAGCAATATCCTTCAAAATTATTCAGATTGTGCTTAATAGTGCTTAACAGTTACGCAATTAGGATGCTGTTTTTGCACGCAAGGAAAATATTTACTCTAGGGGAGGACGCACGGATTAATTGTTCTTATTATTGTTGTTTCGTTATACAGACGCCAGCACATCAAGCTACTACAATCTGTCAAATTTCTTTAATAGATTTTCAACATTATTACTAGAGTATTAGGTTCAAAGTTGATTGAGAAAATTTGACAGTTTCGGGTAGCTTGATGTGCTGGCGTCTGTACAATAATAAGAACAATTTAATCCGTGCGTCCTCTCATCATTATTGTTGTTCTGTTGAGGGGCCCGTGGCTAAATAATAACAGCCGCACAGGTCGATCGATCAGGTTAAGCTACGCTTGCCACGGTTGGCGTGTGGATGGGTGACTATCTTTACATACCGAGACCCCTCCGTGCCTCGGAAATCACGTTAAGCCTTTGGTCCCGGCTGTCATTCGTGGATCTTTGACAGTCGTTACTGTGTTGTGGAGGTCAGATAGGCAGTCGCTCCATGTAAAATTCATTTAAAATTGGTATTCAGGTGGATCTGGTTAGACTGGAAGCCGAACCCAACATGGCCAACCATGTTGGGGTCGGCTTCCAGGCTAGGCAGATGATTATTGTTGTTTTGTTTGTTACAAAAGTAGTTATTTTCCACTCTGTTTTGATTGTTGTTGTTTTGTTGTCATCTGCCAGTGTCGCGGGCGCTTCACGGATTAATTTGAATTCATATATTGTCAATGTCAATTAATGTGTGTTGTCCTTCGTCGGCCCTGACATCAAGCAAAGGACAAAATTGTCAACATTTTATTTGCTTGAGTACAATGCTTTTGACTACGTTGTATGTGTATATGTTATGTCTTTTTTTAATATGTAACTTGCGTTTTGTTTGTGCAGAATAAACAATTTTTCTTTCCTTCTTTCTTTTATATGTCTATCGAGTACTGCCTTAAACCACCTCAGTGGTCACCAACGTTTAAGACACACAGATTACATGTCACAGCGATAGTTACGTGACATTATTCGCCACGATTTATCTCTTGTAAGTACAAATACATTAAAAATAATTAACTTGCCTC